>CM057132.1:688180-1071135 GCA_029964075.1 Patiria pectinifera
GTATCAATGCAAAAATAAATTTAAAAAATGGGATGTCTTTGCTTATAATGTGCCAATAATCGCGATTGAAAAAAAAGCCAAAATTAGTAATATCAGCGTCTAGGTCTAATATAATTATTTTAAATATTATATGAATGCTTTAATAGAGTACACTATATCAAATGGATACATAATTATTACTGTAACATAAATCTTGACTAAAAAACTGAACTTGCTCATCTCCGTAATTCTTTAAATCCCACTAAATTCTACAAAAACAATAGAAGCAGAACATTATCTAAAATGTGATAATTAAAACGTATACAGTATAGGCTTAGAAAACATTCAGTCTGATATCATTCTTTAAAAAGCATTTAATATGCTAATACATGATTACTATATCAAATGGATACTTTTTCTGTACTTACTTCCCGATTAAGATACTGAGCTTGATTATGTAAATGATAATAAACTCTACAAAAAAGTAAGCAAGTTAAAATGCTCTACAATGCGATTATTCAAACGCTTTTATAAGTATATAATCCTAATCGAATTAATACATATCAATGCAAAAATTGTACATATTTCTGTGACTTTCACATTCCTTAATTTTGAACAGTCTTTGCCATCATTTTAAAGGGTAACAATCAAATGCCCGAACATGTTGCAATTTTGGTAGATACAAAATACAGACTGTCAGATGAATGACCGTTCATGTTGCAGGGAACCCTTTGTACAGTTTCAAGTTAAGTGCCTCTCGTGTTACTTTTTTGTTCTACCATTGTTTTCGCAATGCTCACTATAACAACTTGTATTGATGAAAGTCGTTGTGATACATATTAAGAAGAACAAAATTTTAAAAATGGTAACTAACAGTCGCATAATGTGACAATAAATGCGAGTTTTGATCGTCGAAAACAACAGAAATTAACAACATCATCACTATAGTCTGATACAATTCTTTAAAAAGCATATAGGTCTGTATAGGCTGAAACAGTATTAGTATGTCAAACTGTGCTAACATCCTGATTAAAATACTGAGCTTGTTTATCTACAAAAATACTAAACTATACAAAATCATAAGCTCGTTAAAACGCTTTAAAATATGATATACTTAAACGCTTTTATAAAGTATATATGCCTTCTCAAATTTATACATGTTTCTACTTCTTTATTTTTGGTTTAAGATACTGATCGTGCTAATCTATATACTACCTTAATAAAATCCACGAAACTCTATAATATTAATTTCAAAACATGAAAGAAGTGATTGATTTTCTTTGTTAAATTAACCTGATTAGCAATAATTAACCTATTACCATTTGCGAGTTAGCCACGCCCCAGTTAGACAACCCCATGGAATTTTTGTATGCTAAGATTTGTTTGTCTCAGATACTGCGCTATCCGCGCCCGTTTGTATATCATGTAATTGGACCATATTTCACAAGCTGCGTTACGCATTTCTAACGCGATTCTACCACGATAGGTCAATTATAGGCCGATCCCTAAGTATTTTGACCAATCACAGCCATGATTCATATCCGACATGCGTGCACGTGCGCATGACGCACACGCGGTACCCGCACGTGCGCTCCTTGAACATGCAGTGTGCCATTGTAATTGGAGAGGCGCACGTGTTGTTACCAAATGGATCGGTCGTTTGAGACGTAGATTTTAAAATGTTCCTATTTTATGATTTCGCAACACCCTACTCATGCACACACAAAAATATATCTATAACAGACGGTGTAATATATTTTTAGTATATTGAGTACACTAATTATTATTTGAGTATACCGTTGGTCAAAAAATGATCAGCACTCATCAAATACGCATTATGAGCAAAATTCTGATCTGATGATCATAATTTTTCTTGAAAATTATTCCACATTGTGCTCTTTGAAGGAAACACGCTACAGGTAACAAATCCGAACACTTCAATTGAACCCTTCTTTGGGGGCAATAATGCTCACTGACATCACAGTTTAACTTTTCGCTTATTGTTATGAAACAACATGTTGATATGTATTTTCTAATACAGTTCTTACTCCGTGTAAGTCATTTCTAGTTTTTTAAAGGCATCTTATTATTAAATAAAAACATACAAACAAAATTGTTTTCCTTTATAAGATGATGTTTATGATATTATTGTGCTAGCGTTATAACAATCATTATTCATTACGTACAGGGTGTCTTTAAACTAATCGAACCCTCAAAATTATCACCCCATTTTTCATAGCTATTAAAAACATATAATTTGAGGGTCCGGGTTTTTTTGAGACACCCTTTTTAATATTTTGCGTTCTTGATTTACACAGATATGATATTTTTCAACATTTACTCATCCATCAGTCGTCGTTTAGTTTTGTGCTGCGGGCATGGCCTCGACTGGGATTTCTTCCTTCTTTTGCGGTGGTTTCTTGCGCTGTTTCTTGAGGCAAACATCCAGGAATGTGTAAAGATAAGGATTGATGGAGGAGTTGATGGGAAGGATGAAGACAACGCTCCAGACGAAGACCTCAGGATTGTTCATGACAACACCAGCCTGGAAGAGAATTCCCATGATAATGACGGGGATCCAACACAGGAAATCTGTCATGACAATTGCCGCCATCTTGACGGCCATCCGAACCTCGCTTTGATCTTGCGTGCTGCAGCTGCGCACTCGTCTGGCTGACGCTTTGACTTTGACAAAGATGGCGACGTAGCAGGCCAGTATGAGGCAGAAACTAAACAGATTGACACCCAGGAACAGAACGATAGCAAAGACCCAGGTAGTGAACTGGCCGGTCAGAACCGGTCTAACGTAGGTCATTTTAAAGATTCCTCCAACATTAACTACGTCTTCCTTGATCTTAATACCAAAAGGTACTCTAGTCATCAGCGGCAGACCAATGCAAACATCTGAGAGACCGTAAGCGTCAGACTTTCCATCCGAAGCCAGAACTGTGGATATCACGGCAAGAATGACCGTGAAGAGCCAGACGAAGCCCGCAGCAATCTTAGCTCCCTTGAGAGTCAGACGGTGATCAGAGAAAAACGGGAAGACAATAGACATGAATCTGACCACGCTGATGAGAACTAAAAAAAATATGGACGCTTCGTTGGCCATGATGGATATGAACCCTGCTGCTTTACAAGCGGCGCTGGTTCGCCACTCGTCAGATACCTCGAAATAACGGACCCCGTAGTGCGCATCAGCCCCCGCTATGATCAACATGTACAAGCCCATCAGAGCATCAGCCCCAGCCAGATTTAACACCAAGAAGGAATTAATCATCAGACCAGCACGGTTTCCTTTCTTCTTCCGACACCTCCAAACCATGACGAAGAGATTGCCAAAGACTGCGCTGATGCCAAAGATCCACATGAAGACCTTCAAGACGTAGTTGGGTACCAGCTGACTACAGAAAAAGAGTTTTAAAATTTCAACCCTGTTCCTGCAATGTTCTTGTAATTCTGGCCCGAAGAAACAGCACAGACGACGGTCATTCATATACCTAACATAGATGCAAAATACAACAACAGAACAGTGAGAACTTCTGAGCAGACTCCTAGTTAGCAGAAGGTTAGTGGGTTCGAATCGCGCCCGAGTAACTCAGCTTCTGAAGGTTACACGTAAGCACTTAGATTATTGTCACGTCACTCCGACGCATAATTAGGCAATTAGGACTTTAAAACATCATGGAATTGTCCCCTTTTATTACAGACAAAACACATTCCAACTGAGATATTTCGTTTTGAGAAAATGATACTTAAAAAAAAAAAAAAACATTTCCGTAAATTCTGCTCTTGCATACAATTAAATAAAATTAGATTAATTTCGGGATTCGTACTCCAAAGTAACAACACTCGAGAATTAGCACACTCACAGAAAAGACAAGCTGTCTCCGATGATGTCAAAAGCATCTTCTTCTATTATGGGTAGTCTTGGACTATAGTCCTTTTCCCAAATTGATCTGAAAATGATAAGGACATTTGAAAGATACAAACGTTGCAAATACCATGAATCGAAATGTGCATTTCAAATAACATACAAGACAAAACCCATGACAAAATTAACAAAATGAACATGATTTTTATTAAAATACTTACAGTGTTTCCAAATTGTCGAGTCCGGCAAACGCTTTGGCTTCAATTTTTCTCAAGTTTATATCAAAAATAACACTGAAAGAAAGAAAAGAGAGACATTATGTCACCCTCTGTGATTGAAATGTAGATTTTAAGTCGTGTGCTATATTTAAAATAAGCAGAACCAAAAAACATCATCATCAACATCCACAAAAACAACAAAGAGTACAGAAAGTAATAATGGGACATTCGGTTAAAGCCCAATTAAAAGAGCTATATCCCTTGTGGTGATTATTAGTATGTTTGTTAGGTCAATTACTTACAGCGTAGACAAACTGTCAAACCCATCAAAAGCGTAATTGTTTAAATCTGCTTTTTCATCATTTGTCGCCTGAATAACCCTAAAAGTGAAACAGGAAAATTTGATTAAATCTATTGTTCAAAACTGTTTGATTTATAAGCTAGTAACGTTCGTGCGCTTTGGATAGGCCTATGGCGCCTTGCATATACATTTTAAAATGAAATCTAGAAAGCACTCAGAGAGCACAAACCTCCGCCAAGGCTCAACAATTCCCCGCCATATTGTCAGTACACTCAAAAGAAATACTTGCATAAATGGTGAGGAATCCTCAAACAAAAATCCTGTATCCAGACCCAGATCCGGATCACTCCCAAAATCGAATCGATTTGTACCACCCCTCAAAGAAATGTTCATGCAAATCAGTCCATAACCTTTTTGAGTTATCATGTTAATAGACAAACCAACCAACCAACCAACCAACCAACCAACCAACCAACCAACCAACCAACCAACCAACCAACCAACCAACCAACCAACCAACCAACCAACCAACCAACCAACCAACCAACCAACCAACCAACCAACCAACCAACCAACCAACCAACCAACCAACCAACCAACCAACTAACCAACCAACCAACCAACTATAACTAACCAAATCCGATGAAAACATGCCCTCCTTGGCGTAGGTAATAATATTCAATATCAAAAGCATTTTCACGCTATTAACTTTCCAAATTAAATTCCTATATAATGGCATCTAAATCCTGCGCGTCCACATTAAGAAAAATACACTGAGAAGACTGATTTGGTGCGTTAAATGTGGTTTTTAGTTTCAGCCCGTTTCAAATTCAGGTTTCGTCCATAATTAGTTTGTATGGGGGTTTGGTTAACATTGGTGGCAGAATTCAGCCATATACGAAATTTTCTCGTAAACAAACGAATAAAAAAAGGAATACTTACAAGACCTTTAACTGTTTAAGGTTAGGAAACATCTTGAAGGTCCCGTTGTGAAGAGAGCTGACGTTTACCCCGGAAAGATACCTACGTAGAAGAGATTGATTGTGATTTGTTTGATATATTATTTAATTTGTTTACTAGTGTCACCAAGGGAGGGGGCTTGCCTCCCCCTTCACCCAGCTCAGCATATGTTAAGGGGTTCTATTTTTGCACAAATTGCGGATCAATGTCAAATTATAATTTGATTGATAAAACATTAACTGTGATTGCTGATTTATTTTGAGGAGTAAAGAGGTCTATAGATTGTGTTATATAAATTGCGACGTACAGGGTGTGTGTGGTATTCTTCAGTTTCGCCAGACTGTGCGAGGACCATAGGCACAGTACCGCCAGATCGTCACCTCTGAAGCCACAGCTACACGCCTGGAAGTGGCTGGGTATCTCACAATCCTTTCTGCTAGGACGTATAGGGCAGGACTGGGTTTCTGATGAACACACAACATTAAAGAGAAAAGAACAGTGTTCAGGCCAAAAAAAAAGGTTTCTGGTATGGAGCTTGCCCAAAAAGTGGTGCGTTTTTTTTTTACCTGTTTTTTTTTTGCTTCAAATGTCGGCTAATGACTGCAAATGGTGCCCAACTAAACTTAGTGCAAATATATGGGAGTCCAGAGAGGCCACATAAAGCTTATTCTCGACCATAACCCATCTAAAAACACGTTCAAATTGTGCAGCAGCAGGATTCCAGTAAAACCAGTGAGTTTGGCAGTTTTGAGACATCATCTTTTATTGAAAAAAAAATTAAATCATTTTGCTGACGCTCATGAATACGGCGACGCGCGCGCATACCAGAAACCGGAGACCTTTTTTTTGCCCTAATACCTACTTTGCTCTTTCCATCAAACTTTGACAGTTTTTGTGTAACTTTGTGTAGAACTGAACAAAGACCGTTTATTTCTTCATGTTACTTTTTGGAAGATGGCGATGGGATATATTTGCCGAATTCCGTGTTGTTTACAGGCCAAGTTTATATCAAGGTGCTGTATGATCACAAAGATTTACTTAATGCCAAAATGTCAGGTAATAGTATTTATCGATTTATTACTGCAAGGAAACCAAACCAGTAAGATTGTAAAAGTCTGCAATCCTTAACCAAAACAAATCATTACCATTGTTATATGGTCGATTGCCAGGGCATTTCATGCACACAGACTCATCAAATCGGTCGTATAGCGAAGAACCTGCAACAATTTGTACCATGCACAGATGTTAAATTTGTAGTGATAGAGAATTATTGCGAATTACGAATGAATGTGGTTGTAGGTCAATAACAATAAAGTTTGGAGTTTCACAATCGATGAATTTTGGGGAAACGATTATCCCCATAAAAAGCGGCGTAGCCAGGGTTCTATATAGCTCACCAGAAATAGGTTGGGGGCGTGGCGCTGCCCCAAAGTCAGGGGCGAGGCAGAGTTATATAAGAAAGCATTGGTGGCATGTTCATCAGAAACTTAAGTTCGTTTTGAAAGAAGGCACATTTGTAAATTCCATGTTACTTAAGGGTAATCACCCGTAACGGTGACTTTAGAAATAAGTATAAATGTGGCGTAGAATTACTACATCACTTTATCACTTACAATTCGCCTCGTCTGATTCATCCTTACAGTGCGGAATTCCATCGCATCGTGAACCATTACCCAAACAAGTTACGCCCTGAACTTCACTCACACACTGGAAATCATCTCTTCTGCAAAACCCTAAACAAATGAAAGGTTTTTTTACTGTTCAAATCACCCATACACTGTAAAAAATTGCGTGATTTAACAGTTGTTTTTCTGTTGAAATTTCTGTAAATTTACAGTAGATGTTACTGTTTTCGGATTTTGTTGTAAATCTACAAATTTGTTACTGCCTACGTACAGTTTTCTCCATTTCGCTGTTTGGTTACGGTATATTTGCTGTTAAACTAAAATTTTGTGGACGCACAAGGAACATCATGTTTTGAACAAGCCCCCGTTCTGACTCTATTAGAACACAGTCACATCGTTGTCGGTCAACAGAGAATCATCTTTTTTTGTACAGGGTTCGGCCGTATCGCGTGTTTTTTCACTGGTAGGCGGTAGTAGTGCAGCGTTACTGTGGCATAAACGCTGAAGGGTACCAGTATGTTGTCAAGGAAGGCGCGCGCGGGAGTCGGCCTATACAGTACCATACAACTTCCCGTTGCGTCCATGCGTATGCATACGGTAGCATCTTGGAGCAAATTTACCTATCCGTTTCTGCTTACATGTTTGTATTTTGTATTGTAAATGACTATTACTCTCAAGGAGAAGCGTTATAGAGAAGCAGTTTCAGTTTGTAAGCCTGATTGTCAACGACAACACATTTGAAAGTTGCTTGGTTGTCATTGCAGCATGACTCGCCGTAAGCCAACGTGCAAGTATCTACATTCGCACCTTCATGGGTTTTATCGATAGCACCGCCATTACATGACGTGTAACAAGTATCTGCATGTGAAGTACGTTCATTATACGAGAATATCTGTGTACTGAGGCTCACACAGTAACTGTCATTCGCAATCCTCGATAGAAAACATGAACACTTTGTCGTTTATCGGCCCCCATCAAATAATCACCGTTTAAACAAAAACAACATTTTGTTCAGCAACAGAGAGTTGTTAAGGAACAAAAAAACAGCGAATGTGCTGTTAGGTTACAAAACGACAACACTTAATCATCTGTCACATAACAGTAGAATCCTCTGTAAATGAACAATATCAAATAAAGTAGAATCTGCTGTTAATGTACAGAGAAAAAAGAAACAGTAGAATATACTGTGCAAAAACAGTAACTCCTGTAATGCCAATTGACAATAGAATCAACTGTTATTGAACAGACATTTTTTTAACAGTGTAGAGTAGCAAGTTATTGCATTGTTTAGACAGATCATTCCTGATTTTTTCCCATTTGCTTTTAAAAAATGCCAACTTTTCGTTTTGTCAAAAATCTTGGCAAAATGAATGCAAGATTTATCCTTTCATTGCGGCATTGCTTTCGTAGCACGCACCACGTTAATGTAGTCAATTCTATCACAAGTCTATCACAAGTCATATATCATAAGTCCATCACAAGTCCATCACAAATCAAATCATAAGTCAATCACACTTCCAATCACAATCACACAGACAACGGAATGTCTATGTTTTCGCTTTCTGAATTTAAAGTTGCCCTAAAGACCTATTTGTTTCAGACCACTCAGAATATTCTTGTTTATATAATTTTAATTGTTTTGTTATTTCTGATTTGATATATGTTTGCGCCATGAGCGTCATTTATGGCGGATATTGGCGCGGTATAAATTTCCGTTATAATTATTATTATTATAATGTCGCAGTTAATGTCAACAGCTTAATTGACTTGAGACTGAATGACTTTCGATTGACTTGTGATGAAGACTAGACTCCGCACCTACCGTTTTCTTTGATCACTGCTGACGGCCTTTCTTGCCTCACTGTCACCAAAAACCCTCGGCAGGACGAGACATGTTTACTCTCAAACCTCATCCAGGCCTCGTGACCGTTAGACTCGATTCGTGCCCCGCCTACACCTGTCAAATTCCCGGTGAAATGGGCAATGGTATCATCAACAAAAAAAGATGGACCGATCCCGTTCCCGATCGTCAAATTGTCATTTCCTGCGATCTCCACCACATCGAAGTCAAAAGTCACCCTCGATTCGTTGTCGACTCTGATGAACCACATACTGACAGTGTCGTCTGGGTAGAAGCCATGGGTGAAATTTGGGGACTGGAACGACCACTCGGGGGCCTCCTCGGTCAATGAAACCAGATGTATACCGTCAGGAGGTTGAGCTACATGATAATCATGACCCAAAAACAAGAGATAAAAGAAAGAAAGAAAGAAAGAAAGAAAGAAAGACAAATACATTCATAAAGGACTATCGTCACTCGAGCCGGCATTCGACCAAGCGACACAGCTTTGAGATACTTGATCAGAGGAGACGCGCGTATTGACCAGGCAAGAGAGCGACTTCGTCATTCGGTATAAGTGTGTAGTCTCCAATCAGTTCGCTTCGGGACTTGGTTCCGTCGAAATATTCACGGTTTTTTGGGGAGTATAAGCTTTCTCGAAGACATGTTACTTACATGTACATGCATTTCTTTTGTGTTCTATACAGGAAAAAAATTGCGCCCTACCCGAAAACTACCCCGCAACCTGAAAATTACTGGAAACGCTTGAAAATGCCTCCTGCCCCACCTACAACAAAACTATTGGTTAATCCGCTTCCGCCATCCAAAAGAAAACAAATTTGAAACAAAAAAAAACAAACAAACAATGCAAAACTAACAATCAATGAACTCGGAAATGTTGGTATGGGCTAAGACTATGAATTAAACTACTTACCGTAGCTGGAATTTGCCAACAAGCACAACAAAATGATCTCAAATCCAAGATACATTTTCCTCAGCATGGTTGAAGCCGTATCGATCTACAGGAAGACAATTGCATCGAGTGGGGTTAACACTTGGTGTGATTCGTTGAGCTGAGGTATGTGTTGACAAATGATTTAACTAAAAGAAAACTAGGGCCTACATAATTTTACACAAAACCCAAACGGACAAAATAAAACTAAATTCATGTTTAGACCAGCAGATTTTTTTTATTAAAAAAAATATATTGAAATATTTCGGAAGTCGAAGAATTAAAACAAACGGTCGGAAAAAAGAAAGGCCTGTTTTTTTCTCATGAAGATACCGAGTAAATAATGGTCATGCATGCGGTTAATATAAAAAATGTAGAAGTAGGCCTATTAGTTGATTGATATAAGACGAATTTGATCTCTGAATTATCATTCGGTCAGCAATAGCTGAGACCAATTCAATCTATATTGACAAATATTCTTGACCAAGTACTTAAAAAAGGTTGGTAAAACTTTGAAATCGAATAATAAATGACTACATTGATTTTGTTAAAAGCATGTGAAATTCTTCTCGGACAAATTTGAATATTAGGATTGGTACATTGAAATGAAGTTCAAATAGCCGGGAAAACCTAAAATTATTATAACGTTTATGCCCCTTGGTGTTAAAATAAAATCATGAAAGACGACAAGAAGCATCTTATTCAGAACCATAACAATCACAGAAATGCAACAGTGTCATACTTTTATCAATTAAAGAACTGAGATAAAAAATACTAACATAATACGATAGGTTTAATTGCCAACTGTCCGTGCAAAAACAAATGCATAATGATATTTTCGAACTTACCACAGACAATGCTCCATCTAAACTAACACACTTGTATGAAACATCATCAGGAGGCATCGTTGCACGGTTATGGGTTGACGTGTGGTCGAATGATAACCTGACCTGATTGTCTACATTCATATTTGTGAATGCTACAACTTGATACAACTGCTGGTAGGATTTTAATATTCTGTGTTTTATCTCAACGTTGTCTGTCTAACACTTCATGCGCAAATGATTTTTGTATTGATTCTATAAATTCATTTTAGCTATACTGTATTTTTAATATTATAGAGGACCACATTAGAAACAAACTGCTGGTGGCTTTTTGTGTGTTATCCTCGATATTAAACGCGACGCCTCAGATAGGCCTTTACATTGTATTATGTGTCCATAGTTTTTATTTGACTGGTAATTTGCTATTTGATTGTTTTTGTACGATATCCACGAGGTGCAAATCGGTTAAAGTTCAACTTGCTTACACGCTTAAAAAAAATATGTCAACTTTTATTGCAATTCAATAACACAAAGTACAGAGCACAGTGTCACCTAAAAGTTATCTTAAAATTGGGCAACAATTTAAAATAAAAGCAATTGTAACGATATAACACTAAACACTTTAATTTTTCAAGCGCTAAAACTAAGTGTATTCTTCTTCCAAGTAAACATTTTCGGATATAACGTAAATAAGCTGGTTATAGTTTACACACACAAAAATGAAAGTTGTCCATTCATTATTTAAGGAGGAAATACACTGAAAAAAACGGTGCCCGAAAGATGTCACGTAATATTGTAGACGGTTTCATTTTGCAATTCTTTGGCGAACACAATGGCTGCCAGCTAACTGAGTTAATTAAACATTATTTTTTTACATACATGGACTTATTACAGTATATTAGGTACAATAATAGCGCACGTGTGGTCTAGCAGTGGAGCACAGGATTTATGACCGTGAGGTTGTGGGTTCGCGCCCCGCAGTGGCCATGCGTGTTGTGTCCTTGAGTAAGGCGCTTTACCTCAATTACTCCTCTCAACCAAGGTGTTAAATGGGTACCGGTGTCGTGCAAAAAACCGTCCGGTGCCAAATAGTGTTCGCTAATTAGCATAATGCGCTCTGATTGGCCATGCGCCCATGACGTCACATTGTTTACGGAAGCTTGCCAAATAGTGTCCCCGCTTAGCGTGCATCCTATTGCGTGCCTTGCTGTCGAGCTGACAAGACGTCGTATAGATAAGATTTCTTTTCATTTGAATCTGCTTTTTACAATCTGTTTTAACGTTTTCCTTTTTATCTGTGATTAATTAGGATTCGTAGTATTATTTGACTAAATTTAAAAAAAAACTTAAAAAATTAAAAAACTAAATTCATGTTTAGACCAGCAGATTTTTTTTTATTAAAAAAAATATATTGAAATATTTCGGAAGTCGAAGAATTAAAACAAACGTTCGGAAAAAAGAAAGGCGTGTTTTTTTTCTCATGAAGATACCGAGTAAATAATGGTCATGCATGCGGTTAATATAACAATTGTAGAAGTAGGCCTATTAGTTGATTGATATAAGACGACTTTGATCTCTGAATTATCATTCGGTCAGCAATAGCTGAGACCAATTCAATCTATATTGACAAATATTCTTGACCAAGTACTTAAAAAAGGTTGGTAAAACTTTGAAATCGAATAATAAATGACTACATTGATTTTGTTAAAAGCATGTGAAATTCTTCTCGGACAAATTTGAATATTAGGATTGGTACATTGAAATGAAATTCAAATAGCCAGGAAAACCTAAAATTATTATAATGGTGTTAAAATAAAAACATGAAAGACGACAAGAAGCATCTTATTCAGAACCATAACAATCACAGAAATGCAACAGTGTCATACTTTTATCAATTAAAGAACTGAGATAAAAAATACTAACATAATACGTTTGGTTTAATTGCCAACTGTCCGTGCAAAAACAAATGCATCAAATGATATTTTCGATCTTACCACAGACAATGCTCCAATGTCTGGTTCTTCTCGCTGCAATGTTGGTTGTGGTGTTTAGACCGAAATTGGAAGCATTATATACCCTTTAGGCGTCATTTTAGTAAATGGTAATAAAACACTGCCTGAGTTTGAGGCGTTTTCATACGACTGTCGTCATTTCAGTTGGTCATCAAAAAACTGCCGGAATGGTTTTATTGATGTGTTTTGTCTGAATTGTATGTCTATAACACTTCATGCGTAATTGTTTTTTGTATTAATTCGATGATTTCAGTTTAGTTGCTGTTTTTGTGTGTGAGGGGGTAAGTATTATAGAGGACTACAGTAGAAATAAGCTGCTGGTAGCTTTTTGTTTTGCAACACCTCGGATATACGTGGTATAAATGGAGAGTTAATAACTTCTGATTGGTCGAGGCTCTGGTAATTTGCTGTTTATTGTTTTTTGTACGATATCCTTGGAGCTTATCAAATACAAATCAATAGACAAGCACCCCATCACCCCAACAAACAAACAAACAAACAAACAAACACCCCAACACCCCAACAAACAAACAAACAAACACCCCAACAAACACTTTTTTTTTCACTTTTCCAATTAAACCTTTAATTGAAATCAAATCACAAAACAAGTCCACTTAAAATTAAACATGGTTCAAAAGGATTAAACAAAGGATGTATATACAAAGAATAAACTAAAAAAAAATTGGAACGTAGTAATTCACAGCATTCATGGATGAATGCAAACTTCATTGAACAAATATTGATGAATTCACGGAACAAAAAATCAAAACAAAAAAAACATTCAAAACATTCAAAACAAACAAACAAACACCCCAACACCCCAACACCCCAACACAACAACAAACAAACAAACACCCCAACAAACACCCCAACAAACAAACAAACAAACAGACAAAAACCTTGGTTTAAGCTCTCAATAAAGACTGCATGAATGCAATTCTGTGAATCGGCCAGTAAGTTTGCAGATTACAGCTCATTACACCCCACAAGTCTGAATAAATCCTGGTATTTGCATGCATTGTGCAATTTACTTCGATGCTACTTCTTCAAAGGTTTCAAAGAGATTTGTTGAAGCTATAGCACGAGCATGCATGTATGTTCGAAATTCCCAAGACTGCATTGGATCCAATTCAGTCCCGATTATCGACTGGCGTGGCACAACGTGGCAACAACTCGCGGCAGCCGAACAGGGACGAAATGGGTCAGCGATGCGCATAATGACTTCTTGTTATAATGTAGTACCAGTAAACATGTTAATAGAAACTGATCTAATTCTGGAACTGATTTCATGAAGCTTAGTGACTTATTCGAGTCAACTTTGGCCTGATACTTTCAGGGGTCAAAACGACCCTGCTCTTGGTCCTTTTCTTGGTCATTTCAACCCAGACATGCCAGACAAGTATTTTTTTGACCCGTCGTGTACGTTGTCTTTGTTCTTATCATGCATTGATAAACGTCGGTTGTAGCTCCATGTACGGTTCCATTATAGGGTTCTGAGATTCACTATCGTTAGAGGCTTTTAGTCGTTTCATCAGTTTGATGAGGCAAAGAACAAGAATGACGATGGTCATGATGGATACTAGGAGGGCACTGGTCGCGGCTACGAAGGCTGGTATCCACGGGGTCAAGGGTGGAGGGTCATCCGAAGCAAAGGTCAGAAGGTTGTAAAGTCGGTTCAGAGGTCACCGTATAGTGATCACGCCGTTCAGGTAGCAGACCAGTAAATAAACTTCCATAGACCCCAATGGTAAATGCTCCCACTTCAAAAATTTGGGAAAAATACTCACAACTCTCCAAGGTGTTCGAGACACACATCAAATTAAAGCTTATTTCATCATATTTCATTTTCTTTTCAATTTTTGGGGGGTCAACGAATGACTTTTAGGAGAATCTCCATCTGAAGATGATCACCCATGGAAATAGTCCTGAAGCCCATCGCCATTTTGAAAAACGATGTCTACACTCCATTGCAAAATAGAGCGCTTTTAGGGTCCAAATTACATCAAAATTACACAGAACTGCAAGCTCCCAGTCCTGTGCACGGCTTCCACCCATAATTTTTACAAACCCTCAAGTTCATGGCCCACAGCATGCTCAAATACCGAAGATTTTGAGGGCATGCGAATCGTGATTTGGCCGGCGCAGGCAATTTCGGACCGATTTACTGGTCTGCACCCTTCATCGTGGACTGTTCGAAACATGTTAGATGGTGTTGCTTCAGGTTCGACTGTGGGTTCGTTTGTCACCTTTACCGCGGTCTTTCCTGTTGCTTTGGCGTGTGTGGAATCCAGTGTGGACCCATGCTTTGCTTCGGCCGCATACGGTGATGTTTCCGTGGGTTCTGTGTCCGAAATGTCGCAAAAGGTGCAGGTTTTAAGGAGGTGACTGTGTCACATACTGCTGGAGTTGTTACGTCTCCGGTGAGTTCTGAGGGGGATTCTGTGGTGGTTTCTGTCATTGGGTCTGTTGTGGGTTCTGTCACTGGTTCTGTCACAGCTTCGATACTAATTGGCCCTATGGTACAAGAGCGCCTCATAGTTAGAAAGGCAAGTGATGAAATAGAGCAGACGAATGCGATTCCGTTGTGGGACCTGTTACCCACTAAATCCAGCGACATCGAAATAGTTCCGTTTATGTTAGATATTGTCCAGGAAAAGTCATCAGATGGGCTTTCCTGTGAAATGTCCACAGCCACTGGTGGATTTCCTGCCTCAGACGTACAGCGCACGGTCAGCTCCGGTCCAGGGGTAAGGTTGATGGGTCGTCAGGGAAGCAAATCGGGAAATTCTGAATAGGAAAATACAAGACTGAGAGATTGATTCTAGCCGAGGCCTCTATGTTATCACCTGGGTCGGAATTGATGTTCTTGACATTGCAGATGTATTCACCAAAGTCTTCCCTCTTAACATTAGTGATGGTGAAATCCTGGATTACCAAAAGCCGAGATGTTGGTCTTTCGGTGGTCTCGAAGGCGAACCGTGGGTTGGTGGTGATGGTGGCTCTGCCCCACCTCAGGGTGTGGTAGGGCGGGATGCCGGTCACCCTTTCCAATGTGTGGTAGTTAAACAAATAGCGTGCGACACACGTCATATGCACCACATCCCCTTCCTTGATAGCACCGTTGCTGCGCGGCTCCACGATCCAGGCACTCACCGTCTGGGCCACGGCAACCATCACCAAAGCGTTCAAACACAAGAACCTCAGTAGCATCGAGCATATGAAGAACCTGGCGTCCATCTTGATTTGTCGGGCAGGAAATGTTGCCCACAGCTGCTACATTTTTTGTTGGAAATAGCGATAATCGAATTTCGGCCGATGTAGACCTACTCGGAAAACAGTGTACGCAGTATACAGTGGCACAGAGCCAATTACACGTGCCTCACCAAACGTATCCTGGGACTCTGGCCACTACAAATCTAGAAGTAAAACAATAAATCATTCTGCACTGTATCTGCGGCTAATTTGACTACCAGGTTTTGACGTCCTGCGCAGCGTCCAGCCACGAGGGCTTTGTGGTTAAACTAGCCATTCCTTTTAGATGCGCCTCATTGCTAGGAAAGTGGTCTATTTCATTGAAGGTCATTCGTTATAACCCTTATTTTGAATAATACCACGATATTTATCATGTGCTACTTTAATCTGATGTTATCTTAATTACAATACAATCTGTTTAAACCATTAAAGATTACGCAAATATTCTACTACGTTTCACTACCAATATTGAATTATACACCATAAATGCATACAAAAAGTTGAATCTCAAAACATTTTGAAATTGTATACACGGCCTGAGGCTAATAATATTTCTATTTTTTTTCAAATGCCAGAAACCTCACCACCAACTTTTTGATGGAAAACAACTATGAACAACTATGAGGCCACCCATCTGAATGGCTTTCTTAACCGAACGGGATGGGTAAATTGTAATTATATATCAAAAAATAAAAGGAGCAGAACAAAACAAAACCCGACAATCGCGTACGCTGAATGGTTAGCACAAACCATTATTAGGGACCACTACAAATGGTGCGGTTGGGGATACGTACTGCTCAGAAACAAAGGTGTTATAGTCAGTGGGCTCAATTGTTGGGGCCCGTATGCATTTTGGATACAAATCGTGGGAACTCTCATGTTTACTTATGGATCCCTCAACAAGTTCAAAACCCCTCAATGCCATTATATTCTTACCCCTTTATGGGCGGGGTCGTGACGTTAAGAGGCGGGGAGGGCGATAGAACGTTTCTCCTTTTTTTTTAGCATTTACACAGCTCACCAAAGTATTACAACACGAGAATTCCAGAATGTTGCCTTTTTCGGGTGGGCTAACACTTCGTTTAAGTGGAGGACAAAATGTTGTTAACAAAAAATCTAGCTGCAACGGGCAATCTTGATGTGTTTTTTTCCCCTGATCAGTTTTTCAAGGAAAGGACAGAATGTTTATTGTAAAATCATGATTTTTTTGTTTCCCCTTGGTGCGTATCACAATATTTTTTTATTTTATTTTTTATAAAAAGGGGGCACATTTTGCATAAATGAATATTCCTTAAGGGACTTTTTCGCCAACTGTTTCAAATGGACGCCCCGCCAACAAAACGGTTTGGGAATTGGAAATGGGTATTTAAATGGGCGCTTCACAGTGCAGTGCGCCACCAAGAGTTTGCCATGGAAAGTCCTTTTTTTTTCTTCACGTTTGCAGTTGACAAAAAATGGCCCATTTGAATGACAACTTGAGCTATATAGATTTGGGCATCGCGGTCTGCAGCCTTACAAAAACAACATTATATGGAGATCAATGCTCGCGCTACACTCTGTCGAAGTGGACAACTGTGAATTTCTGCGCTCTCAATTGTGCGTAAAAAAATAATAGTCCTCGTCCACGTACTTTTACTGACATAATATTGAAGTCATCCCGATATTTGTGACTAAAGTATACAATTTACTAAATATTCTGTTCTGCTTGAATCCTTATAAAAATAATAATGAATGATCCAGGAACTCATATGCTATATTACTTGTGCGTGTAACACATGCGCAAGTAAAATTCCATCTAATCTCTGGATCAGAGTAGGTTCGGGATTCAGTCAGAGCAAAACACAGAAAAAAATAGTTTGTTGACAATGTTACGCGCCAGGTTTTAACCCTAAAAGGGCCGAGTAATGTTACGCGCCAGGTTTTAACCCTAAAAGGGCCGAGTTATTTTGACCATCACCCTAGGATCTCGGCCATCGAGCGACGGAAAAATCGGTACATGGCTAGAGCAACTCGTCATAAACATACCCAAGAAGTTTCAGGACTATAGGTTAAAGGGTTTTGAATTATGGCTAATTAATTATTCATATGTACGAATGGTAACTGTGCTCTCTGTACAAGACGTATGAGAAAGTTCAGCTTTGGAAAATCGAGGCTAACACGGAACAGGTTGGGGGGGGGGGGGAGATTCCACCCCGGCCCTTTTAGGGTTAAACCATTACGAATACTCACTTTAAACATTATAAAGAAATAACAAACGATAGGAAAGAATAAGCGTACGGTATTAAAAGTCAGAACTTCACAATTTGTGGATAATGTCACAGCAATAATAGTTTATGTTATTATCTGATGTGATTTAAGCATTGAACGAATGTATTTACAAAACAGCATAAACTTCGTAAATCATGTCAGATAAATAGTAAGCAATTGGGACGATATCATCAATTCATTGCGAATGGATTAACCAAAATTGCTTTGTTGCATTGGTTTTAAACACTAACTAACAACAGAAAACTGCGAATAACATCTCAAAGGTATCTATATCACTACAAAGCGTTTGTGTTCATTTGAAGTATCGTTAGGGAAATATTGGCTACATATACTTTAAACAATTGTGAATAACATGTGCAGTTAGGTATATAATGTTATGGTACGTGACAAAGTCAAAGTAGCGCCTGCAGTTCATTGTTTAAAATTGTTTTGTCTTAGGTTTCCCCGCTGTCAATTAAAGCGTAAAAAGCAGAACATGTATTAAGCAATGTGAATTCCATGCCCATTGTACCGAGCATTTAGCTAATCACGTACATTCAACTGTATGCTCATTAATATGTAGGCCACAGACGCTCAGTGGCGTATCCTGTAATGAGTCGACGTTTTTTTTAATAAGGATTTAAAATCGGTTGGACGGTTGATTGAAAGCGTCAATAAATTAGGAATTGATGAGTGTGGCAATGATTCAATTAAAGTACATGTCTGGCTGGCACCTACCTAGAGAGTTGCCATTTAGTGTTTTTTTTTGACAAATGAAGTAAATGCAAATTAATCCCTTTCTTACCAGTCACGGTATTTTGTTCCTACCGTAATCACGTCACTTTTTATTAAACGAAAGTGGATCGTTTCTGTGAATAGACTGGAAGAGTTAACGCTACGCTTTGTTTACTGTTAAACCTCTCCGTTAATTCGGGCGATTTACAATGCAGTGCGCCACCAAGTGTTTGCCATGGAGAGTCAATTTTTCAAGTTTACGGTCGACAACACATGGCCCACTTAAACTAATGTGTTATAGAAAGGGCCAAAGCGTTCCATTACAAAACAACACCTCATTATAAAGAAAAGAAAAGGGCAAACATACACTGGAATCGAACGCTTACGAAACTACTGACCGGACAAAACTAACAATTTCAAATGTCCCGCGCTGCCAATTTGTCGACCATCTCCCACAATGCCCCTGGAAAATGAACTCTCTGGCAAACTGTTGGTGGCGCACTGCATTGTGAATCGTGCGCCCGTATTGGACGGAGGTGATGGTAGGCAAGAAATCGTTTTCCTAGAAATACCGTGATTTGACATGTGTTAAATGTTCTCACCATCACGACGACACATAGACCCCGTACTTCAAAACCTCCATTGGTTACCTGTCAGTAAGCGCGTCATCTTCAAAACTCTACTTATAAATGCATCGACGGTTCGTCACCATCATACCTTTGCCTCCTCATTGAACCCTATCGACCACCACGCACACTACGCTCTAGCTCTGCACTGTTGCTGACGACTCCCACCATTCACACCAAAACGTATGGACATCGGTCCTTCACACACTCATCCGCTACTCTCTGAAATTCTCTCGCACAACACATCAAGACTGCAAGAACTGAAACTGAGTTCAAAATTGCACTTAAGACATACCTCTTTAACATTTAATTATTTTGTGGTGTGAAGCTCATTGAGACATTGTGTGATGCGCTTTATCCCTCCGGCGCAGAAAGCCCATTTACTAACACGCTTACAGTAAGGGGTCCCTCCGGGGACCCAGATATTTAGCGCCTTGGTTTGAGGCTACACAACACTGTATCTATATGTATACAATCTCGACATGTCTGTAGACTATAAATAAGGAGGTCATTGACAGGAAACAGATGTTGTATACATAGTCTGTGGTCAAGTCGTGCCCTTGGCTACCCGCAAGTGACTTTGTTTTGTGCACGTGTATATGGGCAGCCCAGGTTGTCAGGCTCAGATATGCCTGACCCGGGGTCAGACACTAAAGGTGACTGCATATATCCGTAGTGGGTGCCTCTGGCTAGGATTAGATGGAAGATCACCAGAATTGGTTGGAATTTTTTTTTTTATTAAGGTAATTAACCAAACTGGGTCCCCAAAAGGGCTAGTTTCTGCGTCGGAGTGATATAAGAGCCGTTTTATTATTATTGTTATTAGTACTATTACCTATTTTGTCATTGCAGAATATAGCCAGATAATGTATTTTTTAAAAGTCAAAATGGTACCATTTCAACGTCAACTCTGTTACCACCATGCTTTTTGAAGCTGCTGCAGAAAGCTACCTTAAAACCTTGCTTGAATCTCTTGTATTTAAACTCATAGATGATAGGATTAATGACTGAATTGAAATTATAAAGTAAATTAGCGAAAACTCTGGTATAGTAGTAGCCCATTGATCCACAGAACTCGAACTGAGCCTCCTCTGTTCGTTGCAAGCAGGGAAGAGTAACTACATAGTCCAGTGTCCATAAGACAATGAGAGCTCCCAAGACAGTTTTAAGCATGCTGACCAGGTTCTGTCTAGCAATCACAAGATCATACGCTGCTGCCCTCGCATGTTGCAGGTTCGGGGCTTTTGCTTGTCTTTTGAGAGTGACCTGCATCTTATAATATGCCAAACTCATTAATGTTAGGGGCAGCAAATATCCCACGAGAAATGTAAATATGCTGACTATAATTGGGAATAGCCGGTGAGGATATTTGAATGAGCAAATTTTGTTGGGATCATCGATGGGTTCGATTGTAAAAATCAAAGGTACATGCACAACAAATGATGTCACCCAAACCATAACAATTAAAGTAACCATCCGTGCTGTTGTGAGTTTCCTCGCGTAGTGTAGAGGGTGTACTATGGCAATGTACCTCTCTAATGTAACTACACAGAGATTGTAAGCAGAGGCATAGGACAATGCAAAAGCCAAATACTTTGATTCTAGAAGGCGGCAGAACAAGTCTCTCACGCCGATGCTAACTGAAGCAAAACCAATAAGTTTACAGTCTGATGTTGTATAAAATAACAATACT
Organism: Patiria pectinifera; assembly: GCA_029964075.1. Taxonomy (NCBI): domain Eukaryota; kingdom Metazoa; phylum Echinodermata; class Asteroidea; order Valvatida; family Asterinidae; genus Patiria; species Patiria pectinifera. The sequence goes on from CM057132.1 coordinate 709,319, forward strand.
TGCAGACACAGCAGCATATCAGCAACAGCCAAATTCACCAGCAGGTAGTTCGTCATGTTGTGTAGGAACTTGACGCGTAGGATGACGTAGCACACTAAGAGGTTTCCCAGGACACCAATAACTCCTTCTGCTGCCATGATCTGACACACCCACTTCGGTCCAGTTTGTTCCTCATTGTGTTCATCAGTTGCATTCATGGTTAACATTTTCGTTGAGTCTGATGAACAAACGATGTGGTGGGTACAGTTAGTGGTTTTGTTAGGATGCTCAATTAATTCAACTCTCTTTTAAGAAGCATTCCTAGTTTGTAAGCCTTTGAAGCTGGAGAGAGTTACTGTTGATCACTGTTTAGATCGTAACAACAATCTGTGACTGATTCTCCCTCAAATGTGAGTCGTTTCACCTCAAGGGTATCTCGGAATCTGTCTAGTTTAAATTGTACGACAACCACAAATGTTGATACACTGATGACGACTATGTAGTAAACATGTACATTTTGTATCGAAATGACAATGTTCTCAAAAATCTGTGAATCGGAAATACGTGGTCACGATCCGCATCAAAGTGTATGTGTCCAGCTTTACCGTCGGAGCGTTTTTGAGAGGTTGCAAGAAGTATAATATTTCACTGATAGTATATGGCCATGCTCGAATCAGGATACACCTTATACTAATTTCACGTACGAAGATAAAACTACAGCCGTCAACAATCACTACAATGCCAATGAGTTCCTGTTAGCCCACTGTCGGCAGCTGATGCTTCGTGTGGCAGCCTACCCGTTATCATCTTCCTTTATTGGATGTGGACACTCTGTGGCTTATTGCAGTTTTGTAATGAAAGATGTCAGGGGACGATTGCTAATGCGAAACTGTTTATTATCTGCATCTCTGATTGTCACTCATTGAGCTACAAGAGACTACCTTCTTTATCAATACGGTAAACAATAACCAATGATTCATTTCGCGTATAACCATTAATCAAGTTTTCTAACGCATCATACAAAATCGTCGTAATAACGTTTAATGAAACTTTAATGAGTTATTTGTTTGTAGGCTTGCGTGTGTCTTTGTGCGTTTGTTTCTGCATTCAATAGGGGACGTAGGACAATAGGGTACAATAGGGTCCCTAATTCCCGAGCGGTCCACAATTTGGATTTGTGCACACAACATATGGGAGGTCTTCCTAAAAAGTTAGAACAAACACAAGAGGGACAATAGGGGTCCCCGATTGCAGGCACATACACACCTGTGTGAGTGTAAGGATTCAACCATCAAGCAGTCTTCGAAATATGAGTTTATGGATGGGTATTACACAAAGTGGGCCTTTACATATGCGGGTTGGTTGTCTTCACAAAGCTTATCAATACTTACCTCTGATGCTGTTCTCCATGTTGTGCACGACTACCATTCACCCAAGCTGGTACTTGTGCCTGTCACTGACATCAATTACAAGTAGAAAAGATCTAGAAAAGGGGCCAATCTCTACTTGATGAAAGAGTTGGGCTCTTCCTTATTTTCACTATCATACTGTAGATGAGTTGCCTCTCTTAACACCAGCGTACATCTTTCTGATTTTACCGGATCGCCCCATCACCGCTACGGTTGTTTCACTGTTTCGGTTAGACCGCAAATAGTTACCCCAGGGGCGGATCCAGGATTTTTCGCAGGGGGGAGGGGGGTTCATCAGCAAAACATTCTGAAATGTACAGAGCTGTTTATCTACGGGCTGGGAGGGTGGGAGTGGGGTTGGGGGAGGGGGCTCGTGCCATACTTTCAAAGGGGGCGCTGTTCAAATCCGACGATTATTAACACTATAAAACAGAATAGTGTACAACTACCCCCTATTAAACCAAGCTGGCTCCGTCGGTATTTTGTGCACAGTCACACATTATTCACAGTATACCTTTGTTTATGGTATATGCCTCGCGCGAGTAATACTAAAACATGTCCTTATATGAGAATTATTAGTGGGCGCGTGGCGCGTGGCGCGTAGTGCGCGATGTGGCGCAAAACGCGGTGGTTCCGTTATAGTTTGAATCTTGGACTATGAAATACGGACTTATTGGTAGTTTTGCGCAAAAAAATGAAGATTGTGATAGTTCTACCAATATAATGAAAATGGTAAAAGGGACCAGACAGTAGGAATCCTAAAATCATGTGACACAACAACAAGTGTTTAAAAGCATTTGATGTTTTACCAACCGTTTAAACTCACCACGTGACGGGCTCTCGACCAATAGGAATGGCTAAACTGTATCAGGTATTCATGAATAAGGGAATAAATATGAGCTTGTCCGGTTTAAAACAAGTACGTTTAAAACTGGCTATAGGGGCCTGGTCGCCGATAATAACCTGCGTCGGTAAAAAAAAAAACGTACTTGTATAACAACGGTCAAGCACATATTTATTCTCATTCATGAGTGCATTTGGGTCAATAATTCAAAAAAAGGGGACAAAACACAACAATTTCAATCGATTTTGTATAACGTTTTTACGTGTGTTGTAAATCACTGCTCTAGCCATGGTTATGGTATGTGCCTCGTGTGCGAATTGCAACCAATCTCCTTATATTTAAATTAGCGGGAGCCGATTGTACATCGCGATGCATTAATAAGTGTTTAAAGCCAGCCGGTGTTATATCAGCCGTTTAACGGCATACTTTGGATTTTATACCCACGACTGATGGTGTTAAAGTATTCTAAAACCTCAGAACATGTTAATCCACTGAATGGCATACGTATAGCCAGTTAAATGCCGCCATTACTAAATACGATTGACGGCTATGAGGATAAGCTGGTTGAGTAGTGGCCAGATTATCCTTGTTTGTCGGTTGCATGATTTTGAAGAGGGGGGAATCGCCAGCAGGCTTTACAAGAAATTGCAAAACAATATCATGAAAAAACATGAACAGAGAATGTGCTTTTATTATATACTTTTTTTTTTAGCTCAGCACTTAGCTCAGGTTGACCACACACGGTGATATTTGTTTAAGCTACGAGCTATGCAAACGGCGTCAAATGACCTTTTGCTCATCACGTAGCTCTCGCGCGTGGCGGACATAATTCATTATAATTCCTGGGTGTTGAACTGAAGTCAAGCCAATGCAAATTAACCCAATTCCAACTTCGTGGACTCCTAATACATCTAAACATTTAGGCGGGTCTCTCCCCTTAACAACAGCCACAGCTAGTTTAATACACAATATTACATCCAAGTTGGGGGCCGCTACCCGTAATACATACAAGAACAAGTTACACAATATACGTCTGACAATTAAATATTCACAATACTTTAAATTCGAAAAGTGACACCAACAGAACCCGACCTAAACCAACCTAATTTAACCCAACCCAAAACAGCTCGAACCAAACCCACCCCAAGGGGACCTGTTAAATTCAACCAAAACGTGTGGTCATACAAGACCAAAATAAATTTGTTTTTTGTATGACCGCAATTTTTGTTGAGTGTGGCAATGAATCACATAATGTACATGTCTGGCTGGCAGAGAGAGTTGCAATATGGTGTTATATAGAAAAATTGAGTGAAGACAAAATGTCCTTTTAACAACAGTCACAATATTTGTTTTCCCGCTAAGAATGTCACAGTCTTGCTATATTAAATGAAAACAGATTATTTCTCTGCACATCCTTGGCGAGTTTACGCTTTAGTAAGTTACGTGGGCATGGAAATTATTCCTCCTCGATACATTTTACAGTTTTTACAGTTATTAAGCTTTGTTTGCTGTGAAATGGATACAGCCAGATAAAGTATTTCTTTAAAGTCATAATGGTAGCATCGCAATGCTCACTCTGTTACCGCCATGCTTTTTGAGGCAGTTACAAAATGCTACTTTAAAACCATGCTTGCATTTCTTGTATTTGAACTCATAGATGATTGGAATGATGACTGAATTGAAATTATACAGTAAATTAGGCCAACAAAAATAAGTCTCCGGTTTCTGGTATGGAGCTTGTCCAAAAAGTGGTGCGGTGACGCGGCTTTTTTTTTTTACCTGACTTTTTTGCTTCAAATGTCGGCTGATGACTGCAAATGGTGCCCGACTAAACTTAGTGCAAATATATGGGAGTCCAGAGAGGCCACATAAAGCTTATTCTCGATCCTAACCCCATCTAAAAACACGTTAAAATTGTGCAGCAGCAGGATTCCAGTAAAACCAGGGAGTTTGGCGGTTTTGAGACATCATCTTTCATTGAAAAAAAAAACGTGTTCATTTTGCCGACGCGCATCGCTACGGCGACGCGCGCGCATACCAGAAACCGGAGACTTATTTTTTTTTTTGGCCTTAGAGAAACTTCTGATATAGTTGATGGCCTTCGATCCACAGAACAAGAACTGACGACCCTTCTGGTCGACGGTCAACGTTATTTTGGCCCGCCGAGGATGTCCGTCTCATTGCGGAGTTTGCAACATCAGACGTCCTTCCTACACAAACCTTGTTTTTTAATTAAGTATAAATTACATGCACTCTCCATAACAGCTTTAATTGAATCCAGTTCTTTACATAACATAAAACCCAAGGTACATTATTTGTATACACAAAAAACTCAAACAATGCGTTGATAACAAGGCACATTTGCAACGTTCTACAACAGTTGTCCACATACACACTTTCAATTTTCAATTTTGAATTGAGAACTGCAAACCAATCAACATAAATATTGATTATGGCAAATACTTTTGTTTACATTTAATAGGCAGTGACGAGGAGACGAGAATAGCTGCAGCCTACCTACTCTATGGGACTCTTCCCAACAGTGCAAGCAAATGGCCAAACTCAGTTCACAAAGAACCTACAACTATTCACTTTACTGCTCGTACAAACCATACCTGGCATAGAATGCCCTGACGTAGTGTCGGCCCTGTTCTCGCCTCCAAGTGCCAAGCCAACGCGCTACTTTTGAATTAATATCCAAAGCTGATGGTTTAAACATATTTCAAAACCTCAGAACTGTTACGTAAATCCACGGACAAGCATAAGTATGGTATGTTAAGTTAAGCTATTGTTAAATCCATATTGGACTAACGGCTTCTACATTGTAATCCCTAGGTGTTGGACTGAAATCAAGTCCTGATAAGATTCTAAACTTCTAACTAAGATTCTAACTAAATTCAAACTTCATGAACTTCTAACACTTCTAAATAAAATCAGTTTCGGGGTCTCTCCGCTTAATACAGCTACAAAACGTTACGCAATATTTAAATTCCGGCTAGGGTACCCGTAATACACACGAAGAGAAAAAGAGTGATACATTATAGGTCTGACAAGTAACAATCAGAATTCACTTGTATATCAAGGTGTGACACCAATTGCCCACTCCGACCTAACCTTACCCAAACAAACCCAACCTAACTCAACCCATACCATTCCAACCCAGCCCAACCCAACCCATCCCAGCCCAACCCAACCCAACCCAACCCAACCCTACCCAACCCAACCCAACCCAACCCAACCCTACCCAACCAAACCCACCCTAACCCAGCCCAACCCAACCCAACCCAACCCAACCCTACCCAACCCAACCCAACCCAACCCAACCATCCCAACCCAACCATCACAACCCACCCGAACCCACCCCAACCCACCCCAACCCACCTCAACTCAACCCAACCCCACCCAACCCAACCCAACCCCACCCCACCCAACCCAACCCACCCAACCCAACCAAACAATAATGATAAATATTTCCGGAGCTCAATTGTATTTTACCAGTGAATGTACCTCATGCACAAGTGAAATACCCTCTATGAGAGTAATTTAGAGATCCAGTCATAGCCAAACACAGTAACAATGGTTTGTTGACCATGTTACGCGCCCGATAGTCAACCATTGCAAATACCTACTTTAATAAGGACAATCGTTATGAAGGAATAAACGTATTGTATTAATAGCAATAACTTCACAATTTGAACATTATGCCACAGCAATAATTATTGTTGTAATTACCGGATAAAATTTAATCATTTTTGTTTTTACAGATTAGCATCAACAGCATAATTCATGTCTGATAATAGTAAGAAATCGGGTGAATATATTTACTTCATTGTGAATTGGTTGATCCAAACGTTCATTGTTGCTTAATGTTTAAAGGCCAACCAACCAACAGAATGCGAACAAATCACGAAAGTAACTATATCACAACAAAGCATCATCCTTTTCCCCCTCCCTAAAACAAAAAAAAAACCAAAAAACAAAAAACTTTTCTGCTATTAATTTACAGCCGAATTTTTACAACACATTTCCATTTTTTTACCCTAGGATTAACCTCAAAAAGAAAATAGAAATGACTTCACCCTCATCAGAGCGATCAGAATTTCACTCGTAATGCTGTTTGTTTCCTGGCATTATGCAGCAGAAACATACATGCTATATTCATGAGGGAAAAGAAAAGTATGTGTAGCCACCGCAACTCACACTTTTAGAGGCGTGGTAGCCATTTTTTTTGTATTGTGATATTCATAATTATGTGGCCGATTTCTTACAATGTTAGTTGGCTGGTAACCCACATAGGTACTGACCAATTTTGACCATGTATCCAGTGGCGGCGCCAGACTGTAAATTTTGGGGGGCAATTTTTTTTTGGGGGGGGGGGGCCAGGAACTAATTTGGGGTGGAGCAGTCAAAAAAAACTCAAGCCTGTGTACGCGCGGGTGTTCCATTGTCCATGGTCCGGAAATCAGCCACTAGAACATCTCAGATGTGTAGTCGTTTTTATGAATGAGAAATGTAAACCGCGGGATGATGCATAACAAAATGTATAACAAATGTACAAAGACGTTGGCTGCACACTTTCTACGGCTGTATAAATTGCATATGTGGATAGTATCGTCTTAAGTACCAAACAAATAGAGCTTTATTTATTAACGATCGATTTTGTTAGGGTAAAATACTCATTATATTGCAGCAGTTTAGAGGTTCGGTTCACAATCATTCTTTATGACATAACCAACAACTTCGGTAAATAAAGATGAGGCACAAAGGCATCTGTTTACGAAGTAAGGGCTTACCAGGCAGTCACTTGCCCCTACAATGGCGCGGCCTTACTCTTACACGTTCGAAGAGCTATGTGTTTTAAAGGTCGAATTTGTTAGGGTAAAAATACTCATCAGAGATCCTGAAACGCCTTCTCCTGGTAAATGGGGTGGACAATTTCATCGAATTTGAAGCCATTGTAGACCATGCTTCTCAAAAGTGAGTGCACACAGTTGTGAAATGTGTTACGGTGAAAGTGTTATATGATAGAGGTAAATAATTTTTATACACATTCGTCCCCGTACCGGTACAATTTGTCAGCTTCTTGTTTATTCTCTACTCACCTTTGAAGAAAATAACCAACTTTAAGTAAAATGCTCTTGTGTGGAAGTTATAGTGTTACCAAATGAGGTCATTTAGGTAACCTGTTAACTAACTTTGTAATACAATCGGCACAGATTATAAAATTACAATTGTGGGTACGAGCACGCATCCACATTTATTTTATTAAAATGGCTGACACGGGCTAAAATGATGAGTTTGCGATAGCTTGCATATGTCTGTGTGCAGAAAAGTAGACATTTTGTTTGTTTATGTTGAGCATAATGAGCACCATGCTCCTGTTTAAGAGGCATTTATGTTTCATGCGTTTACGAAAGGTAGGCACAATTTCTTAAACGTGGGAATGAGTATCCACTACATCTTTTTTTAAATGGCTGCCACACCTCTGAAAGGGTGATTTCCTATGGCCCCGCATCTGGATTGTTTTTGATAATGAATATAAACGTGTGTGAGACCATTCACGCGTGTATAAAGGGTGGACACATTTTTTTCGATGGTTGGCATAATGAGTCCCCCGTTTAGGAAAAAAAAATCATGTATACATATAAGTCTGCATGAAATGTGAAAAGTGGGCATAATTTTTGTTTAAAGGTGGGCGTAATGAGCCCCTCAATTCTTCAACTGGATGCCACACCCCTCAAAGGGGAGCTTGCGATGGCTATCAATCTTAAACATTTCTTCTCATGGATATTAACAATTGTGCAAAGTTTCAAGCTTTTATGCAAAATGTCACAAATTGTACGCATATCCGCAGGACTAAACATGATACCTGTTAAATGTTCTACCTATACTATCATTGCAGATATATAGCCAGATATTATTTTTCTCAAAAGTCATAATGGTACCATCTCGAGGCCAACTCTGTTACCACCATGCCTTTTGAAGCAGCAGCAGAATGCTACCTTAAGGCCTTGCCTGAACTTCTTGTATTTAAACTCATAGATGAAAGGATTGATAACTGAATTGAAATTAAACAGTAAATTTGCGAAAACTCTGATATAGTAGAAGCCCTGAGATCCACAGAACAAGAATTGAGCATCATCTGTTCGATGCAAGCAGAGAAGGACAGCAAAATATTCCATTGTCCATAAGACAATGAGAGCTCCCAAGACAGTTTTAAGCATGCTTACAAGATTCTGTCTAGCAATTAATAGTTCATAGGCTGCTGCCTTTGCATGTTGCAGGTTAAGGGCTTTGACTTGTATTTTGAGAGTGACCTGCATCTTATAATAGGCCAAACTCATCAATGTTAGGGGCAGCAAATATGTGAAGAGAAAAATAAATATGCCGAGTAGAATAGGTAATGACGGGTGAGGATATTTGATTGAGCACATCTCATTGGGGTCATTGCTTGGCTCGAATGTGAATAGAGTAGGTAAAGATATCAGAAATGATATCACCCACACCAATGTAATTAAAGCAACCATCCTTGCTGTTGTGAGTTTCCTGGCATAGTGTAGAGGGTGTACTATGGCAATGTACCTCTCCAATGTAACCACACAGAGATTGTAAGCAGAGACAAAGGATAACACCAATGCCAAATACTTTGATGCTAGAAGTCGGCAGAACAAGTCTCTCACGCCGTTGCTTACTGGAGCAAACTCAATAGGCGTACAGTCTGATGTTAGATAATAAAGACATTCTTGCAGACACATCAGCATATCAGCAACAGCCAAATTCACCAGCAGGTAGTTCGTCATGTTGTGTAAGAATTTGACACGTAGGATGACGTAGCACACTAGAAAGTTTCCTAAGACACCAATAACTCCTTCTGCTGCCATGACCTGACACACCCACTTCTCTCCAGTTGGTCCCTTGTTGTGTTCATCAGTTGCATTCATGTTTAATATTTGGGTCGATGCTAATCTATATACAATTGGTGCGTACAGTGAGTAGTTTTATTAGGATGCTCTAATAATGGCTTCAACTGTCACACAAGAAGCATTCCTTTGTAGGCCTTGTAAAGTGGAGAGAGTTACTGTTGCTGCCGATGGAGTGTAACACAAATCGGTGACTCTTTGTCCCTCAAATGTGAGTCATTTTACCTCGAGGGACGGTGATTCTTCTACTTAGTGTGTACAAAAACCACGGTTTTAGATACACTAATGGCGACTTACACCTGTACTAAACATGTATTTTCACGACATGTCAATGATAGTATGCCAGTCCACCCATCAGGAAACACCTTATACTAATATATTGTACGAAGATAGTCGCCAACATTTACTACAGCGCTGCAATGCGAATCTGTCTTTGTTAGCTCACCGTAGGCAACTGATGCTTCGTGTGGCACCCTACCAGTTATCAACCTCTTTTATTTGATGTGGGAAGATTAATTAAGAAGTTTTATAATGGAAACTGTCAGGAGACGATTAGTCAAGACAATTATTATCTAAAACTCTGATTGTCACTCATTGAGCTACAATAGCCTACCTTCTTTTTTGTTACAGAGTACTTAACCGTTGATCCCCTTCGCTTATAACTGTTAATCAAGTTTTCTGACGCATCATAGAACTTCTTCGTAATAACTTTAAAAGTTTATGAAACTTTAATAACTTGTTTACATCCCGTTGACGTAGGTCTTTGCATTTCTGCGTTCTTCGTGAAGCCGCGTCGTCCCCCCTAACTTACCCCACATGTTAGATGGGGAGAATTATATACTGGGATGCAACATCTCTGTACTCAATTTATCAACGCAGGTGGTGCGGAGGCTCTCTGAGTGACAACCGGACATTTAGTTTATTGCCATCTTTTGCAACACTCATCAATTCTTTATTATACCTTTCAGTCAACTTTATAAATCGTCTGCTTCCAAATAAATTACACTTATTCAATAAAAAAATATGTGAAGGTTTGTCAGTGACATAATAATCATCTTTGTCTAAGACAGCATGCATTCGTTTTATAAAAGAACGTATGAGTGCCCCAAAAAATATGTCTCTAAAGCCGGGCCTCGTCTTGAGTTGAGATTTCAAAACAGCCACTCACAAAACGGTCCGGAACACCGAGCTTGCTGGAAAAACCAATCGCGTACACAATGTTGCCACCGGAAAGCGAGCTTTGTTGACGCGAATATTAATGTCAATATTTGCGACCGGATATCAAGACGTGATTTTTTTTTGACTCGAATATTGCCGTAAATATTCCCGACTTAAGAGCGAGCCGTATTTTGGTTGCCGTGAACATTTACGTCCATATTCACGATATGCGATGTCCCTTCAGAGCCACAATAAATACCCTCATCGGTCACAATATCACGAGTTACACTTTTTTGCAACACGTTTGCATTTATTTAATTGTGTCATGGCCTACTTGCTGCCCTTAACACTGATGAGTCTAGCCTACTACAAAATACAAGTCACTCTTAATCGACAACCCAAAACCCTCAACCTGCAACATGGAAAGGCTGAAGCCTATCATGTGAATGCCAGACAGCGTCTAGTCATCATGCTTACAATCGTCTTGGGAGCTCTCATGGACCGGGATGAGTACGTTTTCTGCTCTGCTTGCGCACACTGGAAGATGGTCAACTTATTTTCTGTTGTGCTACGAGGACCAAGTACGTTAGGTCATTTTGTGCGTTTGCCTGCTATGTCAACCCCATCACATGCCAGTTAAAATACAAGACATTCAGGCAAGCTCTTAAGACAGCTATTCACGGCTGGTTTTCTAGGCACAGAAATAACATAGTTAACCGAGCTTGAAAGTTCGTTTCCAATCCCATTATCAAATCAAGTAAACAAAATATACCTTTTGGGGGATTGGGTTACAGCGCTCATGACAGGAGCTTTCGACACAATCATGTTGTCTTTATCAACGGGCGGTCCTCACGTGACTCATCACGTGACCATGCTTGGTCACACGACATAGATGACGTTAAGATGGTGCCATGGTGACAGTGTGAAGGACTATTGTTTTATTCTAGGGAGCTGCAAGATTTTTAAACGGGTTTTGGCAATTAGATATCAAAAGGAATAATGGATGTCTGATGAATAATCGTACAACTGTAAAAGGACGGAATAAGTCCTGAATTGCAAGTGCCAAGACGGGAAAATAGTAGGGTCAAAAGCACAACGCTCTCGGCGCTAAGCCATTGTATGAATTGAGAAACTATTTGTTTGTATCCTCTCAACCAAAAGTGCACTGGAGCACTCGGTTTCAGTGCCAATTTGAAATTCGTCGATTAGCTTGTCATGTTAAGAATAAAATAAATTAAGGGGTTGATTGAAGCTATAATGAGGAATTAAATAGTGTAGCAAAGATAGTTATTATTGTTATATCTAGCTGTCACTTAGAAAACTACCGGACCGCTTTCTTTGATGAATTGTGTAAATATATATTGGTCACTTTCACCATTAATCATTTCGGATAATTAAGGGACGACGAGGACGGTTCAAGGGAAAATTGATGCTTTGATTAACTTTGTTCGTATTGAGGTCGCCTATTACAGGGCTGTCAGCCGCTCAAGTTATAATGCTACATAGAGGAGCAGGAGCATCCCCCTCCCACCCCCACCCCCCCGCAAGAAAAAAAAAACCCAATCAATCAATCAATAAACAAATATAAAAAGAAATAATCAATACAAAATATATTTATATATATATAAAATAAAAAAAACTAACGGAAACGTTCCTCCCCTCCCCCACCAAAATTTAAATAAATAGTAAAACTATTATAATTATATAACAAAATATGTAAAATAAAAAAAGAAACCAAAATAAAAGACAATAAAAAAAATATTTATATACCCAAAAATTTGGAAACAAAATAAAAAAAAAGAAATATGAAAAAAATAACCGTTTCAAGGGAAAGGAATACTATTATATGAAATGTTTAACATTTAGGATGAGGAAGGCCAGGATCGAGAGGTCAATGATCTGGTTAATTTCAGGACAATGCAGGCAGTGATCAATTTGGTAATAGATCCATCGGATGTTACACCCCCGTGTAACCCCTTTAGCTCTAAACGACACCTGTATAGAAGGATTCCTAATTTATTGCTTAATAATAATAACCATGTTCAGGGGAAAATGTATCCCATGGAGATTATAGAGCATTGTGTAACGTGCATCACCAAGTAGTTTCCCTACCTGCCTGCCTGGCCAGGTCTAGCCTTTCACCAAAGGCAGAGCTGCGAAGAGTTGCGGCAGAGCTGCGAAGACCCGAAGCGACTGTAGCAAAGATTAAGTCAGCACGCACGAGTGGCAAAGCCACGAAGCCTTTTCCAACGTTATATTGTTGAATTATTCATAGTTTTTTATGCAAATATGAAGAGTGCTGAAGGTTAATCAATTACACCACGGATTTGGCCTATTCGCTTCCATTTTTAAAAGAAGGGTGAGTAAGGAAAACGTAAGAGCAAATAACTGTAAGTTCAGATGAAAAATAAGTTCATACACTCAAATAATTTGTTGAAATACTTGTATAAGTAGAATTAAAATAAGATAATGTAAGAACAATTACGCGGTCACGGTCTCGAGGAAAACTCTACTCGCATTGTTTTTGTTTTTAAATTGTGTGCAAGCACCCGGGCGCGTCGACGCGTCCGGGTAGTAGCCACGCACGCACTAAAATGATGATGATTGGTTGGAATTTTGCTACCCTTTTGGGGTAGCAAAAATCGAGATTATAAAGAAAAACATAAGAGTTGTTTGACAAGATAGAAAAGGCCCTCATGGCTTCGCCACTCGCTTGTGTGGTCTCCCGCTCCAGTCGCTAAGCTTCTTTGCCGCTTTGTCTAATAAGGGCAAGTTAAGCCACGATGGCCTTGGTGAAAGGCTAGGCCAGGTCCCGATGGAGTTTAAACACCTGCGGTTGTGGGCCACAGCACCGAGTGACGTCCAGCACTCCAAATTCTATGGGCTCTGTGCGCCAACTAAAGAGGGCGCCCTTTTACCTAGCAACGACTCCCCATGGGCGGGACATTTAACTGGTTCACGGGCACCGTTCTTTGTGTGTGACGCACGTACACCAGGGGATTTGTACTATGTAAATGCAGTGGTACGGCCGCGCGTCGCTGCAAAATTGCAGTCAGGCAAGATGGCGTCGGTCGGTCACCCCAACTTGTACTTTCTTTGCCGGTGAGGGGGTACTTGTGAACGGAACGGATACCACTTGGGAAAAGCACTGGAGCAGCAGACCATGGTGTTGATTGAGTGGATTGGAAGGATAGCCCTGTGGATTGACATGTGGAATGGGTGGAGTACCTGTGGATTAGGGTGGCTGACAGGTGGCTTTGGGTGGCTCACCGGTGGCTTTTGGTGGCTTTTGGTGGCTATGGGTGGCTCACCCGTCGCTGATCGGTGGAGACTATACCTCTTATTAGCAACAGTTAGACAAAAAAGCAGACAGGAGACTTCTTTGACTTGGTCCCACCTAAGCGAAGAAGTGAGGTTTATTTTCTTATCCTTACAGGCCAATATGATACCCATACATTTGCTTACAATAAATGCACATCCTTGCTAAAATACAGAGGACGCATTAACCAATAAAAACACAGTATTGCTCAGTAGATGACTAAAGCCACGCCCACTAACAATGCTGACAATTGGATTCTGATATTCAAGCATGAGTGACCTCGCACTAAGAAATGTCAATACATAGTTCACGTTGATGTATATAAAACGTATAGCTGATAACGCGTCACAAGAGTTTGCTGAACTAATTTGTTCCCATAAGAAACAAAAGAAAAGACAGCGCCCTCTATTGACATAGCCAGAAACATATTGCACGCAATAAGTGCCGGCTATGATAATTGTTCATGTTATATTTATGCTAGCTTTTTGTCATTGTTTTTCATCGTGATGCCAACAATTCTTCATTTCATTTGTGTCCAATTAGAAATGATCAGGTTTCAGGTTCGCAGGTTATTTATTAGCTAGATAAAATCAATCGGTATGTTAAACCCTACAGCAGAATAGTTTTGTGAACTCTTATATATCAGGAAAATATCTTTCAGTTCTGCTCCCACATTATTTTTTTACAACAAAAAATAGTTGAAAAAGAAATTCACCATCTTGTGAGGTTGTTTACAGAGCTTCCCCCTTTTTCAATATCAGTGAGGAGGACTTCAAAAAGAGAATATAGCTGATAAGTTAAAACTTCTGATATAATGTGTCGTTTAGAACTAATATCCGATTGTTAAAAAGTGTGTGACTTCGTCAGAGTAAAGTACATTGTAAGTACAACACCAAGTACTAAGAGTATATTCAACTCGATCGGTAGTGCTAAAACAAGTTTACAAAAATATATTGAAAGCAAGGTTTTGCATAAGACATGTCTTCAGAGATTGTGGAATAAGAACCTGACTTTACCCATTTTCCATAATGTACCGTATTTTTGTCGAATCCAAATTAAATGGATGTGTTCAGAGCTAGAGGTGTTATTTTCTTAATTGTTTTTTTTGTTCATTGATCGTGTTATTTGTTTCGTTTAATGTAATATGTTTAATATTCCAATAGTGTCATTGATTGAGGAAGTTACCCTGCACTGGCAAAGACAGGTATAAAGTTGTTGTGTTAGGATCACTGTCTACAAACTGTTATTAGTAGTTCCTTCGCAGATTGAAAAGAGGAGAATTTTCTCTCGTGATTATCTCGAGAAAAAATTCTTCAAATCCACATGCCCATCACTAAAACGGTGAAGAATTTGGTGAACGAGTATGTGCTTTTAAAACACGACTTGGTGGCCGAAAATGATTCAGTAATAATGTTCATCAATATATCTGCAAATTTGAAATCAAGTTGAGTTAACTAACTTCGTTATACACCTTCAATTAATATTTTCATATCATCTGACCACAGTCAAGATGTGTTGATATAATTTTTGCAGGATATAAAATTAAAATGTGACATTTATTACCACAGG
Source organism: Patiria pectinifera (assembly GCA_029964075.1). NCBI lineage: Eukaryota > Metazoa > Echinodermata > Asteroidea > Valvatida > Asterinidae > Patiria > Patiria pectinifera. Next base: position 724,517 of record CM057132.1, read on the forward strand.
CTATGTTTCGAATCACGAATATAAGTGATTAACATTTTTTTAAGTGGTTTCGAGACTAAACAGTGCCTTATTAAAATGTCCTAATGTAAATACAAATTACGTTTGTTTCGTTTGTTATCTAAACATTTTCCTTTAAATATAAATTACACACTACTACCACAGACGAAGCAATATGAATACATCATACACTGCTAAAATAGCGAGAACACACTGTAATCACTCACGTACAAAATTGACAAAACTCGTAATCAAAAACCGTTTCCTTTTTAACAAGGTCCGTTTTAGCTAAATATAAAACGTGACATTAGCAAATTGTATGTAATTTTTTCGAACCACGAATACGGTTACTAAGTATCATTTAGTGTTTTTAAGGCTTAAAAGTGATCAATCAAAATGTCATAATGAAAATACCAAACGTAATTGTACTATCACTACGGATGTAATATGGATGTACATGTACCATGCAGCGTTAAACTAGCTAGCAAATACAATAATCATGCACATCAAGCATTACCACTAAACCACAAGCTGGGAGTATGCAGTAACACAATGACAGTGAAATAATCTCTTTTGAGAAGATGTGTGATTCTGTAAAGCCAGCTCGTTCTTTTCAGACCTGCGCATCTTCTCAAAAGAGATTCTTTATTAATGGTGTTACCGCAAACCACCCTCTACTGTCATGCAAAGTTTCAACAGTTATTTACCACTAAACAAATTCAGAAAGAACCGGAATGTTTTTCGACACAATCGGTTACAACAACTATCCAAAAAAAAAAAAACACTTTACATCATTTTGAAGATCAGTTTTGAAAGCAGGATGACCAAAGTGGTGTGGTTCAAAATAGATCGACTCAAACACAACTTCAAACCGATAGCTATTGTCAACGTCAATTTGAAGGTTTCACACCAAACTCATTCAAGAAGAGTAATAAATAACAACAATTATTAAATGGCTATATAATGTACAGCTAAAACAAGCTTCACTTAGAGTGTACATTTTTACCAAATGTATTTCAAAACATGATCAATTACAGCAATATGTCAATTAAAGTTTACGTGTGACGGTACTTAGGCAAATCATGGACATCTAACTTAAACTACAAATTACAAAGCGAAACAAATTCTGCAATTTCGCAAAAGTCATTTTAAGGTTCTTAAACTACCTAAATTAATAAGGAAGTTCACCAAACAATAATACAACATCATCGTCAAAACAAAGTTAATGCAGCTGTCAAATGAAACCAAGAAAATAACTTTCAAAATTAGTTCAAAATACAGTTCTATCGCTAAAACAAACATTTATAAATACCTAAGACAGTTTACCCATTCCCATTGGTCGAGAGCCCGTCACGAAGCCGGTCTTAAGCTCATGATAAAGACATGGCTGGCTGGTCTTAAACACTTTCCAAGTGTCACATGAAATTTGGTTTCATATGAAATCCAATGCATTTTTACCGTTTTATATGTTGAACGTTCAAATTCCTCATATAATCATGCGCAATACTACCAGTGAGTCAGTATTTCATCAACCTCGTTCCCATGGGTACGAAATCTTGCTGCGCCATGTTGTTTCCCATCGTGCCTTGCGTGATCTCAACCCCTGGAATTGTGTAATTTAAATGTGTCGAAATATGGCACATTATAATTAAGCTGCAGTTTATCCATTGTACGCGCCGACGCCATCTTTAAAATGTTGAAAGTTGTGTTTTTGAAGAATCAATGCTTTCAAACATAAGGTTTGGACGTTGCGTTACTTAGCAAATATTTGTATCAAATGTACGTACCCCTTTCATCCCTTTACAACCGAGAATACAGGTGGTTTTTTTTGCGAAAAACGAGGCTGCCATAATCCATATCGAACAGGCATCGCGCAGTTTTGAATATTCGTACGTGACGTGACGTGCAAAGCACGCGAGCGCATTATGGGCGCGCCCGGCGTGCAATCTTCGAAATGCCCGCGCAGTACGCTCTAAATAGCCGGTCAGCATCGTTTACGTGTACATCACGGCCAGGGACTAGTGAATGAACGCGCACGCGCCCATGCAGTCGAGGTTGGGATTTCGACCTCTGCATACCATTAAAAGGAGTCATTTACGTCTTACTCACGAGCTGGACACTGCATTATAGCTAGAGGGGTGTTTCGAAAAGCAGAAAGTAAAAACCGAATCGTTGGACATTTTACATTTTGACTTGTTTTGACTTTTGGACATTAAAAACAAACGATTTTTTTGACCGAAAAGGTATTTATGTATAATGACCTTCGGCTTCGCCTTGGGAAATTGTCAGCATTCTAGACTCCTACCAGTCTTAAACATGGTGTTTTATACCTCCCAAGCACATGTTTATTCCCTTATTTAATAAAAACACTGTACATATTCGCATCATGTTTTTTCTAAATATCAGAAATTACGGCCTTGTGTAAATTGAAACGTCATGGTATAAAGGCAAACATTTCTAAAAGGAAACAAAATGAGTGGGTTCAGGCAACACGCATATTGCATTGCATTTTGAACTTCCGCAGAAAGAGAATAAAACTGCGCGTCAAAGAAAATTTCAGAGCTAGAAAGAATGTTTCCATGTACACAATTTAGTGTTCTGAATACTTCTTGAAAATAAATTATAATTATAGCCAATCGAATCTTCGTACTGCACTGTAGGGAGTAAGTTCCATTTTCCTACGAAGTCAGTGTTAATGGTTCGGTAGTCGTTTGGTACTTCCCAGGATGAATTGAAAAAGAAGCCGTTAAGGTTTGCACAGGAACAAATATTGTACCACCAACCACCTCTCTCATCCTCCGTGCAATCGAACTAATTTAGCTTGTCGTTATCTTTATCCTTTTTTTGAAAAAAAAAACAACCCAAAACTGACCATTGTGTCCGGACAGAGAGTCACCGGCAGTACTTTTCTCACTGTAAGAGTGATATACCAAACTGTAATTCTGTCCTGAAATTTAAAATTCTCCGCACTCGGCCCAGGCTGTGTTGCCACCCCATTCCTCCAGATCAACTCTTAGATCCCAAGATCCATCAGAATTACTCAAGGTGCGCAAGCTGTTGCATGACTCGTCTTGAACAACGCTTACAACATAACGCATCTGACAGATGTTGTGTTGTTAGTACCTTTTTGTAAGAATACAATCCGTCGTTTTAATTTCACGATAACGGAGAAGTCAATCTCTTTTCAGACAAAGTGGTTCAAATCGTTTCAGTAATTATATACAATCTAATTTTCATCCTCATTTTTTTTTTCAGGGAGTACAATAGACACGTCCAGGAATAAAGACCTCGATAGTCTCGCTGTTTTTCCCAGGATTAATAATAATGCATATTACTTGTTTTGATAAGTATGCAAATGAATATAGTCTCATGCCTGCCCATGCTTAGCGCTTCGCATCAGCGTTTGTTTTTTGTATATGGTGTGTGGCGTAAACACAGAATCAATTCGTCGCGCTGTGAGTAACGAAAACACGATTTTTGTTCAAAGTTAAAATGTGACAATCTTATCCAGCCAATAAGCAGTGTCACATTTCATATTTCAAAGGTCTTTTCTTAGAAAGTGTGGACGTAGTGATAGCGTTAAACGTGAACATATGTAATGCACGTTAGAAATAACAAAACCAAGTACTTGTTAAAAATCAATCACTTTGCTAAGTGCGCTGTCGAATCAGGAAACAGCAAGCACATTCCAATCCCTAGGCTTACTATTGAAAACGAGGTTGAACACGAAATAAGCCTTGGGAAAGAGTTTGCAACCGTTGTTCTGGCAAATATTAATATAGGAAATGACCAAGAGTGGTACAGGCTAACCACGGACACAGTGTTTATACGTCGGTGAAGGGCAAACACCTAATTTGATTTACATCACCCCGACGCAAAAAATCAATCTTATGAATAGTTGATGCGGTACCCGCTGCTATGTACATCAGATTCGAATCCGCCAACCGATCCCGTTAGCTCGGTGGTAAGGCTGTTTCGGCAAGTCAGCCGAAACAGCTTCTGCTTTCGTTAATATTTTGTTTAGCTGTTTTCAATCGAAAACAGGGTTTGGCTTCTTTAAGATTGTATAACACAATCATAATAAACTTTTTTTTAATTCACAAAGCATATACATGTGGTTGCATCAAGCCACGGTTATATAATACACATTATTTCTATTCAATGTATGTTACACTTTAATAAGGTAAGAGATGGGAGATGATGCGAGATCGATTTTTTTATAGTTTCAAAATAAATTCGATCCTTCGATGTAAATAGCACGACCATGATAATACTTGTCTAAAAAGCTCTGATGTTATTAGGTTTGTTTTTGTAAAACTGCATCTACAAGTCTTCATGTAATAAAATATGTTCAAGTCAGATTGGATAAGAATACACGCCCTTTGTTAAATGTGTTTTTCCATATGAAAGCGAGCGAGTGTTTGCGCACGCACAGCTCAGAATGCGACAAAGATGCTCGTTCCTTCGTGAAAACCAAAATCTCAATCGACGGGCACGTTGGTGTCTCTTCGTGAAAACGCAAATGCAGTTATCGAGATGCTTACCCCTGGCATCATTAATGTAATTTAGAAATTACTGACGTTTTGCTCACAGAAGTATGTCAGTAATGGTCAAGAACGATGTTTTAAAGCAAACGATTGAAAACAAATCGAAACGGAAAAAAAATATGTTATTTTTGACATGCTCGTCCCTTCGTGAAAACGACAAAGAATAATGTTCAGGCCAAGCTAACGCTTGGGCAAAGAAGTTTTCTCAAATACTGCCCCAATTGACCGAATTGAGTTAAGTTTGCAAACGGTCCAACGTCCTTGACCTTAATCGGGAATTTGTTTTCAAGAATGACGAACTGGGGATAATGCCACACGATGGTGCAAAATGAAATGTATCAATAAACATTTTGACAGGGAATTTGCATTAACATGTTTGACATGTCTTGAATAACGTTTACATCCTAGTGTATTTAGGATTTCCAATAAAGGTATTTTCAAAAGGTGGTGTTGTGCATTTTTTTACAAACAAACGATACGATTATTGTTTTTAGTTCACATTAAACCTAAAAGGGCCGATCGCGATCCGAGCTGTTTGACTTTTTGGCCTCGAGTCTTGTGCATCTTTTGATACCAGAAAAAAATTTAAAAATCGGACCACGGGTTGCCGCGCAGTAAAACATTTTACGCGCCGTTAAAACTGAGTTTCCCATAATATACGTAGTGTACACAAAGCAGAAATACCATTCGTGCATATGAATATTAATTAGGCCAAAAAAAAGTCTCCGGTTTTTGGTATGTGCGCGCGTCGCCGTAGCCATGCGCGTCGGCAAAATGAAATTTTTTTTTTTTTTTCAATACAAGATGATGTTTCAAAACCGCCAAACTCACTGGTTTTACTGGAATTCTGCTGCTGCACAATGTTAACGTGTTTTAAGAAGGGGTTATGATCGAGAATAAGATTTATGTGGCCTCTCTGGACTCCCATATTTGCACTAAGTTTAGTCGGGCACCATTTGCAGTCATCAGCCGACATTTAAAGCCCCCCCCCCAAAAAAAAAAAAAAAAAAAAAAAAAAAAAAAAGCCGCGTCGCCGCACCACTTTGGGGCAAGCTCCATACCAGAAACCGGAGACTTTTTTTGGCCTTAGCCATAATTCCAAAAACCTGTGACCTATAGTCATGAAATTGCTTAAGTATATGTTTATGGTAAGTTATTCTCTGCATGTACCGAGTTTCATATTTGTTCGTCACTCGATGGCAGAGATCTTTTTTTTTTTGGGGGGGGGGATACGCCCTCCCCCCCCCCCGGCTGAGAGATGGTCAAAATAATTCTGCCCTTAAAGTTTTAGAGTTAAATGGTATTGTTATCCTTTTATTGGTTACTCAATTTAAATAAAACAAAGTGGTCTGATCCCTTTCAGTAATTGACTTACATTGCCAGTCGAATCTTCATACTGCATTTTTGTAAGGAATAAAAAAGACCCCTCCATGCAACCCAAATAATACCACGATAGTCTCCGGGTTGTTCACGGGACGAAGGAAAATACACACTGTTCAAGTTTGAATGATAACACGCCTTGTACCACCAAGCTCCGGCCATCCTCTCTGCGCAGTTCATATGTGAACGGTCATTGTCTGCGTCCTTTGTTGAAAACGGCCAGTGATTATGGTAAGTCAGAGAGTCTCCAGCCGTACTGTCCGCATTGAACGAACCAAAACTCAGACGAAAATCCTGTCCAGATATTCGAAAACCTCCGTACTTGGCCCAGGTTGTGTTGCCCTCCCAGTCCTCCAAATCGATTAGAAGATCCCAAGATCCAGTAGAATTACTCAAGGTGCGCAAGTTGTCGTTGCCGAGCCAAAACTCACCAGCCAAGTCCCCAAAGCCCACGCGGTAGTCAGCCAAGTCCCGGTAAAAGTTGACACTGCCATCCTGACGCCTCTGAATGACAAGCCAGCCTCCACCGTCGGTCTCCATGTCGCAGTACACCCTCAGACCATCTGCAAATCCCGCGGGGAATATCGTGAAGATGCCGCTCTCACTGTAACCTGCTTTCAGTAAACTATGGCAATCGCTGTAAAAACCATCAAAGTACACGCCCGCGTAGTCTACGACCAAGTTATTTGGGGCAGAGACTTTGGTAACATTGTTCAATTCACACTTGCGATTTCTCTTGAAGTAATTGATTGATTTGCAAATCTGCCAAGAGTGACACAGACTTACACAGCCGACGAGAGTACCAACCCCACCCGACCAAATTGTGGCATTTCTCAGTGTTCGATTTTCAGCAGCATTGAATTCCTGTGATAGCGCATGACCACAAGCTGTTCCTTGGGATGTGGGCAAGATTGAAAATAAAGTATACAACCACAGACCGGTGACAAGTACCTGTCTACTTGAGTGACTCAAAACCCGTACCTCCTCCATTGTTTCCTACAACGCAAAGTGATACAATTTCAACAAAGCAGATCGTGCAGGTCTATTTACACAGACAACTGTTTCCACCGTACAATGCAGTTTTGATATCAGCCCCGACCGCACTGACAGTCACTGGTATTCCAAGCTTCTGGCTTGCTTGATTACTTCCAAACAGGTGAATTTGATTCAAGTCACAAGACCTATGAATTGCGACAATTGTTTGCACGCACGGGTAATAAACATGATGTATGTTTCCAATTGTGATCAAACCTGTTGCTGCGGCTGTGGTTATATTGTTGTATTGAGCAACTTGCATCTTCGATCACGTCACCATAGCAACGTCTATCTCAAAAGGAAAGGCTATTTTGTCACACTCGTCCTCTCCAATTAATCATGCACAGTTTCACAGCGTTTATGTTTCTACATTCTTATACTCTGTGGGCTAGGGGGGGGGGGCCCAGTTCCCCCCCCCCCCGAACCCACCTCCACTGATATTTTGTTCGATCCTTGGCATGTCTCCAATACCTTTTGTTTTCTAGAAAAGCATTGCTCCGTTTTAAAGGGAATGTACAACATTTGCTTTTGCTGCAATTTTCAGAAATAAATGGATTTGGAGGATAAGAATATTATAGGAAATATTGTTACACTGATTTGTTTCAAGTTTTGAAATCGTGGATGCTGGAAAAACCAAGATAACCAATCATGTTCTTGTAGTCCGGATTTCCTTACCCCACTTAAGATGAAACGGAGCAATTTGTAGACTTTGGAGAATTGTAAGGTCAGAGAATCAGTCTGGCAGGCTTGTACCTCTTCACATGTGTGTAATCAATTGCAAAGAAAATGCGGAATAACTAAATATGAAAACTTAGGAGCAGTTTTTGAAAATGAGCCAGTTTTCTCCAACGCTGGTCGGCCAACCAGCGTTGGAAAAATTCAATTTTTCTTGAAAATGTCAGCACACCAGGAGCCACGATTTCACAGGATGCTTTAAACTGTCATTCCCTAACAATCCAATAAGGTATTTCGTGATAATTTGATCATTTTTTTTTCATGTATGCAAATGTTGTGTCTTCCCTTTAATACAAAAAAAAAGAGTCGTTGCTCTTCAGAAATGGGGCTATAATATCTTTAAGATATTTTCGCCAATGAGATGACATAGCATTACAATGCGTTTTGCTGTCTTGTTCTGACAATTCTAATGTCTGGTACAGAAAGTGAAAATTCTAGCGTTCATTTACAAATGAACGCGCGATTGGCATTTGCTACAAACACTTGCTCACAAAGATTGTAACAACTGCAAAGTGATAACATTTGTATCAGAACAGATATGTAATAACATGTATTTACAAGAAAAACTGTTTCCACTGCATCAAGCAACTTTTTATTTGAACCCCGACCTTATTGACAGTCACTTGTATTCCACGCTTCTGGCTCGCTCGATTACTCCTCGTCTCCGAGCAGGTTTCCAAATCAAATAAACGTAATTCAAGTCACCAAACATATTGATCGAGATTTTTGTTTTGACGTACGGTGATTTGCAATGATGTAATGTTCCAATTGTGCTCGTGCCTGTAGCTGCAGCGTGGCTCTCGTGTTTTATCGACCAACTTGCATCTTCGATCAAGTCACCATAGCAATGCGTTGACAAACGATTACCTCAAAACAAAAGGCTATTGTGCCCACGCGTTCTCTCCAATTAATCATGCAAAGTTACACAGTGTTTATGTTTCTGCATTCTTATACTCCGTGGGCTGGGGGGGGGGGGTAGTGCATTCCTTCCCAGAACCCACTGCCAACGATATTTTTCTTCGATTCTTGGCATGTCCCCAATACGAAAAAGAAATGTTAACAGTGAACATTTAGGGATACACTCTCTCGGGATCCCACTTATTGGAACCGCCTCTGGTTGAGCTTAGATGCATTTTCTTAGCATCAGGGTTGGAAGGGTAAGAAACATAATGCCTTAAACTAAGCAGACCTTGACCGATCTTAATCAAACTCAGCACAATCAATCTTTATGAAAAGCTCGTCTAAAAATATCTCTGGTTAAATATCTCGGTGCTAAATGAACTACCCATGAAATACATCACGTCAAACGAATTGAAATTTTACAATTGAAAATTACATTGTATCAATCCTAAAATGCAGGAATCTTCACAACTACAATTTGCCAAATCTTAATCCTAGAATTGCGGGAATAAAATTGCAAACTCAAGATAAGTGCGAACAATTGTAGAACGTGCTGAATCCGATTTGAACATTACAAACATGTTCACTCAAGTGCTATGTTTGTGAACTCTCGACAAAGACTTAAATACACACCGTATTGTAACTGGGCTCGGAGCTAACACCACATCCAAATCAAATGTTTCACCTGCAAATGTCTTTATAATCATTAGCTTCCACTAGCCAATGTACGAAGTAACATCACTTTTACTGCAACACAACCAATGGAAAGCTCGTCTAAAAATATCTCTGGTTAAATATCTCGGTGCTAAATGAACTACCCATGAAATACATCACGCCAAACGACTTGAAATTTTACAATTGAAAATTACATTGATTCAATCCTAAAGTGCAGGAATCTTCACAACTACAACTAGACTTTCCATTCTCCGTAAGTCACCGAGAGAGCTAGAGGGCGCCCCTTACCGGGTAAACCCTAGAATAAGAAGGAAAAAAATCATCGTCTATAGTTGTTTGTTTATTGCGTATCAACGACGGTTTTCGACTTGGCTTGCTGTAGAAACTCACTCGCTTGTCAAATAAGATCATGCCGAATACTCCATGTGATGTACCGCAAAGTTAAGTAAGAAGTAGACATGAATATCCAAAGGAAAGAAAGAGGTGTAATGCTTGGCGAGTGGCCATACGAAGGGTGAAAAATGACACAGGCCGGTTATGGTGGCCGTCTCTAAGTGACGTTGTTTGCTCGGAACACTTCATAACATCAGGCTATCAACAGTTTGGAAAGTCTGGTAAGTTACTTAAATTTGTCGAGATTTAGGCCTTAACGGGCCTCCCATACTCTAAATCAAGCATTTGTGATCAACTACTTCTTTTTTGAGAGCCGCATCGCTAATACTAATACATGACTTAGGTATTATGAATATATTTTGTTAACAAGAATATGATGCAGTTGATGTAGAGAGCCACTGTATACGAACAAAAACTCAGACATACAAACAACCTGAAGTGGACTAACTTATTGCCAACTATATACAGCATTCACACCTCGTAGTAGAGTGGCATAGCCCCAATATTTCCAGAATTGTGCACTTTGTGATAAAAGCATGAAACTTCGCATGTTGGTTCTTCATGCCATGAAGACAAGGTTCACGAGAGGCATTTCAAATTTGATCTCGGGTGAACTTTGAGAGTACATCCTATCATAAATAACAATTATTCTTTGAGAGTACATCCTATCATAAATAACAATTATTCTTCAAAACGTTCCTATGGCCCAAATCTACGCCATAGGTTGTCGTGCAATGAAAATCATGATCAGTTTTGGGAACAATTCATATCTGACCTCTGATGACCTTTGAAAGGTCGGTTACCTTTGTAAACCTTATTTCTAGCTATCTGTAATATTAACTCTTTTAAAACCAAACTTTTAAACAATCCAAAATTAAATGGTACATATAGGTGCCCATACTATGAAAAGAATGTTTATAGATATGACATCTCTTCTTTAACTTCTGGTGACCTTCCAAAAGATCATGACCAAGCTATAGACCAAGCTTAACCCGAGGCGAAGCCGAGGGTGCTATGCGCCCGGAGGTGATAAAAACAGCATATCCCACATCACAACAGTCAACAATTGTTTTGTTTTATCGTGCGAATAACCTAGTAAGATAACTTCCTGTCTGAGAAATAAATTAAATCACTGTGATGTAACCTTTTTTAAATGAAGGTTTTGATGTCCTGCCGGACATGAGACTGAGCGTTTGACGTTCCCGTAATCATTGCGCAAAGCAAGGCGCCGCGGCAGGTTCCACATGGACCTGTCTCAAGTCAATTAAAATTGGGGCACTAGGCAGTCAAGTCATGGCGGCTTTTAGTTTATTTATTTCCGTTGGCTTGTAATATTTAGGCATAAACTTGGACTTTCTAGGGGTCGGGGAAAATATCGTCAATAGCAAATTATTGTAAAAGGAAAGCCAAGTTGAAATTAAAGTTTGACAACCCTTGGATTGTGATTCGTCGACATTCTAACATTTATTTTCGATCGATTTGTTGATCTTTATGCGGGCGGCGCGAGTGCGCTTGACGACACCAATGGCATGCACAGTCATACTAAGTAACTGCAGTCTATAAAATAAAAAAAAATAAACAATGTCTCTTACCTTCCAGCATGTATGATAGAATGCGAATAAATCAAAACTTGTTTCACACTCGATATTAAATATAACGAACATTTCACTATTGGAAGTACATGCACTGATTGCATACGATGGACGCAGACATTTTCCGTTTGTTAATTTGGGCTTGGAAACTGCATCGCAGAATACGCGCACGCATGATTATGTTGAGGAAACACGCTCATTATTGCGTCACCGTTTTTACGAAGGGGCGGGCGCGAATTTCATGAAAATCGTCTGTTTTTCGATTTTTAAGTTTTTTGTTATGCAAATGAATACAGATAACAATATCTTAAACCTGGTGAGGCTTTACTTTCAAAACATTAATCAAAATCTTAATTAACCTAATTAAAGAATGGGCAAATTTGCCAAAGGGGCCGTTTTGCGTTTTCACGAAAGGGCGAATTTCCGCACTCTATGTAATTAATCAATTTTCAGTAAATAAATACATTGTAATACAATAGCGCGTAAGGGGCGAATTCCATGCGCGTGCAATAAAACTTTTCCAGGAAGGGGCGAATTTCAAGGCGCATGCGCAGTGGGGCAGATTCTGCGCGTACTGTACAAAAAATGCATTGACTCAGACCGCAGAAGGGCGAAACATGCGCGTAGTCACTCTAGCGTTTTCACGAAGGAGCGAATTTGCTAATTGGTCTTTTTTTCGTTTTCACGAACAGCCACTTCTCTTAATTAATCAATTCTGCAAAATTAATCACCTATTTTTGTTAAAGTTTGCTACATTTAGGAAGATTAGAAGCTCTTCTTTCCTCTGATACCTAAATGTTGCATATTCTATGCATCTCTAAGTTTCAAATTGTCAAATGAAAAAAAGGACCAACTTTAAACGCGATTATCTCGAATGTTTGTTCAGACAGTGAAGTACTAAATTCGCCTCTTTGTGAAAACGGTGACGATTAATCTGATTGAACTGCTGCTGCGTAGGAACATTAATGACGTACATGTTTTGCGCATGAGCAAGCTTAAGAGTGATTGCTCTGAACACTTAAAGGTACAGTCCAACATTTGTAATTTTTACATTATGTTCGTTTGAAGCAGCAAATGTGCTCAAAATCTACAGCAGGGTGCTTAACAACTAACCTGTTGAAGTTTCAGCTCATCTTCAGCTGTATATTTTGAGAAAAAAAAACAACATTCTAGAATCTCGATTTCCGAATCAAAAGTTGCTGAATCATGTTTTGAATTGGGCCTGAATTCAGCATCAGAGACACAATCTCACTGAGCCGATTGCAGCTACGCGATGTCTCGCACTGATCCGACGAATTAGCAACCGCGCGTGTGCGTCGTGTCAACGCTTGCGCGAGCTTCGCCGAATAAAAAAAATTAAAAAAAAACTGCTAACGGACGTTTCCAACGATGCGTCTTTGGAAAGGCCTTCTTTCGATGATTTCTTCAAAATGACAGCTTGCCAGAAAGAATATTTTCACAGGGAGTTAGTTCCCTTACTATCTTTCAACCAAGTATGTTTTTAACAATAATTTCGTCAGTAACGTTTTGGATAGCTGCAAATGATGGACTTTAGCTTTAAGTTAAGTTAAGCACTAACATAATTGTGGTGCTTAGATCTTTCGCGAATACCAAATTAAGCGCCCCACTTAAGTTACCGGGGTGCTCAGATTCATTTGTGACTTCAGTATTCTCTTTAATTTGAGTTTTGTGAATACGTCCCCGAAGATGTGGCCGTCCTAGACAAATGAAATTACAGTTTCCAAGTGCACAATTTAACAATGTGATTTATTACTGATTTCGCCGTCTAAATAATTCTGGAAAAATCGAAAAATAGGTAAATTAAAGTTTCTGTGAACCATTGGTTTTTATCCAACCGATTTCTTTCGCCTGCATGAATGTAGCATGGGAAAATCCACCTTTAATGGTAATTGAACAATTTTGACAATTCAAACTTTGACTGGCTCGGAGTCCAGGGCACATGAAGTGAACATTATTATTATTATTGTGTGTGTGTGTGGGGGGGGGGATGTTTGAAAGTACATCGGATTAAGTGCACCCCCCCCCCCCCCTCTGTTTGAGCAACAAAATCGCTCTAACTCTTATGTAGGGCGCATACCAATATTATACATTTTGAGGGAGAAAACAAAGAGAACATGCACACTTTTTGTGCCCAGGTTCAATTCAGGTTTGTTTACCGATTGATACCATTTCAGGCAGGGAATTTGTAACCAGTCTTCATTTTGAGCAAGAATTTTTTAGGTCGTTATGTATGTTTCTCTGTAGCTGCAAAAATTCATATGTGCCTTTTTGTTTTAACTAAAGCACTCTTAACATTTAACACCACATGTCTATGACCCCGCTCCAATTTGTCGAATTTCAAGTGATCACTGGAGTTAGGTTTCTCAAGCTAATCTCGACGGACTTTACTTGTTAATTGTGCAGCCGAGAACTTCAAAGCGCATACAGCAGTATCCATGAAACTGGGTAGGCAGGATACGCAGGAACCTCGCCTGGAAGGCCTTCGGGAAAGTGGTGGTCACGTGGGTGTTTTGGTCCGAGTTTCCACGGAACTGTGAGTAATAAACAATTAGGAAATCATTTTCAAACTAGCGTTGAAAGTATTATGGGCACGAGTGTTTCCAATGCATTTGCATCAGGATCGACAGAGGGATCCCTCGACCTATGGCATGCATATTCATAGATGTCCAGGGCTTGGTTGAATCAGTAAAACTAATTAAGGAATATCTTACCACTCAACCACCAAGCTTATCTCGGACTGTGGCTGGTTTGATCTGATGTAGCCTAATTTCCATCAAATTCTGCACGCATAAACATGAGGTCGTGGATTCGAGTCCCAACCGACTGAGTAAGCATGTGACTTTTATCTCACAAAACCCTCGGACAACATTCACTGAGTACCGGTATACATTGATATGAAATGACCTCCGTGAAAGGGCAAAATGAACAATGCGATTGGACTACCTTTTTCGGTGTACTTGATCCATCATCGGTGACGTCAGTCCATTCTTGGCCATCGCCGCTGTAGGCCACTGTAAACTTTGTCACCCAATGTGGGTGGTCCCCACGCCCCTGCGTGATAACGCCAGTGATGGTCGCATTGCAACCGAGGTTGAGTTGAATCCATGGATTGGTTTCACTAGATCCAGCTTTACACCAGGCTGCGGCCCCTCTTGGAACTGCAGAGTAAGCAGATTTTCAAACCTACTGAGCATAAAATACTATACTTAGCAAATTTCTGTTGTAAGTAAAACTGGTAACTTAGCACAAGCGCTGCACCAGGCAACGGCCACACTTGCAAAGTAAGTGGATAATAAGGAGAAAGTATCGCATGGCCAATTTTAAGTGTTGATGAAAAAGGGGTCGCAAGCTATACACAGACGTTTTGCTGTTATTATTTCCCCCTTTATGTTCTTTATGTGTTGTGCTTAGCACAATATGACATTTAGCAAATGATGAACTTGGCTGTGAATGTATGAGCGACTTGTGCAACCTGTGCAAGTTTCTGAGCACAAAATGTGTAATGATAAAATTAAGCAAAACAGACTTAACTTTGAAGCACCATCCCACAAAAGAGAGTCTTAAACTATTGACATTTGTTGGTCATCTTTGACGATTTTTTTTTTTTGCGTTGTCTCATTGTTCATCAAATGTAATTGTTGAACGAAAATAACACTACCTTGAAGGTTCAGCCGAGCCCTGGTTGGTCCGAAATCGGCCAGGTTGGGATGCACTGACGACGCCGTTATGCTTGCATCAGGGATGCGTCCATCTTCCATTCCGAAGGGTCCCTCTTCAGAGCACTTCAAAACGTCTGTCGGAGATAGTAGAAAGTATCGATCAGGGTGGAGCCGGGTTCATTAAAGCAATCACAATCATTTGTTTTAACGGACATCACGGCCGGGCGTGGAATCCTGATCTGGGATATGTGTTATGAAGCTTGGTATGTTTATATATTTTGATTGGTACATGGACGCTGAAGCTCTATCAGACGAAGTGTTTCAAGTAGTGATTATCATGTTTCACTCGTGCTTCCGTGATAGAATGGAAATCTCTGTATGTAATAGGTTGACCTTTGCTCCAAATTTACATGCTACAACACGCGACACCAAGGTCAGGTCATCCACACCGAATGCGAGATGCAATATGGCAGATTTGGAACACCTTTCTAGCTCGCATTTAACTTTAATATTGTATCCAGGTACGTTTGACGTTTAAACGAGCTAAACAAGTCGTTCTAATGAGATAAAAAAAAGTCGGTTAAGCGAGACAATAAGTCGTTTAGACTAATACTTCATATACTATGTATATTCACCAGATGGATTTTTTTTCTTTCTTTTTTTTTGCGTTGGGTTGATGTAAATCAAGATTTCGTCCTTCACCGACTTATATACACACTCTATAGTCAGTGTGTTACCTCCAGAGTGAAAGTTGGGAAAATCATTTTGGTGGGTACTTGAACCGACGACTTCCTGCTTTCTAGTGCAGATGTTTTACCGATCGACCACCGACCTCTATGTCCGTGAAGGGGGAAACCATAATTTGATTTCAACACCACGCCGCAAAACAAATGAAATAAATACAGTAATTAATTAATCCATCTCGTGAATAGATTACGCCGTACCCACTGCTGTGTACATAAGAATCGAACCAGCCAACCGATCGCGTTAGCTCGGTGGTCAGACATCTGCACTAGAAAGAAAGCAGGAGGTCGTGGGTTCGATTGCTACCCGAGTTTTTAACTTTTAAACGTGAGCTAACACACTGTGAACAGTATTTTATATATCGGTACAGGGCGACACCTATAAGTTGAGATATACTATGTTCTTTTTCATGTTTGATTTTTGTATTGGTTGGAAGCTTCTATACAAAACGCAAAGCCATGTCATGTTCTACCTTAAAGTCATACGCTAGCGATTTCGGCGCAAGTTCGGCGGCGCAACGACATGAAACAATCCGAATGCTTGTTTTTTTTTTTTTTTTTTTCTGGCTGGTTTTTTTTTTTAAAGGAAATTACGTCCTTGAATCACCGCCAGCGGTGCGCATCCGACGGGTTACCCTGCACTACTGTGATGAAAGATAAAACAAGTGCAGGGAGAACTCCGCTTGGAATGTTTTATGTTGACTCTGCTCTGGGTAATTTGACTTAATTTATTTATTTGTATCGAGGCCTAATTTACATTTGAGCGGGAAGACGAGGCAGATAGCTAGTAATTAATGGGTGTGCCTCTATTGTGGAAGTTGCCGGAGTTACTGTATTATACATGAACGAAGCTCACCTTCAGATCCAATTTATTGGATGAAAATAATATCACCAAAAAGGCCTTGGCAATGTTGAGTTAAATAACTTATTCAAAATAGTGCCAATCGTGGCATAATGTTGAGATTTTAATTGGAAAAGACACCAATGTTTGTCTTATTATTGAAATGGAATGCCTTGTCGAGGTTGACTTCTTCATACTTCCAAACTTCCAAATTCAGACGAAAATGAATGACAAATTTGCAGAGGTGCATGATCATTTCAGGAAAATTGGCCGGGATAACCTATATTATAAATGACAACATAACATACAGAAAGGCTTCAGTGATCACGCTTTTTGTGGAAATAATTGTGCTTTAGTAATGCAACCAATCAATATTTGGGGGATCGGGCACCACCCGGGCACCGTTTTAGAATTGTACGAGCTGTTCTTGCTTTTTCCAGAAGAACTTGAAACTTGGAATGGAAATCAACCCTGATACGGATTTCACGTCATGATGACTTCATCTGGAATCAAATTACCAAAACGTCATTTTTAACCCATGGACAAACTAAACATTCATGTTAATATAGGTTTTCCCGGCCGATTTCAACTAGGTTTTCATTCAGTTTAACGCGGCTCATTCAATTTAAATTATAGTTGAAAGATCACACATATTTTCATTCGACTATCAACAAGAACCATTCAATTTCACTATCTGTAGTATAGGTTTTCCCGGCCAATTTCCTGAAATGTTCATTCAATTCTGAAAATCGGTCTTTCATTTTCGTTTGAATTGAATGCACGTCTTTAATCCCATTTCAATTCAACAAAGGTTCAATCGTTTTCATTTTTTCGTGCATTCGCTTTTATGAAACAAACGGCCAATAACGTTACCTGTGCATTCATTTACACATGCATACCTTGTCCAAATTGGTTGCAGGTACAGCTAATTTGATTGACGGTTAATGAAAAAAGACCCTAACTATATCTTCGCCTTCCAAAAGCGGAGAAGAAGTCTTTTAAACGATTCGAATGGACAAAAGCGGAGGTTGCTGCTCAATAACTTACTTAATTGATCTGAAATGGAATTGACCGGTTTTCAGAACTGAATGAACATTTTAGGACATTGTCCGGGAAAACATAAAACATCTTTTCTATCATCTTTTGGCTTCACGCCAATTAAAGTATAGTCTGGTTCATTCAATTTCGTCTGAACCAGCAGTAAGGGTTGATCGGACATTCAGCCATTATTGGGCAAACAAATTTTGCATTTTGTCAAGCATATTTTAAGATTCCCTGCATGTCCGTATTCCTTTCAAACTCTAAATTATCTCAGCGTATTAAAAGTATATCAGACGTCTTCAATCCGTAGATGAACACCTCTTTTTCTTAAAGAGCTATGCAATAAATTTATCTGAGGAACACATTTTGTGCAACGTTCGACTCCTCTTAAAAGTATGAAACTATTTGACATGCATTTTTGGTTACTCTTATTGCAAAATACAGACAGAATCTTTCAAATCATAAGAAAACTTATTTCTTCGGAACGGGTGAATGGACGTAAAAAGAAACCTGGTTTGAACATCAACCCTTGTCCTGAAATGTGTCGAATTTTGTGACGTCGACGTGACGTCATCAGGATCATGTACATGTACATGTACACCCACACGCGTACATCAACTTTCGCGCATTGTTATACGGTACCGAAGTGGCACGCGTGTAGTGGCACTTTTACTCTCTGGAAAGATGTTAGTGATGTAAAACAGATGTTGGGCAACGAATTTCAAAGAATATGACGGTCATGAACGATTATATACTGCTTTTATATTAACATTAACCATGTACTAACTATATATAGGTTTGCTCATCTAATGTTTTCGACAATTAAAATTTGAGCTGGTTTGTTGTTTGATATGACATGTAAACAATCTGCCCACCCTTTTTCACAATACTAGATTGATAGCAAAAAACGCACCGAAATTGCTTGTTACAGCTAGATTTTCTGTTGACGCCTTTTGCCCCCCCCCCCCCTCATACTTTTTAATGTAATGTGGCCCCACTCCCAACAGAGGTAACATTCTGGAAATATTATATTCTCATGATGTAGCACCAGGGTTAGCTGTCAATATGCGAAAAAGAAAAGTGAAATTATCGGAATAATTTTTGTAGGAAAGCCCCAACTTGTTATGCTATTCCCGCACCTGAAAGGGTCAGAAAAAAAGTAGCTTCAGGTGGTTTTGAGCTTGTTGAGGTATCCCTATCGTGATCTTGGGAGTTTCGAATATTGTACCCAAAAATGCACAGGGGCCCGCTGACTATCACTGGAAAGTCCATAACTTGTGTTATGCTACCAAATTAATCAATTGGCACACCCAATTCCATGGGGGCCCTTCCATTCACGCGAACTGCACGCACCTGATTTGATATACACTGCAATCTCACTAGGCCCTCTTTAATGGGGAAAATGCACGCGTCTGCACAAAGCAACTGCCACTTGACGGAATAGCTGAGCCGAACCTTGCACAAGGCTTTTGCCATTGAAAGGGGCCTTCGTGATAGAATTGTTAGCATGCACGGAATTGTCTGTACTGTATTGCCGCTGCTTCGGTTTCAGATAGACATTAACGTTGAAAATGGACATTTACAATAGGCCTCAGACGACGTCATGCTTTGTTTACATGATGGGTGGAATGCATCCCACCTATCTCATAGGAAAGCGCACATATAAACAAAGCGTGACGTCATTAGGTAGTAGGTATATTACAATAGGCCCATACTCACCATGACAGTTGAAGTAATCATGAATGTCCTCCTGGTCGTTGGTGAACATTGGAGTGTCGGTGTAGAACGGTGGATGAGACCAACGGGCTGGCTGCATGTAGACGGGTCCCGGTCTGGTACTGGTGCAGGCGCAACGATCTTCCTTACTCCCCGGCATAAACCAGCGAAGACGGCCTGGCTGTCTCGCATCAGGCTCCTGACTGAAGTAGCAGACCCTCTCAGCCCAAACCACGCCCATAAGGGTCCCTAAAATGATGAATATGTCATAAAATAAACAAAATAAAGGTAAAACAAAACAAAACACCGCCCCCCTAAAAAATAAATAGATAAATATACAAACAACCCTACTAAAATCAAACAAGTGCAAGTGCACAAAAAAGCTCGTGCCATCTTGCATGAATATTTTGCTTGAAATTCGACGCCCAAAAATGCGAAACCGATGGCAAATATGGAACACCATACATCAGATATATACCTTTGTTTAAAGCGATTTGTGACTAATGCCACGTGACTAAAATTACTGCACATTAGTTTGCCACCATTTACAAACTTTAAATAAATATCTTTCCGAGTTGTTACAAACAGTTTAATGTTATTGTTTGCTTTTTTTGAAAATTAAAATAGATTAGTTGTATGTTATGGGAATCTTATGGGGTGTATTTTAGAACATTTTCGGAAACGCGCATACGCATCGATCGAATCAAAATCGCCGTTCCGAAAATCGCCAGCAAGAGTGATGACCACGGCATGGCATTTGGTCAATTAGTCAATTATTTTTGGTTAATTTGGGGTCAAACAGAAACCCACACAGCCCAAATTTTACACCCTCCCTTATAACGATGATGTGGAACAAACTTAACATCTCAACTGGTTTTTACAAACCTTTGTTATATTTAAATTTGAAATGGTCAAAATAATTCAATATAAATAGTGCCAAATAAATGTACAGAAACGAACAGCACTTGTACACACAATCATGAGCACAACATGATACTTTTAATACAAACGAATTATTCCAATCAAGACAATAATTATGGATCTAGAATATATTTTTCAAATACGGCCATTATTGACTTGAGAGAGCCTCTAATCCCCCTCCCGGCACACCCTTCGCCCTCGGCAGTAACCTCTCTTGAAATAAACACTCAGAGTTTGAAATGGATTGACTGACTGACTCTAAACCAAAATGAACACACACGCTAATACAAATCACTGTTTGCTGATCCAGCTAGGCAGGCAGTGCAAACACCTAAGTACCTAAACAATTCACCCAGGCCCTCAACAACGCCAGTTGATGAAGACATCGTGATGGTTTCGCAAGCTCCTGAAACGAGCTATGTAACTCAAGTCCCAGAAAGGTATCTTCTATTTACTAAATTTACCCATTATTAAGTTAAATATACTTTTCTAAGGATAATTACTAAAACGACTTTACAAAACAAGCCAAACATTCGGTCAGATTAGGGACATGATGCAAACCGCCATAGGAGTGCTCAGTTTGAAGTCGGTCGACGGTTTAGGTATTCGCCTCTTTTTATCAGTAATGAACCAACCTTTTTTTTTTTAGAATTCAAGTTTATTAGCAATAAGGCTAGCCTGCTTAACATTTCAATTCCCTCAAAGTATACAATCACGCGCTGGATGTTCAGCCGATACCGATTCGTCAAGCTTTCTATCAGCTTCTCCGTGGATGATCATTGCCGCACGCTCTGCGTCACAGCAACAATACCTTTTCATTGAAAACAGCTCTAATGGTATCATTAGTCATCCTTCTCTGTACCGCTGAATGTAGAAATGAAAAGAAAAAAAAACGAGCAAAACTTTTGCATATTTTATGAGCATCAACAGAAGAGACACAACCATTAATTGCCGCCGCCTGCCGCATTTTAATAACATGTCATTTTAAGTCTCAGTGTGGGGTATTAGTTTTTAGCAATGTTATAATAATTTAGATATATCAAGTCAGTTTGCGCAGTTAAATTTTAATTTACTCCTTTCAAAAGGTACCACAAACGTAAAACATTCAATAGACATGTTAACGTCTAGGCCTACTTTTGTAAGAGGCAAGAACGTTTCATTAGAATCCATATTATTTCTTAGTATTTGTTTACCCTGCTAAAAAAATGGCTCCTGGTCGAAGCTGGTTAAGTACAAAGAAATAAACTCAACAACCGAACCATATTTTATCTGTGTTGTTAGTCCCAAAGAGGGCCAGTCTAAACCTTTGAACTTGAAAGTCTCACCGACTGTCACTGCATGGTGATCGAGCCAGGCAGGTAGTGCAACCATGTAATGCAAATTCCCAAGTACCTAAACAATTCACCCAGGGTCTCAACAACGCCAGTTGATGAAGACATCGTGATGGTTTCGCAAGCTCCCGATACGAACTCTGTAAACTCAAGTCCCAAAAAGGTTTCTTCTATTTACTCAATTTACCCATTATTAAGTTAATTATACTTTCCTCCCGACGATAGAAACCGGAAAAAAATAACACGTTCAAAGAAAGTTATTTGTTTACTTTCCATTAACAGTCTGTGATACCTTCCTTTAAAGAAATAGACTAGCAGATTAGAATGCTTTAAAAACAAAATTTCAATATAATGTCGGCCACTTTTATTTCCTCACTTTTTAAATTTATCATTATTTTATTTAACTATGCTTCATTTTAGCACCATGCGTGGGCGAACGGTGGCGATATTTCACAGCACTGCACAGCAAGCTATACCAGATGATATTTGTTTGTTACGTCTGATGCGCGAAACAAACGTTTTCGCTTTGGCATTTTGTTGTCAGTCTTTCTTTTTGAAAAGACGAACATTTGACCGACAGTATGATGTAAACCACCATGCGAGTGATCTGTTTGAAATAGAGATGACTTCTCTTTTTAAATCCTACGCTGTTCAGCCGATACCGATTCCCGAAACTTTCTAGCGGCTTCTCCATTGATTATACTTGCCGTATAAAACGAATGATCCCACCGACAATACCATTTCATTGAAAACAATTCTAATGATATCATTATTCGTCCTTCTTTGTATCGCTGTTCACTACAAAAGAGACACAACCATTAATTGCCTCTGCTCGCCACATTATGATTAAACGTCATTTTCAGTCGCGGTGTCGGATATATTAGTTATCAGCAATTCTATTAAATAATTCAGATATATCAACACAGTTTGCGAAGTTTAATCTCAATTTGCCCATTTAAACGACAAATCTGCGATGGCCCTATAGCCAAATATCCTTCTTAAAACAATTTTATGCTTTGTGCCAAATGCCCTGCTTTTATCATCAAAGTGAGCAATCTTCCAAATATTTCAAAAATAAAACAAGTACGTAAAGGGTTTGACAGATGTCATTCTGTTCTTCACTGAATAATGATTGCGATAAGAACCTTCATTTGTAATCCCCCCCCCCCAAACAAAATCAATACAAAAGTGGCAGTAGCAAAAGTTAGAAGATGACGTCACATGCGAAAGGTGTCCCCCTTCATTAGTTTTTATCATTGCTCCCCATTGAAAATATGATACGGGCCCCCCCCCCCCCCCCCTTATTGATTTTCGGAGGCCTAAGTATCCGGAGAAATAAAAAAAGGTATGCATTTCAGATCGCCTCCCTGCACACATTTCTGGATCCACCCCTGCTAGCCCACCCCCTAAAATAAAGGCTCTAGAACCGCGCCAGCTTTACAAGTATTTTGGCTTCTTCAAACAAGTTCATGATGTTTGTCTATCCCACTTGTTTTATATTATTTGGTTCATTTTTTGTCTGTCCCTTGTGCGTTCAATTTAATCCATCAAGCTCACCGCTTCATTTTCTTTGTGGGAAAAGGGTAAGTGAAATGCTTTACAACAGTGGAACATTATCCAACTGAACATGACACCGTTCAAAATCAGTCATTTTTAGCCTTACATAATTTTGCGTGCCACTCAAGTATCGGCATGAGTTCAATCCATTTGGTTTTTTTTTTACCATCAGAGTTCATAACCTGAAATATACTGAAGCATTAGTACATTTTAAAAAGTAAAGTAACGGAACAAATGACGTATGGAAGGATTTAGTTTCAGCCCCATGGGAGTCGTAAAAACATCACCAATTTTTGACAATGTTCCTTGGCCCGTTTGAAATAATTTTCAATGAATGACAGCCATTGAAGTTGGACAAATAGCGTCTTGGGGCTGCACTTTGCATAGTTATAGTCGTTGTACTGGCATTATGAGTAAGATTTAAGGCTTTGCACGGTGAAGATACTAATGAATGAAAGGTTTGAGGAAACACAATGTGGGAATAATTTCTCAATTTAAGAGAATGGTTCTGACAACAACCAGACGTATGAACTCGACGTTCCGGACAGTAGCCCTGACAACAACAACAACAACAACAACAACGGGGGTCATGTAGATGCCGGTCTGTTAATTTTTTTATTTTGGATGTATGCTCACTTCGTTTCCCGGCCCTAATAACTTCTTGCCTTTCTTTCCTATATGCAAATAATATGCTTAGTTCCGACGTTAAGTGATATCATGAAACACAACACGCTGAGCGATTTAGCTCAGGTTAGGGTGAACGTCGTCATTTGCATATTACAGGACAATTAACTAATCAATGTAAGGAGAAAAAGATTGAAGTGAGATAATTGCGACTTACCAAAGACGCAAGCAACAAGTGATGCCAAGTCAAGACGCTGCATCCTGATGACAGGCTCGGTTACTACCTTCCGATTGAATTTATTCCGGTTTGGTCTCCTTCTGGGTTCGAAATCCGACGCGACAAATGTTTCACGTGACAAAATGTAGATACTTTACCACCAGAACACACGTTTTGCCTGGTTGCATTCACCGCTCTAATTATAGGTCTATCGGGTGCGATTCAGCATTACGCCCGGGCAAGAGCTCAGGCGCATTGATGCACGGTCATTTTCTACTACAATTAATATTAACGTTAATGCACTTTCACGTCACAAGAACCATGCGGCGAGGGAGACCAAGGGAAGACTAGGCTGGTTCCCGCTCGCATTATGGGGACCGGTGTCAAGGTCTCGCTTCTCCGGCGTGCTAGCTTCTCCGAGAGGGAAATTTCGCTTCAACACACATGCGCAAAATTGCGCAGTAGTGTAATTTTAGTCAACTTTATTTGTGTGCTGAGTTCTTTGGGGTTGTACTGGTGCACGTAAGATCTTAGAATATTTGTAGGTATACGTTAAGGGTACCAGTCGAATCCAGAATTGTGTGGCGCACGCAACTCCCAATAACCACAAAAACTAGAAGGATGCACAAATTAAGACAAATTAGTCGTGATGGACCACGAACGAGCGAGGAACACAGACCAAGGAGTTCGTTCTTGATTATTCCCCAATGAACACACACACGTGACGCTGGGAGCACAAATCAGAATTAATGCTAGCAAGACCATGGAATGACTTATATTGACCCACGGGAAGTACATAACACATTCTTGGGTGTTCCTCACTGTGTTATTTATGGACTTGGTAGACTTCAGAACACAACCCGAGGAAAAGTAAGCACAGCGGACACATGAGCATGTATCGTGCTCATGTAAACGTGCACTTAAACGTGCTCAATTATCCGCCGAATCCACCCGGAGAAGCTAGCACACCGGAGAAGTGAGACCGTGACACTGGTAGCTAGCTCACATTTAAAGTACTTGATCGGATCACCTCTGCGCGTGCGCAGCCTGGTTATTATTATTTTGTTTTGACTAATGTATACATCTTTCCGCATGGACTACAGTTGAACGCATGGCTTATCAAAAACCATGAACAGTAGGCAAATTCGCCAGTATGTTCCACGGATACAACTTTCAAGCATTTCAACTGCATAGGTTTCAAATACTGAAAATGGTGCCCCACTCTGTATTGATAGATGCCCGAGACACTTTCGAATTCAGCGAAAATCAAAACAACTCATCTAAGAAATGGCATATACGCGGCCTATGCCATTTTGAAATAGGCTGGTTCCGCGCTGACAATATCGTTGCGATTGAGTATTCAGGTGACGTAAATCAAACCTAGGATAGTCCTTCATATTTTGTTTTGCATACATTAGAACTCCTAATACATTACCCGCTACCGGTCTCTACATTCAAAATCCGAAGGAACATTGAGGGACCGGAAACCAGTCTATGGGAAGACCGACTCCTTTTATACCCCGAGTAGTACGCTACATTATCTGCTCTAGGGGGCAGCACGATCTTGGAATGTGTGCACATGGGGGGGGGGGGGTTCATCTGGAAAACAATTCTGAAATATAGACATTTGTTTTTCTGCGGATCATGAAAACAATTTCTGAAATATAGACATTTGTTTTTCTCCTGACACGTGGCCTCCGAAATCAATAGGAGGAGAGGGAGGGGTGGGGGGGGGGGGGGCTTGCACCATACTTTTAATGGGCACGCTGCTGAAATCCGACGATTATTAACCCCAAAACATTTTTGACAGGCCTTGGGGGGTTCGTTCACCCCCCCCCCCCGATCCGCGCCTGGCTCTCTCACTCATTACTATTGTCATTGGGATCTTAATTAAACCCGTGGATGGAGGTTTACTCTTTCCCTTTTTCCTCTATTAAAACAGCTCTTACACTACACCAACCTTATACCTATCGTCAACTTTCAACCTCAAGACAATAGTAGACCCTATATAGTAGTATCCTTTACGCTGATTCAATCCCAACGTAACAAGCAATGTACCTATTATCTTGTATGCCTACTTGATGATTTTACTTGTTGATTGTATTTGTGAATGATGCCAAATCTACGGCAGCGTACTGCTACCGACAAAACACACACACACAAAAAAACATTGGAGAAACGACTCAATATCTCATTTAAATGATTTAGTACCCGTGTCTCGTTTAAACGACGTATTGTCTTGTTTAAACGACCTATTTATTTAATTCAAACTACCTATTTATTTAATTCAAACGACCTATTTATTTTGTTTAAATGATTTATCTTTCGTTCATATCATACGAGCCTAGGCACACTATTAAAGTGCCATGAACATAACTATGGTGCTCTTAATCTGCCATCTCACATCTGGCATCTGAGGTCAGTGGTGCACTCAGGATTTGGCTCGGGGTAGGAGGGGGCTCACGATTTATTTTGTTCCAAATTTTTTGAGTAGTTAAAAACATTTTCAAACAATTTTGCCACATTTTTTTCGGGGGGACTATTTTGACGTTGGTGGTGCCACTCACCCCCCTCCCCCCCCCCCGCCAAAAAACTTAAATTTGCATCAGTTTTGCACTCCAGGGTTTTAAACTTTGTAAGTAAAGGTTTTCCCGTCCAATTTCCGAATTTTTATAATCATTTTCATTATCAGCTATTCAATTTCGCGTGGTTTTTACAGATGTGCTCAACTTGGGGTTTCCTTTAAATGTTAGAGGCATTCAATTTCATTTGTAGGCAGCTAGGATTTTGTTCTGAATGTTTGTTTTCGTTTGGGGCATTCTTTTTCGTTTAGTGCATTCAAGACTTAATTTGTAGCATTCTTAAATTACGTCATTGCAATTTTTTGACAGTTTATGCATTCAAATTAGCGAACGTCAGTGCGCTTAAAAAAATGTTGCAATGCTTGTTGTTCATTATTCGTTTGTGGGCAATAACTTTCATCGTTTTGTCAGTCAAAATGAAGATTTCTTGACGTCGTGCAAGACATCGGGGCATTTATATTCAAGGGCGGATCCAGAAAACAATTTTGAGAAGGGGGCCCAAAAATTAAATTTGGGGGGATTCTAGATGCTCTGTGGTGCGATCTGAGGCAATTTCTGACCACTTTAGCCAATGTTTTTTGAGGAAAAGATGGTTGTGTACTCATTGCCTGCCTTTATTGCGATGTCACATAAAAAAAAATTGGTGATCCGCCCTTGTTTATGTTCGGCAATGGTTGTACCATCGGGCATGCTTTTTTTTGGTAATTTCTTACATGTTTTCTTGCGTACGTCTGACCGAACACATATTTAAAAGGGCACATGCAAAGAAATTGTTCAATACAAAAATTAACAATACATCTTTGTTTCACATTTAACCTTCTTTAATTGTTTATTACTTTTCCCCCTTTATGATGGGTATTTTTGATGCCTTCTCCGTTGTTATGCTCATGTAAAGTTCCATATTCATAAGCAAAACTTAGATGTCATTCCTGGCAGATACGACTTGGTTGTTTCAGAACAAAATGTTCCGACAATTTGGGACATTTTGTTATCAAACATTTCTTTCCTTGGCGATTCTTTGCTGTGTCAGTACATGGCAGTAAGCCAATAAGCAAACCTTTCTCACAAAATAATGTTTTCAATTAGCAAATGTTGGGTACCGTTCCGTGATTAATTTGAAAGAAAACCTTAAACTGAACAGTGTCTGTCTGAAATCACATCACAGCAAATGCGCGCTCAGTAATCTGGACATGGAAATAAAAAATGTGCACGTTGCAATAAGATTAACCAAAGAGGATGTCAGTTTTCTTACATTTCAGAGTAGTAGAAAATTGCACTTAATGTATTCCTGAGAAAAATTCATTGCCGGACCCTGTAATTAAGATAGAAAGGTGTGCATTTACGGATTGAAGACGTCAGATGTGATTTACGCCGAGATAATTCAGAATTTTACATGCTGGAAGTCTTAAAGCATGTTCGATACAATGTAAAATACAGGTTGAGTAAAAAAAAAACCCGAAACCCAATCTGCGTGATGTTTCAATGTCAATCTCAAATGAATGAGCCAGGCGTGAAATTGAATAAAAACTTGGTGAGATTGGCCGGGAAAACCTATATTATTGAAAAAATATTGCCACTCCTCTCGAGTTACTTTTAAAAGAACTAAAATAGCAGTCAAACCTTTCCATGATTTTCCATAGCCCCAAAGCTTTCCATGATTTTAAAAGTTAGGTTGGCAAGGTTGTAGCTGTGAAGAAGTGCTGCACTGTAGGATTTGTATTACCATATGTGTCGGAATCTGTTTGGAATCGTTACGAAATTACATTTGGCATGATAAATTTGATATATATTTCGTTTTAGCACTGACGTATATGAATCCCCACAATAAGGAGACAAAACTGTACAAGTTAGCATTCATCGTTTGCCAGATACTAAATGGTACATCGAGTTTCCTTGCCTGGCAAATTGTGACATCTATTTTTATTTGAGTAAGAGCAATTACACTGTTGCGTACTCGTTGACCAAAAAGAACGCTGCCCAATTAACTTGAACTTGTTTAGGAGAATTGTAGCTTGCCTGCTTGTCAACATCCTGTTATTAGAATAAACGGAGAGCCATAATATCGCAACAATTGCCCTGCAAACTGACGTCTTTAATAACAGTGGTTCCATATTACCCGCGTGATGAATCTATAGCCTGCATGTGAACAAGAAATTGGGCATTTAGCATTTTTGTTTTGGGTCGGTGAAATTCCGTCTTAGATTGCAGAGCCACTTCAATTATTGATCAGATAACAAAAGGAGTTGCGTGCCTCGTTTTAATTGTGAAAGATGCCGACCGCAGTATATTTTCCCTAAGGATGCAATTTCCTTCCAGTAAGCCTTGGCTGCCGCTATTGTATTTTCTCCTCTCTCAGTGTTACAGTCGTCAGTGTGGCAGTATATAGTAAATGTACTGCTTGTGTTCGGGACTGGTCTTATCATAACTCACTCTGCCGCCATGGATGAAACACGTCCTCCTCTAAGCTTATTCTCGCTACAAGGACTTGCCTTGACTATCGACACATTCCATGGAAATAATGGAGGTGTTATCACTACTCTTTAAAAGTTTGCAGTATGAAGATTCGATTAGCAATATTATAATAACTAGAGGTTCGCGTTTGTTGTTACAAACGCAGAGTGGTCGGGTAGACAACCATTTTATTAGAGATTGTCCAATTAAGTTATGAATATGTTTATGTCAGAAGGACCAAGAACTTCAACATTTCCAGTACCAATTATTTTGTACAAAAAGAATGCATCTTTTAATGTATGATAAATTTCAGTAAACAGTTAGGTACACGTACAAGTTATTTCCGGTTTGATGGCGTCATCAGTCAAAAAAGGGAAGGGAGGACACCTGTTTATTATTTAGTAAAAATAACGCATGGAAATATGAAAATTGAGTGTATGTAATAATAACAGATAACTTCCAGTTTGATGACGTCACAGTATTTGGAAGCGAAAGGTCAATATTAAGTGTAACAGATGTCATTTTTGTTTGGGGGGGGGGGCAAAAAACAAAGTCATGAGACAGGGATCAAATGATGGATTTGAATTCAAAATAAAATGATCATTGTTGAATTCTCCCTACAGTAACTTCCGGTCTGATGATGTCATGACTATGAAAGGGGATGCATAAGGGGATATATAGGGGGCAATATATCATAAAAATTTGATTGAGGGCTGTAACATTTTAAAAGATTAAACGGTTTTCGATGTGCCGCTAGAGGGCGCCATTTAGAGGGATGACGTCAAAATTATGTTTTTTGTGATTGGCATTCCTCACTGAACACTTCCATAATATATTTGTCTGTAGTAAAATGCTTCAGTTTTAGAGTAAGATTCAGTTTCTATTGCACTTCCGGTAACACCGGAAGTAAAGGTCAAGCAGTTTTGTGCCCGGGAATAACAAATGTTGCCCTAGGCACCGTCTACAACCTCACGGGAAAAAAATGAACACAATACTTTAT
The DNA here is from genome assembly GCA_029964075.1 of Patiria pectinifera. NCBI lineage: Eukaryota > Metazoa > Echinodermata > Asteroidea > Valvatida > Asterinidae > Patiria > Patiria pectinifera. The sequence continues at coordinate 754,475 of CM057132.1, forward strand.
ATAATTCAAGAGATATAGGTCAAATTATTTTGTCAAATCGTGCAATCAAATCGCTTGTAATTCGATACCTGATGTCGTCATGATGACGTAACAACATTTATCACATTATCGTAACATGGTACAAGTCCACAGTAGGTTTTAGGATCATACCGTAAACCGTTCGGAGGAAATTGTGTTTTGTTTCGATTTCAGGCTAATGTTTTCATTTTGAATTCGCCTAACTTTGACCTTCCGGTAGACCCGGAAGTAAAGGTCAAGCGAGTTTACGTACTTGACAAAAAATGCTTATAAATTTATGGTCTATCTGATTACAAAGTTGGAGCATAATTGATAGTTTTGTTGAAGAGTTATAGATATAAGAAGATCGTCATTTTTTCAACGAAAATCGCTTGTAATTTGACACCCGATGACGTCATCATGACGTCAGTGTAATATGCACTACTTGGAATGAGGGTCAATATATGCTAATAGTAACAAGTTCATATCATATACCGTTTAGGAGAAAAGCTGCGGAAACCAGATTTATCGCAACAAATCCAAAGAGTGGTCGGGTTGTGCCCGACCACTCAATAATAATCATCGATGTCCTGTACATACACTGTTTGTTTTCGGTACGGATGTTCATGCACAGTATTATGTACTCTTCATGTACATGTATAGTTCATGTACATGTACATCACAAAGCTTTACGAATGCGTTACACCTGCTGGTTAATTGGGATATGAAAGAGTCTTTTATTTATTAACATCGTCAATGGATCATGATTATTCAGTATAGTTTCAAGGGGAAAGCTATTTTTTTTCATGAGAAAAGAACAACGTCACACCATTTTCGTTACTTAGTGGATAGTGCGATGAACTATTATATTGGCTCGCCCATTTTTCATCGACTATTTCTGTTCACAAAGTTTATCGGTTGGATATTGTTAGTTTATGGGAAAACAAGACGCCGACAACCAGAGTGTCTTTCACCATAGAGCAAGGAACTTGCTCTATGCTTCCACAAAGTGTGATAAATATTCATGTCAGCATCGGAGGGGGGGGGTGCAAGGGCAGGTTAGATTTTTTTTTTTTGGCGCGGCCACTTGTGATCAGAACATTAATGAGGGCGCTTTATCTTTTCAAAATTTTTCAAAGTCATAGAGTTTGTAGTTTTAGATACGGCGTGTCCTGTCTCATTATTCTACCGGTCTTTAAAACACACTATCCTACAGATTAACTTCGCACACAAAAAAAATCACGACCGTTCCACAGGAGCTCGCAATTGGGCATTAACAGCAATTTGAAATTACACCAAAAAACACTCGCTTTATACTATCATATCAATCGGAGTGCCTTTACTCTGTTCCCCTTCCCTTTAGGTATTGACGCTTCAGAGGAAATGGTAACAGTAGCCGTTAACCCTAAAGGGGCCCGGTTATTTTGACCATCTCTCAGCCAGGGGGGGGGGGATTCCACCCCCCCCCTAAGATCTCGGCCACCGAGTGACGAAAAGTTTTGAAACTCGGCACATGCATAGAGCAACTCTTCCTAAACATACCCAAGAAATGTCAAAGCGTGACTATAGGTCAAAGGGTTTTGGAATTATGGCTAATTAATTATTCATATGTACGAATGCCAATTCTGCTCTATGTACACGACGTATATGCGAAAATTCAGTTTTCACGGCGCATAGCGCCGGAAAAATTTTCGCTACGCGGAAACCCGTGGTCTGATTTTTATGTTTTTGATATCAAAAGATGCACAAAGCTCGAGGCTAAAAAGTCAAAACAGCTCGGGTCGCGAAAATTTTTTTTTTAGAGGCTATGACGGAAAACGTTGAGGGGGGGGGGGCGGATTCCGGGTTAAGACCAACTCGGCACCTAACGTAGCATACAGTCAATGGGACGCCCGAGCCGTGGGGGACAACCCGGACTGGCGAGAGAGATTCGACAAAGCTGTCTGTTTCTTCGTTCTTCACTGGATTCCCGAGGAGACCCAAGCGCTCCGTAGCATCTCGGCGTGTCTGAAGCCGGGCGGGCAGGCACTGTTCATCATCCGTTTTGAGAACCACGACGACTCCTTCTTTATACCCCGTGCGACTTCCTTCTTGAAAAGCCATGAGAAGTGGCAAACTGGTGAATAGCAAAACAGTGTGAAGAGCAGCCGGCTATTAGATATTTTTTATTTCGAATTAACACCAAAAGGGTTATTATCGAAACATAAAGGGTAAAACACAACGCCCAGAAAAATTGTCCGACTTCGTACGCGAATAACTCGAAACATGCTTTTCGCTTATTCGTCGATTTGTCAGCTCTGCGACGGGCTATTCAATTCGATTCAATTCAATTGAAATAGACATTTTCTATCCACGCTATCAAATCGTGATGAACACAGTACCAACTTGTTCATAATACGGAAACAGAATACACTCATGTTAATTCGGAAAATAATTCGGAATGAGAAAGTATGGAGGCGTTTAAGAAGCTGGAGCTGTAGAGAAATGCCTTACATAACACAAGGGGATTTTCAGTTGTTTTAAAGATCATTCAATCAGGATGTGCATACACGTTCGCATGTGTAAATCACCTGGATTTGTTCTCTCTTTTCAACAGTGTTTTTGAAGACATGTCTTGGAGAAACACCATTGATACCAGCGGAGGATTATTTGCAAGACTTGTGGCAGTTGGCGTTGGATCGCTGTGGGGATAAGTCTCAGCCCAGACCTGTCCTCATCAGTATTGAATTTATGGTCGTACACGCTTGGAGATAAGACTTGAAACCCTGTGGCGTTTTTCGCTTTCAAGTTTTTTTTTGGCGTTATTTTGATATATTTTTTAAGTTCAGTAGAGTCTGGTTGTAGAAAAAAACATGAAAACAATTATGCTTATTGAATTGTTTAATGGTTTCAAAAATGATGTTTTGTCTTCTCAACATTTTGTGTAATTACATGGAGATTGTATTAATAAGGGAATAAGTATGTGCTTGGCCGGTTTTAAACACTATGTTTTAAACACTATGCCGGTCAACCAATAAAAGGCTAAAAGGGACTGGATTTCATAGGAGTCCAAATTTCATGTGACACTGGCAAAGTAGACCAGCCAGCCGGTTGTCCACCGTTTATGACCGGCCACGTGACGGGCTTCCGACCAACATGAATGGGTAAACTGCCTCAGGTATTTATGAATTGTACCTGGTCTCTTCATGCCACATTGGTGGCTGCTGACTGTTTTTTTTTCATGTAAACGTAATAAACTAACACTCCAAAACATATCGCTATTACGTAAAATATAAAGTTGATGAATATTGTAGTTTTGTAATTCTTTTTGTGTCAGGTGTTTTTTTTTGTGTGTTTGTGTGTGTGTTTGTTTTTTTTTGTCTTTTTGGGTTGCATTTTTGTATGCCGTATAAGGTCGGTCTTTTTATATATCATGATTGTTGGAGTGCTGATAATTACCCGAGCCAACGGTCCAAAAGACAAATAAGTCAAAAATTATAAATGTTCAACGATTTCGTTCAGCAATTTAACTTAATGATTTTCGGGACACCCCTCCAGCTATATGATGTTATTTCCAGTCTCGCAAGTAGCGGTTAACAACTCCGTATATGGAGATTAGCGCGCGCGTCGTGCGTACTGCGCGATGTGGCTTAGAACGGTGTACGTGTATTGTGAATTTAGGACTACTAGTGCAGTGCCCGTCTAAAATGTGCATGTTCGGGAAGCGCAAATTGCTTTGCCGCTAGTATTGGTTGCATGCTTGCAGAGGTTTTGAGAACTGCTCTTGCAAACAACGCACGCGATTCAATGGTGTTGTTTTCACAAGTTGAACGTACACTCACGTCAAAGTTTGTGCCAAGTTTGAAGTTGCACATTCTGTTGTCCCGAACAATATACCTGCCGATTTTCAACTTCATACGGCGCCCAGTTCTGGAGATAATCGAAATACAGACAGACAGGCAGAGATTCTTGGAATTATTGTATAGACTAGTGCAGGGCCAGTCGAAAATGTGCGTGTTCGGAAGGGGCAGTTGAGAACTCACGTATGTTTCACCCCTATAGACCGTGCGTGCATTTAGTTGTCTTCTTACGCATGCGCAATGGTTTCCTCCGCGTCGTCGGCTTGCAAACAGCGGTAGCAGACGACGCACTGAACGATTGTCTGGTTTTCATGTCTTAAAATGTATCCTTCTCAAACGTACTTAAAAGATGATTCAAACCTAAAATTATCAGTAGACCAAGTGAACAAAGATATAAATTGTCTCTACAGTGTGGTAACGGCGCTAAAAACCCTTTCAAATATATATTAAAAAAAAGCAATAATTATGGACAAAAAATGTACAAAATGAAAAGGAAAAACATCGTTCGCTTTTGAATTTGGTTTACACATTTGGACAATTTGCCGGGTTTACCTCAGATCAGCCGTAGTACCCTCGGAAAGGATGATAGATTATTTTCATTTTACAGGTGATTTGATGTAAGAAGGAAACCTGTAGCTTATAAAAATCGTCATTTTTCGAGTAAACCCATTTTGAAAGCTTCGTACACAAATACACTGGTCCCAGTGCCCTCTATGATCGTAACTGCATTTCAGGGCCGGGACCCAGTCAGTTGTAAATCGTTTCAGTTAAATGTATACATTTCCAACGCGTCAAAAGATTACAAACGGAGCGGCGCGTGGCGCGTGGCTAGCCATATGTTTACGGGCCAGATTCCAGGGTCTGTGTACAGGTACGTGCACACTAACGTTACATTCAACGAAAAAAGCGTATAACGTGAGACCTTACTTTTCTCATTGAAACGGTTTCCGACTTAAATGATATTTATACATCGCACTTTCCGTGGCATCCTTTACCATTTTTCAGTGAAGACAAGTTTACAATTACTCGGCAAAACTGAAAAATTATCCCCTAAACTGTCGCCTGTTTTGAATTTGTGACCCAATACTTTCGTACTACACGACACGGAAAAACAAAAAAATGCATCAAATACTCTCTGTTTTTTTGCGCTAAGGTATGCAAAAGTGACTTTGATTGCCTAAAATTCCTGTCCACGTGGAAAGATAAATTTATCAAAGTATTTCGAGCGTGATGTTGACCGATACTTCAGTGGGTCAAACTGCGACTGCAAATGATCCATGTTTGCTGATTATCAGTATTTCATATTTTGAGTGCGCATGCGCGCAAACTAAATGAGCGGCTGAAACTTACGTGAACTGCAGCTCTTGCAAACAATGCACATTATTCAATGGTGTGAAGGCACACTCGCAAGTTAAACGCACAAAATGTCGTCACCCCCTGTCACTGATATTTACCACTGATCTCTATATAAAGACTGGATAGCTAATAAAGAGCCGCACAATGTACGAATTTGACTCCATATTGGGGAGACTGGCTGGTGATCTACAAAGGACAAGTTGCCGTTTTTATAGACAGCATGATTTCTTTTGTAACGTCGTGGTTCACTTGACTTATATTTTGACAACCACCACTGACCAAGGTTAACTACAATTTTTTTTTAACGTCATGGTTACTAAAATACCGCAAATATCACTTTTTCGGCGTTTTGCAATGATAATCACTACGGAAATGTGTCCCTTTTAGAACATCATAATATGTGTACGTGACCAAAATGCGCGTCAACTGTTGATACAACGAGCGCGTATTTATATTTACGCGTAGAACGTTCGTATTATAAGCGGCCATCTTCGTGAGACCGGGGGCGAATTGGTCAATATGCAAAGTCTTCTGTGTGAATGTTGTATGCATATCCGCTATCCAGTCTTTATATAGAGATCAGTGATATTTACCAGTACTGGACAATAATGGTATCGCCCTACAACTGCAGGGCGTAGTTATAGGGCGATACCTTATTGTCCGCCTACATACAGTGCAGTGATGGTCAGCCTCGACTTCAGGGGCGCGTGCTCGTTCCCTACACTAACCCCTGGCTGTGATGATGACGTAAATGACGCTGATCGGCTATTCACAGCATACTGCGCGGGCATTTTGAAGATTGCACGCCGGGCGCGCCCATCATGATGCGCTCGCGCTCGCGTTCTTAGCATTGCACGTAACGTCACGTACGAAAAAAAAAATGATGATTCAAAAGTCGCGATGCCTGTACGATATGGATTATGTCAGCCGCGTTTTTCGCTTAGAAAACCCTGTATCTGTGGTTGTAAAGGCACGAAAGGGGTACGTACATTTCATACAAATCTTTGCTAATGAACACAACGTAAAAACGTCGTGTTTGAAAGGATTGATTCTTCAAAATCACAACTTTTAATATTTGAAAGATGGCGTCGGCACGTAAAACGGATAAACTGCAACCCTAATTATAATGTGCCGTATTTTGGCACATTTAAATTACACAATGTTTTATTTACAAATCTGTTCTGGTTCAGCAGGAGTGGAAAATGCTGCATCTCTTCAGGAACAGAACTGTAAAACTGGGTACATGTGTTTCTGAGGTAGGCACATTTTTAGAAACCAGGGAAAAGTGTTGATTCAGATTGTGACTGATAAAAGTACACTCTGTCCAGAAAAAAAAACAGGTTTATTATATTTGAATGTCCCTTCATCCTTTGTTCTGAATGTAATTTAACATGCAGCACTATTGCCAAAGTTGTTGTTTTTCACCAACATAAAATCATGCACTTAACAAGGAGTTGCCTTGTTCATTGTGCCTTAGACATTTGGATTTTTGCTAAAGTTTGTCTTTATAATAACACAATATGCTTGCTTACAGTTTGGTTTTGAATGGCTCTGGATGTGATTTAGTTTTGAAATTCAGAAGGGACTTATATTGAAAATGATAACTCATTTTACCAATTCATGATAAAAAGACTTTATACTCAGCCTGGAAGGGGATATTTGATCTGTACGGTGGCCCTGGAACGACATTTTAATATTGACCTTTTTAATGTGAACCTTGTAACCTTAATATTGACGTTGTACCTTCGCAATATGCACGTTGCAGATGGCTTAATATCGCATTTTGGAAGATGTTCCTTCTTAATGTGAATGTTCCAACTTGTTAATATTCACGTTCGATCTTGTCAATGTACACCATTGATTATGCTTGATGTCAACGTTGCACCTTGCTTCTTCGCAATATGAACCATGTACCTTCGCATTGTGAACGTTTGACCTTGCATCTTGTTAATATCATTGTTGAATCGTCCTCCTTCGCAATGTGAATCATGCATTCTAAAAAGTACGAAGTCCTTGCCAAGCCCTATAGTTAGACAACCAGTTATGATGGAGTTTCAATCTGACGGCTGTTTAATGTCACTTAACCTGGGCGTCTACCTTGTAGTGATTTTTATCATGACTCAAGGCTCTCTGTTTTAGTTCACTCATCTTTTATAATTCATGTTCAGGCTAACCGGCTAACCATAACCCAAGGTTGGGCTTACATGTAAAAACATGCATCCTAAAGCAAATTTGTCATTGTTTCAAATAACTCGAACATGAATTATTATTCAAGTTTAATTTTTCATTAATGGCCATATATCTCATGTTCATACATGTATTTCATTTATTGCCAAGTATATCGTGTATGCCACTGTGGCTTTGGGCCTCTGGTGTTGCCCACTTCTGGTCGGGCCTGGTGTTGCCTGGTGGAATTTTTGTTTACGGCTCGGGTGAAGCCCGGGCTGCAAAATTCATTGAACCAGCTGATTTGGCAAGGGTTGAATGAGGATTTGATGGAAGGTGAACGTCATTGGCCGTATTTTTTTTTCAAAAAATTCGGTCACCTCCCGTACAAAATGTACGGAGGTCACTCTGCGCTGGGTTAAATCATTCCAATGAAACTGAAGATTTGGAAGCGTGCAATTATTGACACATAATCTATTTGTGGATGTCTAACAAGCTGACGACTAAATACCAGAAACCAAACATGTGACTGAAAATTGTATGGAAGTAACATGGAAATAGTTTTATTACTTAGTTTTATTTAGGCAATACAGATAATTTCTCCTTAATACCCTATGAACGAAGAGGTTTTTTTTTCAAGTAACGATGGAGTTTAGCCTCTTAAAATCTATGAAGCATTAAAAGTCTCAGATGTAATCAATTCATTGTGATTAATTTTGTAGCTTTAATTGTGGAGATAGTATGAGGGCGGCCCATCTCATGAATAACAATTATCAGAATGTAAAAAAAAATAACTGCTGTTACTTAAATCTCTTTTAAATGTTCCTTAATTGTTAAACTCCAGAAGTACCTGAATTTATCAATGAAGAAGTTCTGCTAAATTAAAGAGTAGCTTGTCTGTATGATTTTTTTTTTTATTTAGGGTTAAATACATGCAGTTACAGCCACCGATATGTGAAAAGTTACATAACTTGGATCCCGGATCCACCCATTTACCATTACCATATACACCTCCCGTACAATGAGAATGATATAAGAAATCAATTGTTCAGGGTCACATTAAAGGAAATTCAATAACAGTTAAAATAAACAGTAATCTTGACATTTCAACTTGTACACGTAATACTACAAGCCTCACACGTGTTCAATTTGTACACAATAATTACATGTAATAGCCAGTTCCACCATTAGTCGAAACCGAGGCGTGGCATTGAACGTAGTCACTGTGCGCGTATGAGTGTAGAATCGCGCGAAGTCCTTTTGGCCTCGTTTTCAAGTTTGGCAAATCCACTGACCTCTGCGTTTTGCGTTTTCGCGAAGTGGCGAATCCGCGCGCTGTGTGTGGCAAATCCGTTGAGGTCTGCATTTTGCGTTTTCACGAAGCAGCGAATCCGTTTCGTAATTAACAGCTCTTAAACTACAGATCCAATTGCGGAAATATGTATCAGTGAAAAATCTTTTGAAATTTGGATTAAAAGTGGGGAGAAATGACCGTTTCAAAAAGTGACCAACTTCAAACCGATTTTCTCAAAACGCAGTGTTTCTGCTGTGTGGGCGGATTCGCCACTTCGTGAAAACGCCGACGATTTAATAAGTTGGGGGGTGGGCAAAATGTCCCTGCCCCCCGCTTAAACTGAAAAATCGAGAATATGTTGAGAAATACAGGACTTTTTGGAAAGAAAACATGTTTTGCCCCCTCTAGAAAAAAATCCTGGCGACGCCCAAGCCCGCATCTGTACAAGCATTACATTCACTGTGTGGACTTCCGAACAAAAGAGGTCCACAATAAAGGTAACAGAGACGTTGTGTGGACTTGCCCACGTCCACACAGTGTTTCCCCTTCTCTGGAAAACCGGTTTAAAGGCATTTGGGGGTTAGGTTTGTCTGTACCAAAATGAAAAGAAACACTGTAAGGAATCATAGAAAAAAAATGTTGAAAAAGTTTCTTGCACGAAAACAAAAGAATGTCCGCACTAGGTATGTAACGTAAACATTATGGGTGTGTGTGCGTGTACAAACACTGCCTTGTGTGGTACGAAAACAATGGGAGGTACCCCACAAGGAATGCCCACCGACTTGCGGGGTACCGTTTTGGTACCCCACAAGTTTTTCACGAAATAGATATATGAATTTTACTCAAAAACTAGGAATTTCCAAGGTGGGTTGATTTGTCGCAAATGGAAGAGTTTTAGAAAAGGAATATTACGTCCGAATTTCAGCCCAGGACATTAACTCTGGTTAAAATAGAAGCATTTAGACATTAGTGTGCGACGTTGCAAAATTTTAGTACACGAGAACAAAGGAAGTACCCCACTTCTATGCTTATGTATGCGTGTGTGTGTGGCGGGGGGGGGGGGATTCCGCTGCGCCCATCTCAACCGCATTGCTGCATAATGCAGAATAGCACCGCATAGGCTGGTGTACGGCCAGTGTGCGGCCGGACAGCAGGTTGCAAACCGGATGCATTATTTATAGGCCTAGCTATACTGACACTTAACTCTTCGTCGATTCATCGATAAAGAGTCCGAAAAGTATTCCCTGCAGTTATGACATCCATTAATTAGACACAATTGTTAGAGGGTCACCTGGGTTAGCCAAATATTAAAAAAAACATGTTTGGCGTGCTGCCTTTTTGAGAAAAAAAAGGAAGTAGGCCTTTTTGTTTAAATGGCCGTCACTTGGACTCAGGAAATGACATACCAGCTTAATATGGGCTGGATGCAACAGACAAAGAGGTCAAAATGATGTCACTGTTTAACTTTACCATTTTTCGGTAAAAAAAAAGAAAACAAAAGGAGGCGGCCTCCAAAAAAATGCGGGCGGGGACGCTAAACATTTTTTTTTTTATTTGGCCTTAAAGATTTAAATTATACAATGTACTAAAATGACTGAGGGCAAAGGTATTCCAGATAAGATGGTGAATGCATCGACACCATGGGATCGAGGTTGATGGTTACAAACAGAACGCTGGAATACGTTGATGAACTTCACATAATTTTGTGAAGGAAGTGGCCCATGACCTATGTATTAAGCATCCGGCTAAACCTGTTTAAGACCGCAGTTAGCCCATGCGTGCAAATGCTATCCAAAAACTTTTCCATAGAAATGCGCACATTCCATACCGGATGTGAGGCTGTTTCATGGTGGCAGACGGCGTAGCCACCTGGGGGCGTGGGGGGGGGGGCGACCGCCTCCCCCATGAAACTTTGTCGCCCCCCCCCCAGTCGCCCCCCCCCCCACTGATATTTTGAGTTTTTAAAAAAATTATCATTGATCTACATGACGCCATGGGCCCTATTATGTACTACAATGTATCTTTTGCTTAGAATATATTGGTTAAAGTGGTCCGAAATTGCCTCAGATAGCACCACAGAGCATTTAGAATCCAAACATTTTCGGGACCCTTAAGCGGGCCCCGAACCCCACGCCTATAGCTCAGAATTCTGGTAGCTGATTCAATAACTCCAACCTCGAAAACAATGTTCACAAAATTTTCACATGCCTTTAGCTGAGAAAACCTAAGTTTAAAATTAAGTTTAAATTATTATCTTTCGTGCTAAGATAATTATTGGTTAAAGTGGTAGGAAATTGCCTCAGATCACACCACAGAGCATCGAAAATCCATTTTTTTTCGGGGCCCTTAAGCGGGCCCCGAAACCCCACGCCAATAGCTCAGAATACCGATAGCTGATTCAATGTCTCCAACCTCGAAAACGATGTTCAAATAATTATCTTTTGCCAAGAAAATATTAGTTAAAGCATGGAGGAAAGTCGTAAGAAATTGCTAAAATCACACCACAGAAAATCTAGAATCCATTTTTTTTCGGGGCCCTTAAGCGGGCCCCGAACCCCACGCCGTAAGGGCTTCGCGCTTGCATCAATTATGATCAAGGTATGTCCCCCCTCCCACTTTTGAGAAGCGATTGACGCCCCTGCTTGACGCCCCCCATGAAATGTTCCAGCCCCCCACTGAAAAACTCCTGGCTACGCCACTGCATGGTGGACCATGTGGACAAAAATTTGAGCGTCGCATAATGCAATCCGACAGTGCGTGATTCGAAACGGAACCCGAGAAAGTGACGGGAATTGTGAATTTACAACTGCGATAAGTTTTACAGTATTTCCTATATTATTACGCTTTTCCAACGGAAACAAATCCCTAAACTGGAATAAAAGTGTAATGAATCAGTCTAAACAGCCGTTTCAAACCTTGCAGAGTCATGACCGTAATGACGCGCAGGTCACAAGTCACGCAAAATCCAACCAATCAGAGCGCGAATTCATCAGAGTATCCCAGCGTCCTGTTTGCAGGGCGGGGGTACGAGCGAACCTTGGCCTAGTCTGGTTCCCAGACTAAAATATTCTGACTATTCCTGATGAATCTTAGGTGAGGTAGCCTCCGGTAATCCATTGTATTACAAATTTACGTCACGTGACACCAAAGCGGGAGGAATTTCTCCTTTTTCCGAAAATGTCCCAAGTTTGCCGAATTCATTGCGTAGACAAGCGGATAGCGCCCGAGTTTTTCCGAGTTTAATGTAGGTTTAATTAACTGCTAATTGCTTATTAAACAGTTTTTAAAATGAATTCAACGACGATTTTGAGCATCAAGTATACTCGGATCATATGGGCGAACTTTTTGCTGCGTCATGTACTATTTTGAATTTGACGACCGTTACCGAGATTTTCAAAAAACTTGGTCTTCATTCGGCTCCGCCTGCTAACAGTGCTATTTGGGGGCCTAAATTTGAAGATTCCAGATCAACATTAGTAAATGTTATCTGTATAATCATAACTGTATACGAAGCAAGTGATTTATAGAAACATTTGCTAGTTTATTACGTTTACATAAACAAAAACCCAAACAGTCAGCAGCCACCAATGTGGCATGAAGAGACCAGGTACAATTCATAAATACCTAAGTTGATATTAAGTTGATAAAAAAGCCGGATGGCTGGTCTACTTTGCCAGTGTCTCATGAAATGTTGACTCCTATAAAAATAACGCAAAATAAATCCTTATCAAAATAACGCAAAAAAAAAACCTTGAAAGCGAAAAACGCCACAGGGTTTTAAGTCTTATTTCCAAGCGTGTACGACCATAAATTCAGCAGAAATGTACACATCTCCAGCCTGAGAGTTATTCCCATAGCGATCCAACGCCCACTGCCACAAGTCTTGCAAATAATCCTCCAGCGCTGCCGCTGGTATCAACGGTGTTTCTCCAAGACATGTCTTCAATAACACTGTTGAAAAGAAAGAAGAACAATCCAGGCGATTTACGTGTGCACAAGCGTGTGCACATTCTGATTGAATATCTGATAAGCACGATAGTCAATAAAGAGATTAAAAACCACCGAACTTAGTCTTGAAGGTGGAGAATTTTTACGGTTCAACTATTTTTCTTTAATTATGGGCAGTGAATTAACCAGTTCTTCTTTATCTGTATACATACTCAAACTAGTTCATTTAACAATTATGCATGTATTAAAAGAAAAAATCCCAGCAACATTTGAAATAAACGCCAAATTTCTGAAACACTTTTCAGAGAAAAGGCATCTTTTTTTGCGATTGAGGGCGCTAAAACTGCGTAACTTATGGGATATGGCCTACAAATTAATAAACAAACGAAGTGTCAATTAAAGAGATATGAGTTTAAAATGATGGCAATCGTGACCAACATGCGTTACTTTAATTCCGTTTGTTTTTACTTCCGTAACTGTGTCGTTACAGTGTCTCAATCCTAAAAAAAAAACTAGATGGTTCTCGAACCATGTGTCTTGCGCGATTATCTGTAAAGAGTTACCTTTGACCTTGGTGTTTGACCTTTGACTTCATTATCATATGAAGGTTGCCATGTTGCATCTATGACCCAAGTTTGGTTCCAATTGAACTTTAACTTTTGAAATGAGACCAATTTTACATGTTCAGCCAATTATACAACTGACCTCAGATGACCTTTGACCTTGGTATTTGACCTTTGACATCAGTATCATATAAAGGTTGTCAAGTTTAGAAATGAGACCTATTTTACGAAACTTTAACCAAAATACCACATACACATATATACGACGCACATATACACGCACCCAGACAGACAAAGTGATTGCAAAGTCTCTCTCCTGAACAAAGTTCAGGCGAGACAAAAATAAGGTCCTTTTGAGTAATAAAGTCTGGGCTAAAACGTCCTTGTTTGATATCGTTGATACTGCTAAAGCCTCTTCGGCTTCGTCCACTTCTCTGGTACTGGTATTAAAAGGAAATTGTTGATTGCACTTCGAGCATCGAGCCCCTGATAAAATTCTCCACGTTTTCCAAATATGGTCATTTTTTTCAGTGGGCCAATAAGGCCAAGCTTCCATGTAATCCTCACCCCTACTATACACCACAAATACACCACAAGCCTGTAGACTCCCATTGGCCAGACCCTAGCCACTCAAGAGTAAGGAGTGTTGAAAGACAGAAGCCAAGATGGCGCCTAATGCTTTTGTGTAGTAATTGGAGATCTTAGTGGCCAACCCCTAAGTGCCGCCGATCTCTTTGTGTCAACCCCTTGTGCCGCCCAGAGCTCAGACAGATTGTAAACAATCCCGGACGACGTGAATGACCTATATCTTGTGCATGTCCAGGCATGCGGGGGTTATTGACCTAGAAACATGTGTGGTGATAAAATTCTTCCCGTGGTCACTCCGCGTAAAGTTTTTGGGCTTGAAGTTCGAAGTGATACGTGTGGTTCGAAAGCTATCCATTTTGTTTGCATAAAGCTTACATTTTAACTGAATTTCAGACAGGACGTCGTCGTGTCTCCGCACTTCACACTTAGCCTCGGCCCAGCCACACGCTTTGAAGACTTTCTGCGTTTCTTGAACTGATAGGTTCCACATGAACAGTGATGACTTGTAGTCCTGAAAGACAAAAGCCACGGCAATACACCTCTATTACCGTTCTGTCTGTCTCAAAAAGGCCGGCCTGCATGTGAATTGTACGTACACCTCTTTAGCTTGAAGCTTTAAATAAGGCCTTTTTCAACGCATTTATAATACCAGTCCAGTCAATTTAAGTTAAGACCTTGAACAAATTGCAATAGCAACCATTCAAGCGTCAAACAACTAATGCACAAACAATGTGAAAAATCTAGCTTTTTCTGTGGAATGGATGGGTGTTTTGTTTTAAATTAACCGGACTATATACCTGTCAGCTTGTTAATTGACTGTAAACTTACATGTTGGGTAATTGCGCCCCCATGAGTCACGTTGGGCCACCACTTACATTTCGTTAGTACAACCCCCCCCCCCCTGCAAACAGCACGCTGGGTTACGCTGATCGATGAGCTTCACAGAATCTTGTGAATGAAGTGACCTATGACCTATGTATAAAGCATCTGGCTGAAGCTGTTCAAGACCGCAGTTTGACAATGTGCGCAAATGCTATCCGAAAACTTCTCATAGAAATGCGCGCATTCCATACCGGATGTGATTTACTGTTTCATAGCGGACCATGTGAACAAAATTATGAGCGTCAGCGTCGTATAATGCAACCCGACCGTTCGTGATTCGAAACGGAGCCTGAGCAAGTGACGGGAATTGTAACTTTACTACACAGATAAGTTTTACAGAATTTCCTACATTATTACGCTTTAAAAAAAAAAATCTCAAAACTGGAATAAAAGAGTCGTGACTCGGTCTTAACGACCGTTTAAACCTTGCAGAGTATCCCAACGTCTGATGTTTGCAGGGCGGGATAGTACGAGCGAACACTAACATCTGCTTTTCAATATTTTTTCACGGCGGTGTGAAACACGCCGTGGGCTTGAGCTGCTTATTGGTGGATGGGTGGGTGGGTGGTGGGTTGGTTTGTTGCAAGGGCGGATACGGGGGGGGGGCATGCCCCTCGCCCCCAAACAAACCCCTGTTTTGTGGGGTTTTTTTAAGTGGCGTCACAATAAAGGCAGGCAACCATCTTTTAAAAAAAAAAGAAGGTTAAAATGGTAAGAAATTCCCTCATATCACACCACAGAACATATAGAATCCCCCCAAAAAATTCGGGGCCCTTAAGCGGGCGCTGAACCCCACACCGTCATTTTTTGACCCACTTTTTGGGTGACCAAAATTGTGTTTGGCCCCCTCCAAAACTGTGTTCTGGATCCGCCCTTGGTTGGTTGGTTGATGGACACTTTACCCGGCCATGTAAGGTCAGGCAGCTTAGTGAATGGATGTGGACATCCCGGACAAAAGCGCCAAATTTTCCATTGATGTTCCTCAATGCATTAGCTTTCAATTTTTGATAGGAACCAACTTATCCAATGGTAGCAGACCAGTAAATAAACTTCCATAGACCCCAATGGTAAATGCTCCCACTTCAAAAATTCGGGGAAAATACTCACAACTCTCCAAGGTGTTCGAGACACACATCAAATTAAAGCTTATTTCATCATCTTTCAATTTCTGTTCAATTTACGGGGGGTCAACTGATGACTTTTAGGAGAAATTTCCATCTGAAGACGATCACCCCTGAAAATAGTCCTGAAGCCCATCGCCATTTTGAAAAACGATGCCTACACTCCATTGCAAAGTAGAGCGCTTTTAGGGTCCAAATTACATCAAAATTACACAGAACTGCAAGCGCCAAGTCCTGTGCACGGTTTCCATCCATATTTTTAACAAACCCTCAAGTTCATGGCCCACAGCATGCTCAAATACCGAAGATTTTGAGGGCATGCAAATCGTGATTTGGCCGGCGCAGGCAATTTCGGACCGATTTACTGGTCTGCACCCTATAGAGAAGCGAGGTTTTGAAAAATTTCTCCAAACCACTTGTACGGCACGAGGAAGGATGGATGACTCATATTTCATCAAAAAATGGCGAGAAAAAATCTCTGCCCGCGATTTCTGGCCTGAAAAAAAGCCCCCTTTTTGGGGCTACCTTACGTTGGGGGCCCCCCAACGGGCGTGAATTGAGTTTTTGCCCCTTCCGCCCCCAAATTACCCCCCCCCCCCTTGTTCGCTCGAAATTGCTGTGATCGGAGGACGGTCCATCGGCCCTATTCAGATTTTGGGCGCATTTGTTGCGGAACCGCCATTGGTGACCCCTTTGAAACGCTGCCCCCCAGGTTCCGCCCCTGAAAAAACAATCCGCAAACATTTTGACAACAAACGGTGGAAGACGCCATTTTGAAACTACAGAGAAGCGAGGTTTTGAAAATTTCTCCAAACCACTTGTACGGCACGAGGAAGGATGGATGACTCATATTTCATCAAAAATGGCGAGAAAAAAATCTCTGACTGCGAGTTCTGGCCTGAAAACAAGCCCTCGGTTTGCGGCTACTTTACTGTAGGGCGCCCCACAAGGGCGTGAATTGAGTTTTTGCTCCTTCCGACCCCAAATTAAAACCCCCCGTGTTCGCTCGAAATTGCTGTGATCGGAGGACGGTCCATCGGCCCTATTCAGATTTTGGGCGCATTTGTTGGGGAACCGCCATTGGTGACCCCTTTTGAAACGCTTCCGCCCCCCCCTGAAAAAAAAACCACTCCGCAAACATTTTGACAACAAACGGTGGAAGACGCCATTTTGAAACTACAGGTAGCAGACCAGTAAATAAACTTCCATAGACCCCAATGGTAAATGCTCCCACTTCAAAAATTCGGGGAAAATACTCACAACTCTCCAAGGTGTTCGAGACACACATCAAATTAAAGCTTATTTCATCATCTTTCAATTTCTGTTCAATTTACGGGGGGTCAACTGATGACTTTTAGGAGAAATTTCCATCTGAAGACGATCACCCCTGAAAATAGTCCTGAAGCCCATCGCCATTTTGAAAAACGATGCCTACACTCCATTGCAAAGTAGAGCGCTTTTAGGGTCCAAATTACATCAAAATTACACAGAACTGCAAGCGCCAAGTCCTGTGCACGGTTTCCATCCATATTTTTAACAAACCCTCAAGTTCATGGCCCACAGCATGCTCAAATACCGAAGATTTTGAGGGCATGCAAATCGTGATTTGGCCGGCGCAGGCAATTTCGGACCGATTTACTGGTCTGCACCCCAATGACATTATGGCGGCCATCTTTGATTTTAAAGATGGCGGCCATTAAAAACCTATATCTACCAATATCTCATCTTCTAAGCCACTTAGGATTAAAGTGTTGGTGTCTAAACATACATTTCCTGGGTCAAGGAATGCAACTGTACCATATGGGATAGTGTCAAAAGGTTAGTTTATCCAAATACAGTATTGTGGCCATCGTGTATTTGAAACATGACCGCCTTTTAAAACCTAAATCTCCGAATACGTGTGTTGCATTTTTTAGCCACTTAGGATCTAGATCTTGGATTCTTACCATATATTTTCAGGGTCCTGGAACGAAACAAAACAATTTGGATTAGTACAACATGTATTTGGGATCGTGCCAAATGGTCAGTTTGTCCAGATACTTAATACGGCGGCCGTATGGTTTGCCGTAAAAGGACCAACACTTGCCCGATTCAGGCTATGTACCTTTTTACCATTATGGTTTGACTTGAAAGGGCCGGCACCGGTCCCATTCAGGTTGTGTATACCGTCTTGCCATTATGGTTTCCCATAAAGGGACCGATTCAGGACTTTTCCCGTCTTTTCATCATGGTTTATCGTAAGGACCTGCAATGGCCGGTTCAGGCTGTGCGCCGTCTTGCTGCCTTAAAAAGACCAGCACTGGTCCGATGCAGGATCTGAACGGTGTTACCATTACCGTTTGCCATTTAATAGGGCAAGCACTTGACCAATTCCGTCTCTGTGGTGTCTGTACCGTCAACACGGAATCGTTTCGGCTCAATCAAGCCAGCATTATCCCGCTCCTGGTCTTGTACCGTTTAGGCTGTATAGTACTGCCACAACAAACCCATAATTAGATGTTTACTGGGTCAATGCCATCTTCGAACCTAGGCAGGTAGAAATCTCTGGCACTACAGAATGCGATACAACTCTGCCTCTCCACAACTACATGCAGCTGAACCACTTTTGTAGCTCCATTTGATTAAGGCGGGCCTGTGATCGGCTAGTCCTGGTTCTTAAGTGGCTGATAGTTTTCCATTGAACCCATGTCGATGTAGCACCTGTTGGGAGGTTTTCCGCCGTTGTTATAGTCTAACCATGACAATCGGTGGGCGTTTGCTCTCTGTCGTTGCTTCCGTGTTGGAGTCTTGCCACTTCCGTGGATGTTGTGAAGGAGTGGACATGGCTGAGGAAGCTTTTCTTGACTTCAGCCTTTTGTGCCGAAGCTTGCCGTCCCTGGAGGAGGCGACACTCGCCATTTATCAATAAAATCCGAAGAGGAAATGCCAGTAAGGAGGTGCAAATTACTTGTGTTGGTGGGTTTCAAGCATCCAGTATCAACCTGCATGTTGTTTATAGCTGGGTCAGGTTTCATGGTATGGGCTGATCTCTCACAGACACGCATACTCTGCTGAAGAATGGCACGGAGCCAAAACGGTTCATCTTAGGGTGTGTGGTTTGGCTCCCCTTTCGGAGACTGTTCAATTTCTTCATAATGTTGTTCCGGGATCTAAATTTGGATGACTTGAATGACAGGATACGATTGCGTGTCACCCTAAGGTAGACAGGAATGCTACAAGGGACCAAGGGGCCAGTGGTGTTCCGGACCATTTGATGTTAAGGGGTCGGTACGGCTTCGCGGTTAACGTTCCTAAGATGGAACGAGCAGACTTGGGTCTTAGCGATTGGTACGGAGGTAATTGCGCTCATAGTATAGAGACGGCTAATTGCTGAGCTATGTTTTGCTTCTATGGCTTCGAACGGAATGAGATGTAACATCCAGGTTGCTGACGGATAGGGGAAGTTTCAGCAATAGGGACAATCCTTTTTAGGATCAGGCACTCGAACATGAACAAAAACAGTAATGGGTTCCTGTCTTGACCATGTAACCTGTGGCCTCCAAAGCCTGCAGTGAACTAGTTAATATGGCTTCAAGAATCAAAGTGTGTGCGGTGCAAGACGTGCGTGCAACACCTTGAGAATTAGGGCGAGCAATTTTAAACTGTAAACTTTTGTGAGTGATGACATTTATTCTCACATATTTTTGTTTTACTTATACTTCATACAGTATTTTCGGTGACTGCGGTATAAATCAACGGTATTATGTTAGAAATGTTATCTTCAGTTTGACTATTTTGTGTCTATAACTAAAACCATATTTGTCTCTTCTGAATAAAAAGAATTGTAAATCTTAAAATTAATGTGGCCTGACTTTGCGAACTTAGCAAGTTCTTCTTCAGAGGCTAAAACAGAAATGACAGAGGTACATGTATATACATTAACATGGGGGTTTTCACAAACAAGCAGGGCTGAAAGAAGAAACACAAAAGGAGGATTAGGTGCTATGGGAAAGGTGTGGAAAGATGCAGGGGAGGGTGGATGAGAGAGCAAAGAAACAAAGGGAGACGGCAAACCACAAGGGGTCTGGTGTAAACAGGGGAGGGACCAGAAAGGGGAAGGATCCAAGGTCAGAGGGAGTGGGAACGGACAAAAGAGTGTGAGAGTGAAGGGATGATGCGGGGGGGGGGCAGTATTGAGGTGGAAAGGGATGAAAGATGGGGGAAGATGGGTAAACACAAACAAGGAAGACCAGATGGATTATCTGTAACAGAAGACAATGGAGGAAGAAAAGGATTAATCATTTCCAAGTTGGATGTTGAGACCATGTGGTTGAATAGTTCGAAGACGATTCATCCACACTTTCTCTCTGCTGAGGCGAACTGAGTCCTTGCGATGGCCAAGAGATTCAATGCCCTGCAAAATCATATCAGAAATGGAGTGGTTAGGCAGGTTGAAGTGATGACCAACAGGGGTGTCTAGTTTCTTGGTGTTGACCGTTGACCGGTGGGCATAGAAACGCTTCTTGAGCGTATTCTTAGTCTCACCTACATACTGCACTCCACAGACCCTGCAGGAAATGAGATATATGACATTAGAGGTGTTACAAGTGATGTTACCAATGGTTCTGTGGGTAGTGACAGAAGAGTGGCCAGAAAAGGAGTCAGACTCCTGGATATGAATCTGGCAGACAACACATCTGGAACTGCACTTGAAAGTACCATGCTGGGTGGGAGGGGATGCATCTAAGGAAGGGACTTCAGCTCGAACAATCAAGTCCCGTAGATTTCGAGGACGCCTGTAAGCCAATGTGGGGCCGTTGGGGATGGCGCGGGCAATGCGATCTGAAGTATGGAGGATATGATGATGGGGTAGTAGCTGAGATATCAGTAAATGCAATTATTTTCTGGCGGCCATCTTCAAAATCACAAACTGACCATTTGACACTGTCATAATTGGTATAGTTGCATTTCTTGACCCTGAAAATGTATGTTTGGACGCCAAGATTGTAATCCTAAGTGGCTCAGAAGAACGATATTGGTAGATATAGGTTTTCAATGGCGGCCATCTTTAAAATAGAAGATGGCCACCGAATGTATGTGGACAAATTAACCATTTAGCACTAACCCTAATAGTTCAGTTGCGTTCTTCGACCCTGAAAATAAATGTTTAGACGATAAGATTTCAATGTTAAGTGGCTTAAAGATGCATTACATGTAGTTTTCAATGCCGGCGGCCATCTACAAAAATAAGATGGCAACAATACTGTGTCTCGACAAACAAACCATTTGATACCATCCCAAATGGTACAGTTGCATTCCTTGACCCTAAAAGGGTATGATTAGACACCAAAACTGTACTCCTAAGGGGCTTAGAAGATGAGATATGGGTAAAAAAAGGTTTTCAATGGCAACCATCTTTAAAATCCAAGATGGCCGCCATATTGTTATTGGATAAGTTGGTTCCTATCAAAAATTGAAAGCTAAGGCAATAAGGAGCATGTATGAAAAATGTGGCGCTTTTGTCCGGAATGTTCACATCCATTCAAAAAGCTGGCCTAAGCTGCCTGACTAATCAGTGTAACTCGAGTGTAATTACAGCTTTGCATCGAAGACCGGTTGCGCACTGATGCGACTGCATCTCATTTGCATTTTTTTGCATATTAGATCACGCCCCACTCTTTTTCGTTTTCTGTACTCTCCAGGTACCGGTACGGCCAGCCCGAGACCAGCCCGTGCCGTAAGCCGTCTTCATGACCCAACCGCCGTGGGTTCTACCACTTGGTACTTGTTTCTATGCTGCTGGTCCCCCCATGTTAAGACGAAATCAGCAGCGCTGTATAGTTAACAATTTGTATTGGACTGAGATTCGACCCGAATTATGAATGCATCTTGATCTATACGCAAACCAAACAACAAAACTAATCCCCAAAAAGCTCGATCCAAATGAATTCGGAAGGATAACTGTTTAATTATACATGTACCTGGACAAAAGCACCCCACTTCTCGTGAATTTTCAAGAAGGAAGTCGCTTGGGTTAAAATGAAGAGGTCATCGTGGTTGTCGATGATAAAAAGTGCCTGCCCGTCCGGCTTCAGACACGCCGAGATGCTACGGAGCGCTTGGGTCTGCTCGGGAAACCAGTGAAGAACGAAGAAACAGACAGCTTTGTCGAATCCCTCTCGCCAGTCTGGGTTGTCTCCCACGGCTCGGGCGTCCCATTGACTGTATGCTACGTTTGGTGCCGAGTTGGTCTTAACGGCTAACGTTACCATTTCCTCTGAAGCGTCAACGCCTAAAGGGAAGGGGAACAGAGATAAGGCACTCTGATTGATATGATGGTATATTAGCGGTTTGTTTAATTTCAAACTGCTGTTGAAAATGCGAGCTCCTGTGGAATGATCGTTTTTTGTGTGCGAAGTTAATCTGCAGGATAGTGTGTTTAAAAGACCAGTAGAATGGTGACACAGGACACGCCGTATTTAAAAACTACATGACTCTATGACTTTGAAACATTTTGAAAAGATAAAGCGCCCTCATTAATGTTTTAATCGCAAGTGACGGCGCCACCTGGGGACGGGGGAGGGCAGGTGGGGGGCATGGAGAATGGCCGCATGGGGGAATTAGCCCCAAAAAAATTAGAAAAAAACCACCTACATTCCCCCCCCCCCCTGTGCCTTCTCCCCAAGAAACTGAAACCGTTGGAACTAGCCCTAAAATGCGGTTATTTTGTACATAGAAACGTATTTACAGTTTTGTTTGAACAGCGCCCCAATCATCGAATAATATCCGGCACCACTCCCCTGGTTTTTTTTTCCCCACGGGCGGTGATTTTTCAATTCTACACACGCCCCCACTATACAGTATTTGCACTTGCACCCCCCCCCCCCCTCCGATGCTGACATGAATATTTATCACACTTTGTGGAAGCATAGAGCAAGTTCCTTGATCTAAGGTGAAAGACACTTGGGTTGTCGGAGGCTTGTTTTCCCTTAAACTAACATTATCCCAACGATACAATTTGAGACCAAGAAGAAAAGTAGTGTTAAAAACACAAATGCCCCGCAACCATCCCTATTTCCATCACATAACACCACTCTATTAACATCAACCTACCTGGGTCACATGGAACGTTCATTGACGTCATTATTGTTTTCTATAGGCTATATATATATATGTAATGTTTTGATGCCAATGATCACATAATTATTTTTTGTTTTTTGCTTCTCTGTTGGGAAGTCATTGTATGTGATTTAAGCAAACTGACTGGATATTTTCAGTCAAGACATTTCTCAAAGGCAAATCTTTTAAGCATAATCCTTTGAGCATTCACAAGGCCTACATGGAAATAAGAATTTTTAAATTATCAAAAGAAAATATGGTTATTTGAGTAAGCTTGAGTTATCATTGTGACATCATTTCTTTGGTTTTTAATAATGAGAACAGATGGCCTATGGGGTCCTAAAGTGACTCCAAATCCTAAGGAGAACCCACAGAGCTGCATAAACATGTACATGTACTACAGTGCAAGTCTCAAGTTTTAGTAATACATGTACACGTACATGTGTTTGTTTTCTATTGTTTCAATTAAAAAAAACGGGTGGAGACGCCACATTGATTATACAAAAAAAAACATGTATAAACAGTGTACAGGCCCCCTAATATTTTAATGAGTGATTACATTTGCACATGTATACTGGTTTGGTAAACATAAATAAATAAATAAATAAATCCTATATTGTTTTAATCCTAATGACCTTGGTCTTTGTCTTATGGGGTCCAAACTTATAAGTTATACTAGCAAGCTATACTATATACTGGTTTGGTAAAAAAATAAAAAAAAAATAAAAAATAAAAATCCTATTGTTTTAATCCCAATCACCTTGGCCTTTGTCTTATGGGGTCCAAACTTATAAGTAACACAAGCAAGCTACCTTCATTCTATCAAGGTTCAAGACATACATGAACATACAATCCAGATATCGCTGTGGAACCAAATCCACGCGCACACACGCACCCACCCACACCCACATTCTCAAATGTGTATCCTTGTGGAGACATTTCTTTGTTCTCGTGTGACCACAAATTCGTATCCTTGTGGAGACTCACACACAATAGGGAACAAAACATTGTAAAGGTCTCCACTGGGCAATTTTTATAGATGAATAGGTCTCCACAAGGTTTTCACGAAATAGATATATGGGTTTTACTCAAAAACTCGGAATTTCCAGGGTGTGTTGATTTGTCGCAAATGGAAGAGTTTTAACAAAGGGATATTAAGTCCAAATTTCAGCCAGGGAAACTAATTCTGGTTGAAATAAGAGCATTTTGAAACTTCACTTTCAAAATTGAACACTTTACTACACGCACACCCGCTTACATAGGCGTAGAAGTGGGGTACCTCCTTTGTTCTCGTGTACTAACATTTTGCAACGTCGCACACTTATGTCAAAATGTTCTTATTTTAACCATAGTTAATTTTCTGGGCTGAAGTTTGGACTTAATATCCCTTTTTCTAAAACTCTTCCATTTGCGACGAATCAACCCACCTTGGAAATTCCTAGTTTTTGAGTAAAATCCATATATCTATTTCGTGAAAAAACTTTAGGGGTACCAAAACGGTACCCCGCAATTAAGTCGGTGGGCATTCCTTGTGGGGTACCTCCCATTGTTCCGGTGCCTCATAAGGCAGTGTTTGTACACGCACACACACGGACGGCCAAGGCGGAAACAGCATGCCCCTTCGGCTTTGCCGGCGGGGCATAAAAATAGTCGATTGAAAATGGGCGAGCCAATATAGTTCATCGCACTAAAATCCCTTAAGTAACAACAATGGTGTGACGTTGTTCTTTTCTCATGAATAAACATAACTTTCCCCTAAAACTACTGAATAATCGTGATCAATTGACGATCACTGCTGAAGAAAAAAATGTGGAAACCGCGACGTTAACAAATAAAAGACTCTTTCAACAATATTATAGCCAGCAAGTGTACTAAGCATTCGTAATGCTGTGTGGTGTACAACAACAAAATGTACATGTACATGAACTATACATGTACACCTATAAATGTACATTATACTGTGCAAGAACAGCCACACCGAAAACATACAGTGTATGTACAGGACATCTATCTTCCTTTTTGCCCCAACATATGGAATAGGGGGGGGGGGGGGGCGACATGCACTGCGTATGCCATACGTACGGGAAGGGGGTGTCTAAAACGTCTGCATTTTGTGCATATCATAGGAGGCTTTATGGGCTATATAGCAGCTCGCATGTAGTTTCTCGAGAAAACAAACACAAAATTCCACCTACGATAGCCGGAAAAATAGGTGCGTCAACACCTCCTCCCTGGAGCAGCTGGCGATGCAGAAGCCGAGGAATGGAACTGAATCTTACCCGTTACACTCTTGACTTTCCCTGCCATTGACTTGGTTTCTTCCCCAGTACCGCATCCCACGTCCAGTACCGTGTCTTCTGGTCTCAACTCCAGTTTGTCAATGTGTTGCATGATGACGGAATGTTGGGCGAATCTGCCATCCCCGCAGTAGTCGTTACTCGCTGAGAAATTCATGAGAGATGCTAATTTTCACTGGTCGAAACAGATTATATGAAAGTAATAATAATCTATGACAGTGTCTGAACAATCCCGAATGACTTCATTCACACACTGCACTGACGGGTATCAGACGCGTTTTGCATCTTTAAATCCTTTGTGGTCAAAATTGTCCCAACGTAAACCAGACAAAGCGCGCAGTCGGCCAGATGACCTTGGCCCTAGAGATAACAAAGCCCCGTGTCGACGTCATGTCACGCACACAGCCCTGTTTGACCTCAGTTTGCGAGCGGCCCATAAAGCATCCGATAATACCCACGAAATGCCGACTTTTTAGACACCCCGTACATATGGCATACACAGTGTTCTCCCCCCCTCCCCCCCCCCCCATTCCATAAATTGGGGAAGAAAGTCAGATAGATAGACTCTTTTGGACCAATTAGGCTGGCGTGATCTCCAAACTAGAAGAAAATTAATTCGTTTGGTAATATGTTTTAAAATTCTTAAGATTTGCTGAGTGAACTAGACCCCGCCTCTTGACCTCCTAGATTTTGACTAATCTGCGGGCTCTTTCTATTTCGGGTCTTCGGTCATTCACCCGTTGCACGTCATGGACATGGATTAAAAAAAAAAAACTATGTCATGGCGGTGACGGTGCTCTGTATTATGTAAAGGATAATGCCCGAGGTACGCGACATTCGTGGGTAAGAATGGCCCGAGGGCGAAGCCCGAGGGCCATTCTTACCCACGAATGGCGCGTTACCGAGCGGCATTATCCGACTTAAACTCCACCCGTGACGTCCCCCTATTGTTTCTAGCGCTCCATTATTTTGCACGAATGGAACGACTTTGTTTCATACAAAGACACAAGCTTTGTCTTATTGCGTAACTGCAAACTGCATTAGTATAAATGGAACTGTAGCCTACAGAATTGTACTGCGAATAAGAATATGTTCTTACGTAACCAATACAATGCTGGATTCTAGGCGCGCTTGGTATAAAATGCTAAACCCCGCCCGGGCACCATGCATTCGTTCTTGAATAGCGTGCTGATGACACGCAGTGTTCAGTCTCAAGACGTTGAGGAAATAATGCCGTACGTGGGATACAGTGGAATTATAGCGGGCCAGGAAACCGTCTTTGATAGTTGCTGAAACTAGCTCCGTAGATATATCGGATGATAATTTACTGGCCGCTTCAAGCTTTGCCTGGGACACATCGAAGTTCATTTCGACACTCCAAATGAATATGAAGATTGCATGTATGAGTATAAAGGTAAGAAGTTACCCTTTTTGTCAAGCAAAAATAACAGCTAATAAAATCAAAAATTTAAATGTTGTATTTTGAGCATGATAATGGCAGATACAATACTTTATTGTTTAATTTGCTATCTGATGAAGTTTATTCAGAAATCGTGTTTGCACTATGACTGTTCTAATTCGAAGCTCTCTGTGTCGTCATTTTGCAATCGTCAAAGCTACCCTGTGCCTTTTACGGCTTTGTAAGACTTAAGTGGATTTACAGGAATATGACCTTATGCTTCTGTGTAATTGTTTGACCCACTTTCTGATTTTGTTTTCTTCTAATTCTGGCTTTACAGACTGTGGATAGTGTCACGAAGAGGGTCCAAACTAGCGGGCAATCTCCAGTCGGACTACTTCGTAACCAACGCAACTCGAGACTATAACTACTCATCATTGGACAAGGAAGGACGAGCTAAAACCACTCAAAATTGCAAGATTAAGATTTTGGTGCATTTTGTAAGCAAAACGGCTACAAGTCTTCCGGGTTTACATTGGACGAACTTGTGATTTTACTTCAACTGTTCTTGGACACCATGGAAAAGACCTACACATTTTTTTTCAGGATGATGAGTTCTTGCCGATCAAGAATTTCTAGGACTGCATGCTAGGCATTGAAACCCAGGAACAAAATCGAGATATAAACTGTACTGCGAACCATGTCAAAACATTTGCTTTAACTGTGAAACATTTATATCGTTGAAACGTTTATATTGCTGCATGTAACATGACTATATACGAACATTCTGTACAAGAAAAAAATGGTACTTGACTTTCGCCTTAACACTGTAAGAAATTGTATAAGAAAATGCATAATTTTCTATTTTAGAAACGGTGAAGCATGCTGTATAAGAAACAAAAACGGTTTTTGACTTTCACGTACAGGTACGAATGATGCTTAAATTTCCATTTGAGAAACGGGGTGTAGCATGCTATATAAGAAACATAAATGGTTCCTAAATTTCACGTAATCGTACGAATGATGCATAAAAATCCACTTGAGAAACGGTGTAGGACTAATGGGAAAATTATGTGCGAAAAAAATGGCTGTTGACTTGCATATTAAGCATATTACGAAATATATAAGAAAATGCATAAAATTATCATTGAAAAACGGTGTAGTAAAGTTGCAACTGTGCAAAGCTATAACTGTGCCATTTTTGGTGTTTCTTTATTTCGCGCTCCATTATTTTGTAGGAATGGAGTGATGGAGGCATTATTACCCTCCCAAAGAATGGAGAGGTTTATCGCCTCCAACGCTCCATTCGTGCAAAATAATGGAGCGCTAGGACAATAGGGTGACGTCACGGGTGGAGTTTAAGTTACGCGAATGCGCGCCCGGCTGTTGTTGTACTACAAAACACTGCATTCAAATTGATCAATCACAGTTTTAGTCCTGATTTAATTGGGAATAAAATGACGGTCACGACTGATAAAGTCGACTCCATTTGGCTGAAGCGCGGCTTGCATTAATCTGCATGTCTAGACATATCAGACGTTATACAGGAGTTGGCTTCGTGGATAACGGATGATACTCAGACTATAGTCGATGTGTTGCATGATGGGGAAATATGCCATCCCCGCAGTATAGTCGTTACTTGCCGAAATTCATGTCGGATGCTTTTCACTTGTCTAGAAAGACAATGAAACTAAAGAAAAACTAGTCTTTATGAACTATGTTCCACCTGAGCTGAGTGTCTGTCAGAATATCCCTGTGTACATGCATGTATAATGGCGGACTCATTAGCCATCACGGCACTAACGTTATTCTTCTGAACCTCACGGTGATCAATGGCAGGTGTAAAGGGTATACCCCCGTCACACCGGAGGCGCGGTGCCACTACGGTTGTTGGTCAAAACTGCCATCACCGTAGTGACACCGGCAGTAGTTTGTCATAGTTTTCCCCTACCCGTCATACCCCCGTCACACCGGAGGTGCGGTGCCACTGCGGTGCTTGTACGGCATAAACCGCAGTGGCACCGCCATGATCGCCGTGGTTCCGCAGTGGTTCCGTCATTGATCGGCGTAGCACCGTGGGAAACTGTCAAAACTGCGGACCTTCGCGATAGCACGGCGGTTGTACTGCGGAGGCACGGCGGTGATAGAGGTCCTACTGCGGTCCTTGTACGGTGCCACGGCGGTCATGGCTGTGCCGCGGCGATCCCACTGCGGATTGGCCCAACCCGCGGTGGCACTGCAGAAGTTTTGAACATGTTCAAAGTTTACGCCGTGCCACCGCGAAGGTCCGCGGTTTTGACAGTTTTCCGCGGTGCTACGGCGATCAATGACGGAACCACTGCGGAACCACGGCGATCATGGCGGTGCCACTGCGGTTTATGCCGTACAAGCACCGCAGTGGCACCGCACCTCCGGTGTGACGGGGATATTAGGTTAACTTCATTCACACAGTTGGCTTACAAACCTTCCGGATTTCAGACACGATTGTTGAATAATTCGTTATCAGCAGTGACAACAGACGAAGTTAAACTAGTGACGTTAGCATACATTATCATAAGTGCCAGTTTCTCTGGTTGTGATACTGCTTCTACGTCTTTCACTCCTGTAACAGAGAGCTCTAGCCTATAGGAAACACCAGAAAATCGGATATTATAGCGCCGCTGCGAGGGGGTCACTTAAGAACAAGACGGTCATTAATTGTATCATTCACTTGGGCTGAAAAATCATAGATTTCAACATCCTCGATTGTTTTTCTCACAACTTTATGCCAGAGGTATAGCCTAAACCATTTTTTTGTTTATATCCCCAATAAAACCCTCGTATACTCCCAATCTCCGTAACAAACGTCTGATGTATTATAAGAGCAAGCAAATTCTATGCGACCCCGCGAGCAATCGAAGTCGACTTGAAACTGTGACGTCATTTTGATCAGAAACTCAGGTGGACAAAAGTGTTGATTGGTTCATTCAAAAACAACGGTTAGACCCGATGCAAGGCGCCCAATCAATGGTAAGAACCTCGAGGTCAAGAGGTAATCTCGTTTTGCATAATTAATCGCCGAATCTGATTTCCAGCTGCGCGAATATAATAGACGTCGACGCTCGAAGGAAGGCGCAAAGTCATAGTGGTGTAAATTTAATGAGTTCGGGGGGGGGGGGGGCAAAATGTCCCTGCCCCCAGCTAAAACTGAGTCTTCGAGGGAAGAAGTTTCTAATTATTTTTGAAGACCATCCCAAACATCTCTTTAATGTTGTTGGCGTAAGTAATTCAACATACACTGACCTTTTGTACATGTATTTCTGTAAAATGGTGAAATTTACTTTTAAAATGTGTTAAAAATACACCATGGTCGAAATGTGTTAAGTGATTACCCCATGTTCACCAGACACTTAGATTCATTTCATTTATGTATTCATGAAATGTATCTATACTGTAAAATTCAAGACCGTGAACCCAATGCATACATAGCCAAATCCATCCAACTCCGCATTTTATATCACACTACCACGTCCGCCTTAACAAAGCCATTCTTTTCGAGTCATGCGTCAAAAAGATGCGTGCCCCGTGCTCTCTCTCTAAAAAAATAAAAAATAAAAAAAAAGAGTTTGCGAGAGCCGACAAAAATAATAGAATGACGTTTATGGTTTTTATCGTTATATGTCTCATTCACAAATGAATGTATTTCGCAGGAAAATAACAATTGAAAAAAGTAAATCAACTTTCGGGGTGAAACTTAAAAGAAGCGTGGACAACCGATCTTTTATCAAAATATTTATACGAATATCAAAACAGCTTCTGGACGATTCTTCTTCACATTTAATGAAATTGTTTCGTGAGAAATTCAAGTTAACTTGTTAAAAATCGTGAGCTCTGTGTTAATCAAATATTTTCTGTGTTATATTCAGGTGCCTGCATGACATCGCATGACATATTTTAGAAATGGCAGGCGATTGTGCTTGGTAATCCAGAAGAGTCAAGATTCAAAGTACGGGTATTAAGAAATCTACCAACCATTGCAGTCACTAAATTGATTGGTCCAAAGATATCAGCGACAAACACTTGAAATACACGTCTGAAACGAGCACCATAGACCTAATGCAATGCCGACTTCCAAAACCATAAACTTGAGGAAGAACCAACTTTTTGTTCGTCGCGCACATGCATTTGAACATTAAATTGTTTCAACATAAAAATGCGTAAAACAAGTGGCGCATTAACTCTCAGAGTTTTTGGCTACCCTTTAAATTTGAGAAATATCCTTGAATCCTTGACTTCAGGGTTAACTTGAAACGGGAGGCTCATTTATTCAATCCCTGTCTCTCATGGGTTAAAGATTGTAGAAACACAGGCACAGCTCTGCTTGAAGTATACTAAGAAGACAGACACTATCTGGATAGTTTTAAATTTCGCATCTAGTGAGCCAGCGTGACACGCAGTGAGTGTGTAAGCATAAGGCAGCAACAGTAAATAGTTCATAATGTTTAATTGATACCTTTTTTTCGCTTTTCTTATTGTCTTGTCAGATTCATGTCATTGGGGAAGTGTCATATTGACAACCTTGCTGATCAAGGAATCCAATTACTTCTACTTCTGGATAAACTTCTGATAAAGGTTCCATTATATGAATATTACTCTAAAACTTAGATTGGGCAAATATCCAATCTGCATGGAGGTAATAAGAAAATCAAGTTGTTATGTCAACATGTTGAAATGCAGGGTTTTTGGCTTTCTAAAAAGTTCCCTGAATACAGATATATCTTCACGAACAAACTCTATTCAAGTATCCCTTTCAAGAGTTATTTTTTGAAGTTACGGCAATGATTAACGCCAGCGCTACACATTTGAAAAAAAAAAAGGTCAACAACATTTAACTCTGGGGAATTTCGAGTCAAATGTTTTCGACGTCAACATTTCAAAATTTGCTTTCACTTGAAGTATGAACCGATCTTTAGAGCTCAGAAATATGTGCATATTGAAATGTTCAAATATTCGCAGTGAGCATTAATTACACTCACCATTTTAGTGATCGCATTTTAGTAATTTTTACATGTTGTTGTTTCTGCTGAACACACTTTGTAATAAAATTAGAGAAAAGTTAAATACATGTATGTTTATATACATTTTAATTATCGTTTTCAGAAACATTTCTCCATACATGCCCAGTAGGTTGCAGCAAGGTGACCACCATGTTGTTGCAATGTGTTCATTAAGTTGTAGTAACGCGTCCACAGAGTTGCAGCAACGTGCCTTTAAATTTGCAGAAACGTCCCATTAAGTTGCAATAACTTGCCCACAAAGTTGCAGCAACATCCCCGTAAAGTGGCAGTAACGTGCCCATATTAAAAGTTGCAGTAACGTGCCCATGAAATTGCTTTAACGTGTCTAATAAGTTGCTTTAACATGTCCAGTAAGTTGCAGTGACGTTTCCATGAAGTTGCAGTGACGTGTCAACAAAGTTGCAATAACGTTCGTAAAGGTTGCTGTTATGTGTCAATTAGGTCGCAAATAACGTGGCGCCAAGGTTGTAATCATGTAACAATCACGTCCAAAAAAGGTTGTGATGTATGTTGCTTTTACGTTGTGGTAACGTCATTGTAACGTTGTGTGATAACGTTGTGGCAACGCGCACGCAATTCGACATTTTTATGTTGCCGCAAAGTCATTTTCCTCAAGTTGCAGCAACGAAAACCTGACCTTCTGGCAACGTGTCACAACGTGAATGTGTTGGCTGGGATATTACATTCACTGTGTGGACTTCCGAACAAAAGAGGTCCACAATAAAGGTAACAGCGACGTTGTGTGGACTTGCCCACGTCCACACAGTATTTCCCCCTCTCTGGAAAACCGGTTTAAAGGCATTTTGGGGTTAGGTTTGTCTATAGCAAATAGAAAAGAAACACTGTAAGGAATCATAGGGAAAAAATGGTTGAAAGATTGTTCTTGCACGAAAACAAAATAATATCCACACTCGGTACGTAACGTAAACATTATGGGTGGGTGGGTGAGTGTGTGTGTGTGTGGGGGGGGGGGGGGGATTTCCGCTGCGCTCACCTCACACGCGTTGCTGCATAATGCAGAATAGCACCGCATAGGCTGGTTTCGAGTGTACGGCCGGAAAGCAGGTTGCAAACCGGCTGCATTATTTATAGGCCTAGCTATACTGACACTTAACTCTTCGTCGATTCATCGATAAAGAGTCCGAAAAGTATTCCTTGCGGTCATGACATCCATTAATTAGACACGATATTTAAAGGTTCACCGGGGTTAGCCAAATAAAAAAAAACATGTTAAACGTCCTTGGATTCAGGAAATGACATACCAGCTTAATATGGGCTAGATGCAACAGACAAAGAGACCAAAATGATGTCACTGTTTAAAATTTATCATTTTTCGTTTAAAAAAAAGAAGAAAAAAAAAGGAGGTGGCATCCAAAAAGGAAGTGGGTGAGGACGATAAACATGTGTTTTTTATTTGCCCTTAAAGATTTGAATTATACAATGTAGTGACACTGACTGAGGGCAGTGACACTGACTGAGGGCAAAGGTATTTCAGATAAGATTGAGAATGCATCGACACCATGGGATCGAGGTTGATCGTTACAAACAGGAGGCCGGGATACGCTGATGAGCTTCACAGAATCTTGTGAAGGAAGTGGCCCATGACCTTTGTATAAAGCATCTGGGTCAGCTGTTTAAGACCGCAATTAGCCCATGCGTGCAAATGCTATCCGAAAAATTTCCCATAGAATTGCGCACATTCCATACCGGATGTAAGGCTGTTTCATAGCGGACCATGTGGACAAAATTTTGAGCGTCGCACAATGCAATCCGACCGTTCGTGATTCGAAACGGAGCCTAAGCAAGTGACGGGAACTGTAAATTTACAACTCCGATAAGTTTTACAAAATTCCCTAAATTATTACGCTTTTTCAACGGGAAACAAATCTCTAAACTGGAATAAAAGAGTAATGAATCAGTCTTAACAGCCGTTTCAAACCTTGCAGAGTCATGACTGTGTTGACGCTCAGGTCACAGGTCACGCAAAATCAAACCAATCAGAGCGTGAATTTATCAGAGTGTCCAAGCGTCCTATTTGCAGGGCGGGGGTACGAGCGAACCTTGGCCTAGTCTTGTTCCCAGACCAAAAGGTTCTGACTATTCTTGATGAATCTTAGGTGAGGTAACCTCCGGGAATACATTGTATTACAATTTACGTCACGTGACAAAAAAACAGGAGGAATTTCTCCTTTTTCCGAAAATGTCGGAATTGTTTTTTTATCCAATTCATTTCGTAGACAATTGGACAGCGCCCGAGTATTTCCAAGTATAGTTTAGGTTAAATTAACTGCTAATTGCTCATTAAAAACTTTTTTAAAATGAGTTAATAATTAATATCCATTGCTTTTACTAAGAAAACTTGAAATTCAACGACGGATCATATGGGCGAAATTTTTGCTACGTCACATACTATTTTGAATTTGACGACCGTTACCGAGATTTTCCAAAACTCGGTCTTCATTCGGCTCCGCCTGCTAACAGTGCTATTTGGGTGCCTAAATTTTAAGATTCCAGATCAACATTAGAAAATGTTATTTTACAGAAATATCAAACTGTATAATCACAACTGTTTAAGAAGCAAGTGATTTATTTTTAAAAATTGCTAGTTTATAACGTTTACATGAAAAAAAATAAACAAACAAACAGTCAGCAGCCACCAATGTGGCATGAAGAGACCAGGTACAATTCATAAATACCTAAGGCAGTTTACCCATTCCTATTGGTCGGGAGCCCGTCACGTGGCTGGTCGTAAAAGGTTGATAAAACAACCGGCTGGCGTCTACTTTGCTAGTGTAATATGAATTTTGACTTCTATGAAATCCAGTCCCTTTTACTCTTGTATTGGTTGACCGGCTCGGATCCTTATCAGCGTCCAGACTCCTAACATTGTGTTTAAAACCGGCCAAACAGATTTTTATTCCCTTATTAATACATTCTTTTTGTACTTACACAAAATGTTGAGAAGATAAAACATCATTTTTGAAACCATTAAACAATTTAATACGCGTAATTATATTCATGTTTTTTACTACAACTACGAGGAAAGATTCTACTGAACCTAAAAAAAATATCAAAATAGGGCAAAAACAAAATCCTTGAAAGTGAAAAACGCCACAGGGTTTCAAGTCTTATTTCCAAGCGTGTACGACCATAAAGTCATAACCGATGAGGACATGTCTGGGCTGAGACTTATCCCCATAGCGATCCAACGCCCACTGCCACAGGTCTTGCAAATAGTCCTCCAGCGCTGCCGCTGGTATCAACGATGTTTCTCCAAGATTTGTCTTCAATAACACTGTTGAAAAGGAAGAAGAACAATCCAGGCGATTTACGCGTGCACAAGCGTGTGCACATTCTTATTGAATATCTGATAAGCACGATAGTCAATAAAGAGATTAAAAAACACTGAACTTAGTCTTCAAGGTGGAGAATTAATGAGTGGAATATTTTACGGTCCCACTATTTTTCTTTAATTATGGGCAGTGTATTAACCAGTTCCTCTTTATTTGTATCCATACTCAAACTAGTTCATTAAACCATTATGCTATTTTAAAAGAAAAAAAACCAGCAACATTTGAATTAAACGCCAATTTTCTTAAACACTTTGCAGACAAAAGGCATTTTTTTTGCGATTGAGGGCGCTGAAACTACGTAACTTATGGGATATGGCCTACAAATTAATAAACAAACGAAGTGTCAATTAAAGAGATGTCAGTTTAAAATGATGGCAATCTTTAACAACATGCGTTTTATTTTTCAATTCTGTTTGTTTTTAACTCCATAACTGTGTCGTTACAGTGTCTCAATCTTGAAAAAAAAACAACGAGATGGGTCTCGTACCATGTGTCTTGCCTGCTTTCGCAATTATCTGTAAAGAGTTACCTTTGACCTTGGTGTTTGGCCATAGACATCATTATCATTTGTTGCATCTATGACCCAAGTTTGGTTGCCATTGGACTTTAACTTTTGAAGTAAGACCAATTTTACATATTCAGGCAATTATACAACTTGACCTCATATGACCTTTCACCTTGGTATGTGATCTTTGACATCAGTATCATTATGAAGGTTGTGAAGTTTTGAAATGAGACCAATTTTACGAAACTTTAACCAAAATACCACATACATGTATACTACATACATACATACATGTACATGCACACACAGACACGCACCCGTCTTTTTTTACTAAACGCTTGAGGACAACTATTGTGTTCTCGTGTATGGGTGTAGTAAAGTGTTCAATTTTGAAAGTGAAGTTTCAAAATGCTCTTATTTTAACCAGAATTAGTTTCCTTGGCTGAAATTTGGACTTGATATCCCTTTTCTAAAACTCTTCCATTTACGACAAATTAACCCACCTTGGAAATTCCTAGTTTTTGAGTAAAACCCATATATCTATTTCGTCAAAACCTTGTGGAGACCTATTCATCTATAGAAATTGCCCTGTGGAGACCTTCACAATGTTTTGTTCCCTATTGTGTGCGTGTCTCCACAAGGATACGAATTTGTGGTCTCACATACGCACACACGTGTGTAAATACCAGCAATCGTGGACGCCCCATTGTCCCTAATCCTCTTTCCTTTGTTTGTACTCTTAACTTTTTAGCGACAGCTCTCATTGGTTTTGTACACGATTTGAGATCGTGGACGTTTTGTCAATCGTGGACGTATTGTTTGCGCCCCATTCTTTTGTCCTACGTCCACGATTGCCGGTGTTTACACACGCACACACACACGGACAGACAAGTGATTGCATAGTCTCTTTCCTGAACAAAGTTCAGGCGAGACAAAAATAAGGCCCTTTTGATTGATAAAGTCTGGGCTAAAACGTCCTCAGTTGATATTGTTGATACTGCTATAGCCTCTTCGATTTCGTTCACTTCTCTGGTACTGGTATTAAAAGAAAAGTGTTGATTGCACTCTTTTAATCATACGTGTGGTTCAAAAGCAATCCATTTTGTTTGCAAAAGCTTACATTTGAACTGAATTTCGGACAGGACCAGTTCGTGTCTCCGCACTTCACACTTAGCCTCGGCCCAGCCACACGATTTGAAGACTTTCTGCGTTTCTTGAACTGATAGGTTCCACATGAACAGTGATGACTTGTAGTCCTGAAAGACAAAAGGCAAGGCAATACACCTCTGTTACCGTTCTGTCTGTGTCAAAAAGGCCGGCATGTGATTTTTACACCTCTTCACTGTTAACATCATTGATTGAGGCTTTAAATAAGGTCTTTCCACGCCTTTTTAACACTAGTCCGGTCAATGTAAGTAAAGACCTAGAACAAATTGCAATAGAAACCATTCCAGCGTCAAACAATTTAAAAAAAATACACAAACACCATTTTTTTAAAAATGATAATTTGGTACATTTTGTCCTCAAACAATTCGTCTGGTGACTTACTTCGATTTACATGTCTGTATATGCTAATGCTTAGGATGCATGACCTCGTGCGAGTGCAGCAGACGACTGTTTCAAGTTTTCATTTTATACAGGGCACACTACACTGCAAAAACTGTGGTGTAAATTCAACAATGGTGGTATCTATATAGGACCAGGGGTGTAAACGTTTTATACCCATGGTCTGATATAGATACTATCAGTATTAAATTCAACACTGAGGTTTTTGCAGTTTGAAAAGTGTTCCACCGCCGTTGGTCAAGAGTGAAATACATTACTCCAAAAAAAGCATACTTGAGTCCCGACGAAATGATTCTTTCAGGATGGAACAGATCTCGGTTTGTTATTACTATTGAAAAAAAATAATTGGCATGGTCCAACCCTGCCCCGGCCTAAGACTTTGATCTGCGGCACGTTTATTACTTATAAAGATACTACACTTGTCACGCTGCTTAATTTCTTTTCTCTAAAGCTCAGAATTCAGCTAAAATTTCACTTCAAGATTTTAATCCCGTTAATTTGTCTTCAAAAGTTTTTCGAGTATACGTTCATTTTTTTTGACAATTTATATCTTATTTATAAGTTATGCCAATGACCTTTACGCATCACAAAAGGATTACACGAATCTCAGATTTCGGATATTTTCCCTAATATTTTAAAACTAGACTCCGGCCTATTTGGGTAGACACCTGAAATTTAACTTTAAATGGTTTCCAGCCCTTGTATCAAGTAGACCTGTTTATGCAAGGTTTTTCCATGAAACAAATGGTTTATTTGCACAAAGTGATATATTTAACCAATAAATAATTCGGGCAGTAACACAATCTCAAATTTCCTGATTTTTTTTTTTCAAGAAAATTTCCTATAGTATTGTGCGGAAGAGCAAATTACCATATATTTTAATAATTGGTTGACATAGAAAAGTCATATGCTGTGATCAGTCGTGTCTCGCAAAGTCTCATACGTGATATGAACGGATATTCTGACCAGTAACGGACGCAAAAGAAAACATGACGCTCTCTATACGACTGTTTAGGTATGATAAAAAAAAAAGTAGTAGAGAAAGAGTGAACAAAAGCACTTCTCCACTCCATGATGAAATTCCTTAGCGTGAGATAGCATTAAAATACATTTTATTGCAATTTATTCTAGGTCAGCTCCTGTTTTATTCTAAATTAACCGGACTATATACCTGTCAGCTTGTTAATTGACTGTTAACTTACATGTTGGGTAATTGCGCCCCCATGAGTCACGTTGGGCCACCATTTACATTTCGTTAGTATCCCCCGCCCTGCAAACAGGACGCTGGGTTACGCCGATCGATGAGCTTCACATAATCGTGTGAATGAACTGACCTATGACCTATGTGTAAAGCATCTGGCTGCAGATGTTCAAGTCCGCAGTTATACAATGTGCGAAAATGCTATCGGAAAACTTCTCATAGATATGCACGCATTCCATACCGACCGTTTGTGATTCGAAACGGAGCCTGGCGGGAATTGTAAATTTACTACACAGATAAGTTTTACAGAATTTCTCACGGTATTACGCTTTTCAACAACAAAACACATCTCTTAACTGGAATAAAAGAGTAGTGACTCGGTCTTAACGACCGTTTAAAACCTTGCAGAGTCATGACCGTGATGACGCGCAGGTCACAGGTCACGGAAAAAAAAACAATCAGAGCGTGAATTCATCAGAGTATCCCAGCGTCTGATGTTTGACGTTAAGACGAAATCAGCAACGCTGTTTAGTTAACAATTTTGATCGGTCTAAGATTCGACCCGGATTATGAATGCATCTCGATCTATACGCAAACCGAACAACAAATCTAATCCCCAACAAGCTTGATCCAAATGAATTCGGAAGGATAACTGTTTAATTATACATGTACCTGGACAAAAACACCCCACTTCTTGTGACTTTTCAAGAAGGAAGTCATTTGGGTGAAAATGAGGAGGTCATCGTGGTTGTCGATGATAAAAAGTGCCTGCCCGCCCGGCCTCAGACACGCCGAGATGCTACGGAGCGCTTGGGTCTGCTCGGGAAACCAGTGAAGAACGAAGAAACAGACAGCTTTGTCGAATCCCTCTCGCCAGTCTGGGTTGTCTCCCACGGCTCTGGCGTCCCATTGACTGTATGCTACGTTTGGTGCCGAGTTGGTCTTAACGGCCACCGCTACCATTTCCTCTGAAGCGTCAACGCCTAAAGGGAAGGAGAACAGAGATAAGGCACTCTGATTGATGTGATGGTATATTAGCGGGTTTTTTTGCGTAATTTCAAACAGCTGTTGAACGTGCGAGCTCCTGTGGAATGATCGTTTTTGAGCGTAGTTCAGCTAAAAAGGATAGAATAGTAACACAGGACACGCCGTATTTAAAAACTACTAAATCTATGACTTTGAAACATTTTGAAAAGATAAAGCGCCCTCAATAATGTTCTAATCACAAGTGGCGTCCCCACCTGGGGACGGGGAAGGGCGGGGGAGAGGTCAAGGGGAATGGCCGCATGGGGGATTTTGCCCCCCCCCCCCAAAAAAAAAAAATCTTCCCCCCCCCCACACACACACACCACCCTCTTGTGCCCTCTTCCCAGGAAACTTAACCCTAAAGGGGCCGGGGGCGGAATCCGCCCCCCCCTCAACATTTTCCGTGATAGCCTCTAAAAAAAATTTTTTCGCAACCCGAGCTGTTATGACTTTTTAGCCTCGAGCTTTGCGCATCTTTTGGTACCAAAAACATAAAAATCGGACCACGGGTTGCCGCGTAGCGAAAAATTTTCCGGCGCTACGCGCCGTGAAAACTGAATTTTTGCATATACGTCGTGTACACAGAGCAGAATTGCCATTCGTACATATGAATAATTAATTAGCCATAATTCCAAAACCCTTTGACCTATAGTCATGAAATTTCTTGGGTATGTTTAGGAAGAGTTGCTCTATGCATGTGCCGAGTTTCAAAATTTTTTGTCACTCCATGGTTGAATCCGCCCCCCCCGGCTGAGAGATGGTCAAAATAACCCGGTCCCTTTAGGGTTAAACAGTCGAAACTGGCCCTAAAATGCGGTTATTTTGTACATAGAAACGTATTATAATTTTGTTTGAACAGCGCCCCAAGCATCAAATAATATCCAGCCCCACCCCCTGGATTTTTTTTCCCACGGGCGGTGATTTTTTTAATTTTACACACGCCCCCCACTACACTTTGTTTTGCACTTGGCCTTTGTCTTATGGGGTCCAAACTTATATGTTATACTAGCAAGCTACATATACTGGTTAAGTAAAAAACCAAAAAAAAACAAAAAAAAAACCCATCAGACTAGAGGTTGTAGGAACAACCACACGGTGTTTGGCCATGGATTACCGCAAACTTTGCCACACACATCACCTCAAAATATGCATGTTTAAATCCATGTTTGACTTTTCAACATGCCGCCAAAGGGCGCTGTAACATTTTATGACGTCACATGTAATTTTGTTTTAACAGTACTGCCTAGGCAGACACTCGAATCGTTGAAAGCAAGTTCGCATCTTCTGCAAATTTCAATTAATAAGGCACTTCCGGTTTTAACCGGAAGTAAGGATCACGTGATTTGGCACTTAAAACCA
This sequence comes from Patiria pectinifera, assembly GCA_029964075.1. Taxonomy (NCBI): domain Eukaryota; kingdom Metazoa; phylum Echinodermata; class Asteroidea; order Valvatida; family Asterinidae; genus Patiria; species Patiria pectinifera. The sequence goes on from CM057132.1 coordinate 795,090, forward strand.
GCAATATTTTATCGATTGCCATAAAAAAAAAATCTGTAGCAGTTGATTTTATATTGATTTTTAAAGATTAAATATGGAAATATTTATTTGCTTGTAATATGACACTTGATGACGTCATTGTGACGTCATCGCCAGAAACCTCCAGAGCTATATTTACTCTGCAATATATAGCCACATCTTGATTATATGTCTCATGGTTGACTTTTTAGCAATTGTTTAAGGTTTAAAGGTTTTTTCATTATAACTTCCGGTCTGATGACGTCATCCATTTTTTTTTTTGCGCACAGGAATTTTCTGCATTAAGTTTATCATGTATGTTAGGTTTGAAGCGATTACCGTAAGTTTCGCCACATACATCAAGTGATAATGCGTTTTTGACTTTTTTAAACATGCCGCTAGAGGGCGCTCTGACATATTATGGCGTCACCCATTACGTTATTTGAAAGGTCGATCCAGGCAGACACTTAAATCGTTAAAAGCAAGTTCATATCTTTTTCCACTTTCCAATTATTATGCACAAGGTCACGTGATTTTACGCGCACAGCATAACACGAAGATCATGTATTACCATGTCGATTCCCGCAAATTTCAGGTTCCGGTCTCTCACGGTTGATTTTATATGGAATTTCAAAGATTACACTTATTAAACTTTCGAGTGACGTCACGTGTCCCATGATGGCGTCATGATTACGTAATTGCAAAAAAAGCTACATCTGCGGTGGATTGGGCATTCATGTATTGACAAATGAAATTCATATATGTTTCCATTTTTCCAAACTGTTCTGGAGAAGGATTTGCTATGAATATGATGAAAAGAACAAAAACAGTAAATTCTTACAAAACCAATAGGTGTTGGGCTCAAGGCCCAACAACTAATAAAATCCTTTGGGGTCCAAACTCTAGCAAGCTACCTTGTACCAAGGTTCAAGACATAAATGAACATACAATCCAGACATCGCTGTGGAACCAAATGCACACGCACACACCTACCTACACGGACGGCCAACGCGGAAATAGTATGCCCCTTCTGCTTCGCCGGCGGGGCATAAAAAAGTCGATGAAAAATGGGCGAGCCAATATAGTTCATCGCACTAAATATCCATTAAGTAACAATGGTGTTACGTTGTTCTTTTCTCATGAATAAACGTAACTTCCCCCTAAAACTACCGAATAATCGTGATCAATTGACGATCACTGCTGAAGAAAAAAATGTGGAAACCGCGACGTTAACAAATAAAAGACTTTTTCAACATTAGTATAGCCAGCAAGTGTACTAAGCATTCGTAATGCTGTGTGGTGTACAACAACAAAATGTACATGTACATGAACTATACATGTACACGTATACATGTACATTATACAGTGCAAGAACAGCCACACCGAAAACATACTGTGTATGTACAGGACATCTATCATCCTTTTTGCCCCAACTTATGGAATGGGGGAGGGGGGACACTGCGTATGCCATACGTACAGGAAGGGGGTGTCTAAAAAGTCGGCATTTCGTGCATATCATAGGAGGCTTTATGGGCTATATAGCTGCTCGCATATAGTTTTTCGAGAAAACAAACACACAAAATTCCACTACGATAGCCTGAAAAATAGGTGCGTCAACACCTCCTCCCTGGAGCAGCTGGCGCACTTACGAAAATATCCTGTGGTATTACCACGAAAAAATACCACAGGACATTACCACAGGAAAGTTCTTGTGGTTTTTTGGGGACATTACCACAGCACTGTTCCTGTGCTAACATTCCTGTGGTACAATGCCTGTGGTACCATTCCTGTGGTACCATTCCCGTGGTACCATTGCAGTGGTAACATATTCCTGTGACCACAAATTCGTGTCCTTGTGGAGACTCACACACAATAGCCAAAAAAAAACATTGTAAAGGTCTCCACAGGGCAATTTCTATAGATGAATAGGTCTCCACAAGGTTTTCACGAAATAGATATATGGGTTTTACTCAAAAACTAGGAATTTCCAAATTGGGTTGATCCGTCGCAAATGGAAGTGTTTTAGAAAAGGGATATTAAGTCCAAATTTCAGCCAAGGAAACTAATTCTGGTTAAAATAAGAGCATTTTGAAACTTCACTTTCAAAATTGAACACTTTACTACACGAGAACAAAGGAATGTCTCCACAAGGATACACATTTGAGAATGTGTGGTAACATATTCCTGTGGTAACATTCCTGTGGAACTTGTGTGTGGTACGTTCCTGTGGTAATGTTCCTGTGGTACATTTGTTAGTATTCCTGTGGTAAATGTTCATGTGGTTAACTAAATGTTCCTGCGGTTCATTTGGTATTGTTCCAGTGGTAAATGTTCCTCTGGTACGTTGTTTTTATTCCTGTGGTAAATGTTCCTGTGGTACGTTGTTTTTATTCCAGAGGCAAATGTTCCTGTGTTACGTTGTTATTATTGCTATGGAACATGTTATTGTGGTACGCTGTGTACGTTGTTATTGTTCCTGTGGTAAATTGACCATGGTATAATGTTTTGTGGAAATGTTGCCGGGGGGGGGGGGGCAAAGTTCCTTTGTTAGTTCCTGCGGTACCTGTTCCTGCAGTACCTGTTCCTGAAGCTGTGGTATTAATGTATATTTGATAATGTTCCTGCGGTATTAATGTTCCTGTGGTAATTGCTGGATGGGATTCCATTGTTTCCAATTGGACGGGATCCTTGAGGTAGAATATCCATGGTTTCTTCTTCACATGTACCAACATCATTGGTGGAAGTTAAGTCAGGAAAGCTGGAAAAGAAAAGAAACAAACTTGTTATTTTGTATGAATCCATATGGTGTTCAACAAAGAAAAGGAATGAGCAGATGCAGTTTCCCTTTTTAGTTGTGTTTTAGTTGCAGTCAAACTCGAAAACATGTTTGTACATTTCTGTAATGCGGTTTATAAAGAGCATGGAATTTTTCAAAAAAGCTTCCATGTTGAATATGCGAGGATGCAAACTGGACTGAATATTATATAATGGCAATGACAAATTGTAGAGTTTTGCAACCCCACTATGATTCTATGAAGTTGTAATGGGAATTCCTCACTGATCCACGTAAATGTCTTGCAACAAATTCCAACATTGGCACTAGCTTTGCTATAGAGACATCATAATTCACACTTACCCGTACATTAGACAGACCATGGAGCTATAAAAATAGGTCAATGAACAGACTACTGCAAGATCCATTCAGCATGACTCGATCCACTCGGTCCAGTTTTCATCATCAAGAAAACTTAACATGCAACCCCACAGTAACACATTATATAATACTGGCAATTGATCTTTGCTTACAGGCAAAAGTGAGGCACTTATTTCATACAAATATTCACTGTTTTGAATTCTGCCATGTCCTGCCCCACGCACAACTGTATTGCTGCTTGTAGTGCTGTGATTCAAACTGTACTGGTTTTCAAACTTCCCACACACTCAGTGCAGTGGGGGAGGCGTAATTTGTTTTCCTAGGAGGGTTAGGGGCAATGTCATGAATAATTCAGTTTTTCCTTTGAATCATTGCAAGACTAAGGTTCTCGTTCTATTTTCCCCTTAATTTAAAATTATCTCAGTAATAAATTTGGAGAAGAAAAATAGCTGATGAAAAGAGCAGCGACGACGGGGATTCGAACCAGGGATCTTTGTATCCATAGCTCATCTCGCTATCCACTAAGCTCCTGTGTGGTAGCTGGACAACAACCGTTCTTTAAAATGCTTTAATGTATTGTAACCAGTTGAGTAACTAACAACAATGCTGTTGATGCCATTGTCCGTTCTCATGGATAAACATGAATTAATCCTGACATTGCCCCTAACCCTCCTAGGAATAAAAAATTACGTGTGGGCATAGGCGTAGCCAGGGGGGGGGGGGGCAGGGGGGCCATGGCCCCCCTGCTGTGTGTGGTAAAAAAAAGGGGGGGAACGCAAAAAAAAGGAATGTTATATAATGTACAAAAATTAAAATAGATTTTTACCAAAACGCGAATTCTATTTTAAACGAAACTATACTATGTGTAGTCCGAAATAAACAATGCTACGTACGTGACACGTACATATCCATGTACACGTACCGAAGTCTATTATACTTAGCACGCTTAGACTTACATTATTTTATTCATAGCATGCACGTAATGTTAAAGGTAGAGTATTTTGTAACTTTGTGCATTTTGTTCGGTTGAAGAAACAAAAGTGCTCAAAATCAAAAGAAGGATGCTGAACAATTAACCTGATGAAGTTTCAGCTCAGCTTCAGCTGTATATTTCGAGAAAAACAACATTCTAGGATCTCGATTTCAAATCAAAAGTTGTTGACTCATGTTTTGAATTGGGCCTGAATTCAGCGTCCGAGACGCGTTGTCACTAGCCGGTTGCAGCTAGCTACGCGATGTCGCGCACCGATCCGACGAAGTTATAGCAACAGTGCGCACGTGTTGGTCGTGTCAACGCTTGCGCGCGCTTCGCCGAATACAAAAAAAGAATTATACTAAGGCCAAAAAAAAGTCTCCAGTTTCTGGTATGGAGCTTGCCCAAAAAGTGGTGCGACGACGCGGCTAAATTATTTGTTTACCTTTTTTTTTCAAATGTCGGCTGATGACTGCAAATGGTGCCCGACTAAACTTAGTGGAAATATATGGGAGTCCAGAGTGAGTTTGGCGTTTTTGAGACATCATCTCTCATTGAAAAAAAAAACTTTTTCATTTTGCCGACGCGCATGGCTACAACAAAACTACTCGGATGTACCACTATCGGCCAAGATGGCGAAGCAGGTGAAAGGTTAAAATCTATGGAACGCCAAAGCCGCCTTCTATAGTTCGATTTCATTCCATAATCAATTTCATCATTTCATTCGGCGATTTCATCATTCCATTCGGCGATTTCATAATTCCATTCGGCGATTTCATCATTCCATTCCGCGATTTCAAAAAAAGGGGGGGGGGGAACGCAAAAAAAAAGGAATGTTATATAATGTACAAAAATTAAAATAGATTTTTACCAAAACGCGAATTCTATTTTAAACGAAACTATACTATGTGTAGTCCGAAATAAACAATGCTACGTACGTGACACGTACATATCCATGTACACGTACCGAAGTCTATTATACTTAGCACGCTTAGACTTACATTATTTTATTCATAGCATGCACGTAATGTTAAAGGTAGAGTATTTTGTAACTTTGTGCATTTTGTTCGGTTGAAGAAACAAAAGTGCTCAAAATCAAAAGAAGGATGCTGAACAATTAACCTGATGAAGTTTCAGCTCAGCTTCAGCTGTATATTTCGAGAAAAACAACATTCTAGGATCTCGATTTCAAATCAAAAGTTGTTGACTCATGTTTTGAATTGGGCCTGAATTCAGCGTCCGAGACGCGTTGTCACTAGCCGATTGCAGCTAGCTACGCGATGTCGCGCACCGATCCGACGAAGTTATAGCAACAGTGCGCACGTGTTGGTCGTGTCAACGCTTGCGCGCGCTTCGCCGAATACAAAAAAAGAATTATACTAAGGCCAAAAAAAAGTCTCCAGTTTCTGGTATGGAGCTTGCCCAAAAAGTGGTGCGACGACGCGGCTAAATTATTTGTTTACCTTTTTTTTTCAAATGTCGGCTGATGACTGCAAATGGTGCCCGACTAAACTTAGTGGAAATATATGGGAGTCCAGAGTGAGTTTGGCGTTTTTGAGACATCATCTCTCATTGAAAAAAAAAAACTTTTTCATTTTGCCGACGCGCATGGCTACAACAAAACTACTCGGATGTACCACTATCGGCCAAGATGGCGAAGCAGGTGAAAGGTTAAAATCTATGGAACGCCAAAGCCGCCTTCTATAGTTCGATTTCATTCCATAATCAATTTCATCATTTCATTCGGCGATTTCATCATTCCATTCGGCGATTTCATAATTCCATTCGGCGATTTCATCATTCCATTCCGCGATTTCATCATTCCATGCGGCGATTTCATCATTCAATTCGGCGATTCCATCATTCCATTCGGCGATTTCATCATTCAATTCGGCGATTCCATCATTCCATTCGGTGATTTCATCATTCCATTCGGCGATTTCATCATTCAATTCGGCGATTCCATCATTCCATTCGGCGATTTCATCATTCAAATCGGCAATTCCATCATTTCATTCGGCGATTTCATCATTCCATTTGGCGATTTCATCATTCCATTCGGCGATTTCATCATTCCATTCGGCGATTTCATCATTCCATAATCAATTTCATCATTCCATTCGGCAATTTCATCATTCCATTCGGCGAGTCCATCATTCCATTTGGCGATTTCATCATTCCATTCGGCGATTTCATCATTCCATTGGGCGAGTCCATCATTCCATTCGGCGATTCCATCATTCCATTCGGCGATTCCATCATATTCCATTCGGCGAGTCCATCATTCCATTCGGCGTTCATCCTTCCATTCGTCTATTTCGCATTTGATTAGCCATTCTACATTTCATTCAGCAATTTCGCCCCTTTTGCACTTCATGCTATTCTGCATTTCGCATTTCATGCAGCTATTTCGCATTTTATGCAGCTATTCCGCATTTCATTCGGTCCGGCAGCGTCCATCCGTACGGAAGCGTTAAAGGGATATAACACAAAGTAAAAAAAAAAAAGTCATAATTAGGACTTATTATTAAGTCATATTTATGACTTATATCTTATAATAATGACTTAATGTTAAGTCATAATTATGATATATATCTCATAATTACGACTTACTCATTGTTAAATCATAATTATGACTTATATCTCATAATAATGACTTATTATTAAGTCATGACATATGACTTAGTATTTTGTCATCATTATATCATATATGTCATAAATAAGACTTAATAATAAGTCACTATTATGAGATATAAGTCGTAATTATGATATATATCATAATTATCATAATATTGACTTAATAGTCATTATTATAAGATATAAGTCATAACAATGACTTAATATAATAAGTCATATAATTAAGACTTTTTTTTTTTACTTTGTCGTTTGTCCCTTTAACGCTTCCGTACGGATGGACGCTGCCAGACCGAATGAAATACGGAATAGCTGCATGAAATGCGAAATGGTTACATGACAAGCGAAATGCAGAATAGCATGAAGTGCAAAAGGGGCGAAATTGCTGAATGAAATGTGGAATGGCTAAATCAAATGCGAAATAGACCTATGAAAGGATGAACGCCGAATGGAATGATGAAATCGCCGAATGGAATGATGGAATTGCCGAATGGAATGATGATATCGCCGAATGGAATGATCAAATTGCCGAATGGAATGATGAAATCGCCAAATGGAATGATGAAATTGCAAATGGAATGATAGAATCGCCGAATGGAATGATGAAATCGCCGATTGAAATGATGAAATCGCCGAATGGAATGATGAAATCTGCGAATGGAATGATGGAATCGCCGAATAGAATGATGAAATCGCCGAATGGAATGATGGAATCGCCGAATGGAATGATGGAATCGCCGAATGGAATGATGGAATCGCCGAATGGAATGATGGAATCGCCGAATGGAATGATGGAATCGCCGAATGGAATGATGAACTCGCCAAATGGAATGATCGAATTGCCGAATGGAATGATCGAATTGCCGAACGGAATGATGAAATTGATTATGGAATGAAATCGAAGTATAGAAGGCGGCTTTTGCGTTCCATAAAAATCGTGTGCTTTATTTTAATACCAAATATAACTGCTTTTGACAATGAGTTGTTATGGTGCGTCAAACAAAAATCATACTTTTTATCAACAAAAGTGAGGGCCGAGTGTTTTTAGGTGTACGTTCGATTCTTAAAAAAAGGCAAAAAGAAATGACAAGTTTCAGTAGGAGAGGATAGTGTACGCTTCATTTACATGTAAAACACGTGCCTTTTTTTTTCCAAATCGCCGGTTGAAAAATGAAGACTTGTTGCGAGATTTCATGATAAGCAGTCATTATGTACATGAACGTGTGTAAACTTACTTACGTACGTACGTATGGAGGCCTGAATAAAATTGTAAAAAGCACGCACGAACGTGCAATGAACTCATGAATATTAAGCAGGCCATCCGAAGCTCGACCAATCAGTGGGCGTACATTTTTATTAGGGTCACAAGGTCATACCGTTTTTGGCTTGTTGAACAATGGCGACAAAATGGAGGTTGTTGGAAACATCAGGTGTGTATACTATACATGGCTTTCTTAATATATTTCCGACATCACGTTCACAAGATTTCTTGTAGATGAAGATTCAATTTTTCCTTTGATTAACTCAAAATTTGGGAGACTTTTGTCGATGTCGACAAAAAAAAAAGAAATTTCATCACGTATTTTTTTCGTTGATTTGTCCGTGAAATAAAATCGTCAAAATCCATCGAAATCCTTTTTTTTTTGAGAAAAAAATGCCTTCATAATATGTATGTATTAGGTCTTTTACTACTTAAAACAACTTTGTTTGTATGGCTCTGTTGTGGTTTGGCATAAAAATCGCGCATTTTCTTAAAATAAGCCCTTATTACGGACGTCGATCGCTGGCCTCACGTTGCAGTCGGTTTGTGTGAACGAGAAATGCTACCAGCTACGCGTGACACGGCAACTGACTGGGTGACTTGTAACCTGTCACTTCAACCACGTTGTACTGCAGATTAGCCGTTTGCAACATGACAATAATCAAATCCAATTTACAAACTCTGATCTACCATATCTATTTGCCATTTTAATATTATGCATTAGGCCATGAGCCAAAATCTGTATCAGGTCTAGAAGTTGAGGTTTGTCTTAACTTTTTGTTGTCAACTTGAAATAAGGTCAACTTTACTAATTCGATAGTGCTGAATCTGAATCTGGCGGTTCACATTGGCCCCAATTGCACATTTAAGTTATGACGACATTTTTTTCCCTCATTATTTTGCCCATTTTGGGTAAAAAGATAGTTCTTTCAGAAAAACAAAAACAAATCACATAGGAATGTGCATGAATGAATAATGTTTTCGTGATGCAGAAAGAAGGTACACCAATAAAACCAAGATGTCTGGCGATTACAAATTGAACGAGGTTTTCCTATCTGTTTCTTCGGAGTTCCTGAACACAAAACTTTCAACAGGTCAGTCAAACAACCTTTCCCCCATGCAAATCTGAAGATTAAAAAAAAATACATCAAAATCAAGTATTCTACCTATATTCATTCACGTTATTGAGAAGGAATTGTGTATTGGATTATCAAACCTGCTGCGATTGTAAATAAAGTATGATATGTCGGAGACATACTGACTACATGAAGTACATGTACAATAAATTCATAAACAATGCAGACATTTCGTCAACGACACCACAAAGTAACACCCGAGTGGGCTTGAGTGCGCTAGGCGCGTATTTTACAGAACCGAGTAATTTTCGTTTCCACGAAGTAACATCCGGGTAGACTGTGCGTTCACTTCGTGTATTTTTGCTTGCACGAAGTAACTCACCAGTTTAAAGGCTTTTATTTAGTGTTTCAAAACGTTTTTCTCCGAATTGTATTTCCGTAACAGTGTTGTTACTTTGTGAAAACGAAAATCAGTTCGCGCCAGTGTCCGAAGTGCGGGCGTACATTTGGGGTGTTACTTCGTGAAAGGGTAACCACAATTTGTCATTGAGCGTTTTCACGAAGTAATACACTGGAGTAGACTTGGGTGTTACTTAGTGAAGTCGGTGACAATTTAAATCTTCTGATTGGTCCCAAGCCCGTCAGGACCGGTTTTAAATTACTATGGTTGAAGACAAAGACAAATTTATACTCGATCGTGTTGCACACAGTAAAATCGATCAATACAAAAAAAAACATTAACAGGCCCGTACGCTTGGGAGGGGGGGGGGGTCCCGCTCGGTGATGAGTTCCGCTCAGAAATAAATAAAAACCAAAAAAAATCCAAGAAAAAAAAATCAAATTTGATGACCCACCACCACCCCCTTAAAATCTAACCTTAAAGTTGTAAACACGAGCAAATTTGATTCAGAGTCAGAAGGAAGTGGCCAAAGAATGCCTCAGATTGCACCACAGAGCGTCTAGAATCCAAAATGTCCCGGTCCCTTAAGCGGGCCCCGGACCCCACGCCGTAAGGGCTTCGCGCTTCGCGCTTCGCGCTCGCATTCAGGTTGGTAAAGGCCGGTAACACTTGCCCCCCCCCCCCCCCCGCTTCAAAATTCCTGGCTACGCCTGTGCGCGTGGGGGAGCTGTGTGGGTGACCTTTCGTGTGCAGAACATGACCCCTGCATGGTTAATAATGTGTATATAGAATCACACATGGGTCACGCATGGGTCACACACTGAACAGGGCACTCAAGCTCACACATGTGGTTGTGGAGAACAGGATACAGTGTACCTTGCAATACACATGTACATGTACATGTACATTGTACATGTTAGTGTGCATGTACATGTACTGTTCAGTACATATTGGGGCAATATTTGTACATGTATGTTTTTATTTTGGTGTGTTCTTATTTGGGTTTATTAGCTATAATTTATGTACATTGTATATTGGATGTTAATCTCTTTTCCTTTGGTAAATTATGTGGTAGCATAACTAGCATATGTTTTAGGTTGCATTATATGCAAGGCGAAGTAAAAAAAAAAAATGTTTCTCGTCCCTGCCCGCTTCCTTTTTTAAGGCCCCCTGGATTTTTTATTATTTATTTTAATTTTGAAAAATGCAGTAAAAAACACTGAAAGGTACACGGTTAAACTGCATAAGCAAACTGTTCATTGTAGACTAATACAACTCTAAATGACTGTAAATGTGTTCAGTTCTCTTGTCCAACTTGTCTTTCATTTTAAAAGTGTCTTTGAGCAGTGGAAACACCAACGGTTGCAGGAAATTTTAAAATGGCGGCCATGTTGAAAAAAAAAATGAAACATAAAAAGCCCCTCTCAGCTTCCTCCTTTTTTTTTTCAAAAACCCGGACGAGAATTTTTTTTTTTATTCGGCCTAAATATACATTCGGCCTAAATATATCATTTTTGTGTGTTTGGTATTTAGCATATGGTACAACAGAAGTACCACAGGATATCGAAGGTACTACACACATTGATGTGGTACTCTCCTCCAATTCCACTGACCTGTGGTAGTTTGTGTGGTATTTAGTAAGTACAACAGAAGTACCACAGGATATCGAAGGTACGGTACCACACACATAGTTTGTGTGGCATTTAGCGCAGTACAACAGAAGTACCACAGGATATCGAAGCTACCACACACATTTATGTGGTACTCTCCTCCAAATCCACTGACCTGTGGTAGTTTGTGTGGTATTTAGTACAGTACAACAGAAGAACCACAGGATATCGAAGGTACCACACACATTTATGTGGTACTCTCCTCCAATCCACTGACCTGTGGTAGTTTGTGTGGTATTTAGTACAGTACAACAGAAATACCACAGGATATTGATGATTCGTGGCAAATACCTAACACATGTATGTGGTACTCTCCTCAAATCCCACTGTTCTGCGGTACTTCGTGTGGTACCTACATGTACCACAAGAATACCACAGGACCGCGTTGGCATTACCACATACATTTGTGTGGTACTCTGGTCATATATACTGTTCCTGTGGCAATTTCTGTGGTAAACATATGTACCACAGAAGTACCACAGGAATACTACAGGACATTTTCGTAAGGGCGATGCAGAGGCCGAGGAATGGAACTGAATCTTACCTGTTACACTCTTGACTTTCCCTGCCATTGACTTGGTTTCTTCCCCAGTACCGCATCCCACGTCCAGTACTGTGTCTTGTGGTCTCAACTCCAGTTTGTCAATGTGTTGCATGATGACGGAATGTTGGGCGAATCTGCCATCCCCGCAGTAGTCGTTACTGGCTGAGAAATTCATGAGAGATGCTAATTTTAACTGGTCGAAACAGACTATGAAAGTAATGATAATCTTTAGGAACTATGACTGTGTCTGAACAACCCCGAATGACTTCATTCACACACTGAACTGTCGGGTATCAGATGCGTTTTGCATGATTCAAGTTCAGCAATGACGGCATACGACCTTGAACTGTGACATGAACTTTACGCTATCATCATACATTGGTGGCGCCAGACTCTTAATTGCGGGGGAGGGGGGGGGGGGTCTAGTCCCCAGGGTGTCGAGCAGTACGAGCCCACCACTACTTGCTCTCTCACCCTGTTATTGACGTTTGCATGTGCAAGATTTTTGAACACGTGTTCAAATGAGGAATAGTCTGGTGCGTGCTGGTGCGTTACATTTGCGTTTGCTTTTTTATGCAGTGTCTGGGGTAAAAACAGAATCAATTCGTCGCAGCGCGAGCATGGCGTGAGTTACGAAAACACGCTTTTATTTTAATTAAACTGTTACGATCTTAACAAAACAACTTGCAGTATCATATGTCATATTAATATTAACAAATTAGGAAGGAAATGAATGGTTTTTGAGAAGGCGTGGACGAATGATCGCAAAAACACGTACTGCACGTTGTGAATAACAAACCAAGTACACGATATAAATCCATTTCTGGCCAATTGCGGTATAGAATCAGAATACAGGAAGAAAGTGTCCTATCCAAGGCTTACTATTGGAAACGAGGTTGGAAATAAAGTGAGCACTCGGGACGAGGTTGGGGGAGGGGAACACTCTACGCAGTGGCGGATTCCCGTCCAGCCTGAGACAAATGTTGTGTAGAATGAAGAAAACATTTATTTTCAAATTGTCTTAGGTAGAATGGGGGCGCTTTTGAAAAACGACGATTATGCACACTAACGCACAATATAATGGTGCTTTTCAGGGCGATACGTGCGCAACGTTAAATGGCGACGTTAGATGGCACAAACAAGGTACGACTGTTTTTTTTTAAAGGGCACTTGTTCAGAGAAAAAGGGCACTTGTTAAAAGAAGGACACTCTTTACAAATATGGGGGGGGGGGCAGTCTTTACATAATTTGGGGGGAGTATAGATACCCCAAGGCTACGTCTATGCTACTAAACTAAACACAGTGGCAGTGGCCACAAAAAAAGGAGCGGCATAACTTAACCCTAAAGGGGCCGGGTTATTTTGACCATCTCTCAGCTGGGCGGATTCCGCCCCCCCTAAGATCTCGGCCATCGAGTGACGAACAATTTTGAAACTCGGCACATGCATAGAGCAACTCTTCCTAAACATACCCAAGAAATTTCATGACTATAGGTCAAAGGGTTTTGGAATTATGGCTAATTAATTAATTATTCATATGTACGAATGGCAATTCTGCTCTGTGTACACGACGTATATGCGAAAATTCAGTTTTCACGGCGCATAGCGCAGGAAATTTTTTCGCTACGCGGCAACCCGTGGTCCGATTTTTATGTTTTTGGTATCAAAAGATGCGCAAAGCTCGAGGCTAAAAAGTTATAACAGCTCGGCCTGTTTAATATCCATGTCATTTATTGCACGTTCGCACGTGCTGTTTAGGCCGTTGGCCTCATGTTTGGCCTACTTACGTTCGTTTACATGCGTACATGAGATTGCAAACCATGAAATCTTGCAAAAGTCTTCATTTTTCAACCGGCGATTTGAACCAAACACGTGGATTTGATGATGCAAAACGCGTCTGATACCCGACAGTTCAGTGTGTGAATGAAGTCATTCAGGGATGTTCAGACACAGTCATAGTTCCTAAAGATTTTTATTACTTTCATATAGTCTGTTTCGACCAGTGAAAATTAGCATCTCTGATGAATTTCTCAGCGAGTAACGACACTGCGGGGATGGCAGATTCGTCCATTATTCCGTCATCAAGCAACATATTGACAAACTGGAGTTGAGACCAGAAGACATGGTACTGGACGTGGGATGCGGTACTGGGGAAGAAACCAAGTCAATGGCAGGGAAAGTCAAGAGTGTAACGGATAAGATTCAGTTCCGTTCCTCGGCTTCTGCATCGCCGGCTGCTCCAGGGAGGAGGTGTTGACCCACCTATTTTTTTCCGGCTACCGTAGGTGGAATTTTTTTTTGTGAGTTTGTAAGTTTTCTCGAGAAACTATGCGAGCAGCCCAAAAGCATCCTAAAATACGCACGAAATGCCGACTTTTTAGACACCCCCCCAACATTTGGCATACACAGTGTCTCCCCCCCCCCCCCTTTCATAAATCGGGGGGAAAAGTCAGATAGATAGACTGTTTTGGACCAATTAGGCTTGCGTGATTTTCAAACTAGATGAACATTCATTCGTTTGGTAATGTGTTTTAAAATTCTTAAGGGCTTTATCAATATTAATGCCCTTCATAAGTTTCAACCAGCCTCGAGAATTGGGCGAAACGATTATAGCCTGAACCTCGGGATTCCTTTTGCCCGAAGTGATTGTTTCAAACATTCGTTCTGTATACGTACTGCAAATGAGTGGAAAAGTCTGCCCGAACACGTCATCCAGCATTTTTTTTTTTTTTTTGTGTTTTTATTAGGCAAGTTTTTCGTTTTATATCTTTACATATTTTATTAGATAAATATATCTGTTCTCAACTTCCATTTTTTTTTATTATTGAACTCTTTTAATGCTTCTCTGGTTTGTGTTATGTGGTTTTGTGCATTTCCATTATTGTTTAATTTCATTTATTTTGTTCTTATCTCTGTTTTGTTTTTATCTCCTTTGTTTTTTTTTTGGTTAGTTGATTTTAGGGTGTTTTTTTCCCACTTTTAGATTTATTTGTACTTATTTTTAACGTTTTATCACTTTGTGTAATGTTTGTCCGCCCATCAATTTTATCTTTTTTTTTTTTTTCTTTTTTTTTTTTGTTGGTCACAGATTTTATCATGTTTTTGTTTTGTTCTTTTTTTCTTAAACGTTAAATTTCAAATATTATCCTTTTGTTTTACAGTTTACATGAATACTTTAAGTTTTTATCTTTAAATGATTACTTTTACGTTCTTATAGTATTTTATACGGGAAGTGATTGAAGATGGGCTGTACAGCCTTTCCACAACCTATGACTTTGTCAAAATATAATTAACTTACTCTTTTCGCTGCAATAGGGTGACCTTCCCATAGACTTGTGCACAAATCTAAACTGTCACCTAACCCAAGTTTACCTTATCTTTTTATCACGAAATTTAGTTTTTATACTAATTGGACCATGAGGAATCGATCTAGATGGTTTGCGACAGCAAAATACCTTGTCCTAAGGGTCGTTTTCATAAAAGGGTGACAGTTAAAATGTCGCCTCAATAAGGCGTTTCGCCCTATTGTGGACGGAGTTAGCAAAATCTGTCGCCGTATTACAGAAATAGTAGTAGTAATAGTAATAATAATAATAATAATAATTGCATTTATTATGCGCATATACCATAACATGTTCAAATACGCATTACAACATTTGAACAGTATAGTTAAAATATTAAAAGTACGAATTCGAATTAGTCTTAAATGTAAAAAAATCCCTAGATATTTTAGAAAACACTGTCAAAACAATGAAACTTAAAATTACAAAAAAAAGACCTACATTTAAAATAGATAATAGTAAAACCTTATACAAATGTCTTTTTTAAAAAGAAAAGTCTTAAGCTTAGTCTTAAAAAAGACTGTTAGAGGTCCAGACTGAAAATCAGGCGGTAGCTGGTTCCATAAGCTAGGAGCGGCTTGTGTAAATTTTCCATAGTCTTTTGCATTCTCCCAGATGGATACTCTAAAAGCAACCGCCCATTGGATCGCAGGGATTACTTGGAATGGACCTTAACTTTCAACATGTCTATAATGTATCTGGGAGCAAGATCACGAAGAGCTTTGAAGGTCAACAGAAGGGTTTTAAAGTGTATGTGAGATACGACTGAGATTACTTTATCCCAAATGAATCACCTCTTGGTAATAGGGAATGTTAAGCAGGGACTGGTTTTGGTAACTGGTTGGCTTGGTAACGCTCTCAGAAAATCGAAAAGTGTTGCATTGAGATGAGCCTGTGATTACAGGAATAGTGATTGTCAAGGAGAATTGATATCGTACATGCAATCATGTGTCAAATAAAAAATGGTTCCTAAGACGTACGCTCGGGCCTTGTTTTTCCTTGCTGCCATAAAAATGGTAAGGGGGGGGGCAATAAGGGGCAAGGATTTGGTGTTTTTTAATTGGGGGGGGGGGAGTCAAAATTAAATTTGATGATATTCAAAATCTATAGGGGAAAGTAAGGAAGAGCCCAACAACTAAATGGTAACTAAAAGCCTGTGTACGCGCGCGTGCCCATTCTCAATGGTCCGGAAATAAGACACTGGAGCAACTTAGAAGTTTAGTCGGTTGCTTTATGCATGGGAAATGTATCCACCCGCAGAATGGTCTATAACAAATGTAAAACAAACAAAAAAGACGTTGACTGAACACTATCCACGGCTGTATAAATGCATTTGTGTTTTGTCTGCCAAGGTACCAATGTATATAATGTTTTCATTGGCCCAATATGTTTCCACAGAACCGATGATTCATCCTTTATGTTCAACTTGTCATGAATCTAAACAGCGAAAAACAATAAACATAATTAATATATTTGTTGATAAAGTGTTGATGGAAAATGGCGGGGGGTCGTTGAACTGGGGGAAAAGGAAACAACAAATGCCCCCACATCCCAGCAGCGCCGCCACTGGCATTGCCACGTATTGTTTGTTATAGAAAATTATGTTCTCATTAAGGTGAACGCAGGATCTGTGGGTTAGCTGCAACTGTTGTAAATGACCCACTGGGTTTGCTTTTGCACCTGTGCGCTAAATACAAACTGAAACTCGAATTACTAACATGTTTTTTTTTGTTGCAATAGAAACCACTTTTTGCAAATACGTCAATACTATGACATCCAGACCTCGCGCGCCCACGCAGTTAACGTGAGACAGCAAAATTAAGGAGGTATGGGTTCAGTTTCTCTGTGAGACAACTAGTAAGTTAAGTTGTAACTGTGGTTTGAATTTTCCAATCTGTCCGTGTGTCAAAGATTGTATTGTGGTCGTTTGCTTTCACAGCAATCCAGTGCTTGGATTTGTATGATGAGACAACATGTCAGCCGGTATGAAGATCTACTGACCACGGTGAAGAAAAGGAAACTGAGGTGGTACGGACATGTAACGAGAGCAAGCGGATTGTCAAAGACCATCCTCCAAGGTACAGTGCAGGGAAGGAGGAGACGGGGCAGACAGAGGAAAAAGTGGATAGACAACATCGCCGAATGGACCAGGGAAAGCTGTGCCACAACACAGGCCCTTGCTCACGACCGTCAGAGGTGGAACCAGTTGATCCAACGCTCATCCATGCAGCGCCCCTACGACCCCGGCGGGTTACGGGACCAGTAAGCTGTAAGCAGTAAGATGAACTTGAAGTTACAACCTACACCAAGTATGGAGTTTTTCAAGTCTCTTGGAAGAAATACCGTCTGCGTTTTTTTGGTTTTTTTTGGTACACAAATTGCGGATTGTTAACTTCCAGAACTGACTTCGTGTACCTGGACAATGACAATTCGAATGATATTTGGGTCTGTTGGACTAATCACATGGAAAATAACATATAATCAGCAAGTTTTTTTCGAGCCTCAAACGTATCCCGCACCTGCACCATTTCAAATGATCTCTATTGTTCGGTATACATTGTACATGTTCTTACGTGAACTTAAGAGTTTAATCACATCAGGAATCAGTCGCAAGTTTATCACCCAGCCATCCAAGTTCAAGTCGAGTGAAAGCTTTTCCAAGAAACCGTGACGAAGCCGCTCCTGTGTCAACGTTCACCGCTTTTATTTGTGATCTGACTTGTTATCAGGGTGACCGTAAGGTCATGACTAAATTGTGCTAAATGCACTTCAAAAATCTGTCAGATTTGTCAAAAATCTGCCAAATTCCTCCGAATTACTCGAAATACACTTAAAATACTTTGAATCACATGCAGATGTTGTAATATTGCCTTAATTAATGTTCAAATTTATAAACAATCTATAGCCACGTAAAGATGATATGAAATTGCGTAAATTTCAGGCAAAACGCGGTTGCGTCAGTGAACCTCAACACCCAGACCAGGCAACCTGCCCTATTTTGCAGGGTATTGTTTGAAAAAAAGATTGAAGCTTTTGCAACCAAATGTACATTTTTTTGGGAAAATTTGCTGTTTTTCTGTCAAGTAACCATTTTGCAGAATTCTGCCAGAAATCTGCCCAAAAAATCCATTCTGTCAAATTTTCTGTCAAACTCGTTAAAAAAAAAAAAATCTGTCAAAGTTAGCCGAAAATTGGCTTAAACGGTCACTATGCTTGTTAATTTATTTGATAACATATATTTGAGATAAATTGCCATTCCCAGCACGTTAACTCCTAAAGATTTAACCTTTGGCCGGTTTTGAATCGTGCGCTGAATATTCGACGGCAAAATTTGTGGACTTACTGCCAATTATTGTTATATGCCACAAAAACACCCTGATGATAGACCAAATTGTTGTGTACTGGTTGACCCAAATTTATTGTTCCAAATTATCCAGGTAAAGCTTCTATGCATGAACGTTTCCTAATTCCTATCTTCCAAATCTTCATGACAACGGCAGTGATAATTAATCCATGAGCTGCGGTAAAGAATTCTAAAGAACGATAGCTGGAAAATTTACAATAATTGGGTCATTTAACAATAGGCTATTTCTGTCGGTGAAATTCTGTCAGAGATTGAGAGCGACTATTAACGATCCGATTACAAATATATATCGTGTGCTTCTTTTTATTTGTCAAAGACACTGACCGCAATGTTTTTTTCGTTTTTCCCACGCAGATGCTTTTTTTCACGGGAAAGATATTTGGCTTAAGCATTGTCGTCAGTAAAAGCCATACAACTGCTATTTGTGCAGAAAGATACCGCTAGCGATTTATTCTTAAATTATCGATCACTAAGCTACGCTGTGTAGTACTATTAGAACGGGCTTGGCTTCGAGACTATTTTTTTCCAGAACTAACTCTGCCGCCATGGATGGAGCACGTTATCAGAAGGGCTCCTCTAAAGGAGGACTTGCCTTGAGTATGGCGATCGTGTTCTTCGTTTTTACCAGTTTTAGGCCTATACTGAAGGTATCTGGAGAAACCATTTGCGATCGGCAGCCATTGTCACAAACGTTCGTTGCTGCTGAAAATCGAGCACTGAGAAATGCCACAATATGGTCAGGTTCGGTTGGTAGTCGTGTCACTTGTGTCAGCAAGTGTCACTCCTTGCTTGCCTGCAAATCGGCCAACTTCTATCAACCCAGTAGAGTATGTGATCTTAATAATGCCACACGAACAGATGTTCCCAATAACTTCGTTGCAGACTACGCGAGCGTGTACGTTGATGGTAATGGAGACACACCTGGGTTCTCTGTTGCAGCTAACAGCGATTGCCAGAGTTTATTGGAGGCAGGTTACAGCGTGAGCGGTATCTATACGATATTCCCCGACGGATTCGCAGATGGTCTGAGGGTGTACTGCGACATGGAGACCGACAGTGGAGGCTGGCTTGTCATTCAGAGGCGTCAGGATGGCAGTGTTGACTTTTACCGCGACTGGGCTGACTACCACGTGGGCTTTGGGGACTTGGCTGGTGAGTTTTGGCTCGGCAACGACAACTTGCGCACATTGAGTGATTATTCTGGATCTTGGGATCTGCGAATCGAATTGGAGGACTGGGACAGCAACACAACCTGGGCCGAGTACGGAGATTTCCGGATCTCTGGACAAGATTACCGTCTGAGTTTTGATTCGTACAATGCTAACAGCACGGCCGGAGACTCATTGGCTAACCACAATCACCAGCCGTTTTCAACAAAGGACAAGGACAATGACTCTCATAATAACCTGAACTGCGCAGAGGATGAGAAAGGAGCTTGGTGGTACATGTGGTGTTCTGATTCAAACCTGAACGGTATGTATTTTTATGCGCCTTTACATATAAATTTTCAAGGCATCGTTTGGAGTTCTTGGAAAGGATATACCTACTCGCTGAAAAGATGTGACATGAAAATTCGACGTAATTTGAACTATTTACAGGCTGCTTAAACATTATTGTGTTTGATTGCCGTCATGTTTAAGAAATTTCCTGTCATTTATTACTGTTTTAAATTAAAGATACTATTACTTTTTTGTATTTAAGGCGTTTACTTGCCTCTAAAGAGGCTCACACTTTGGGTTGTTTTTGAGAAAAAAATAGATTTGCCATGCGATTCCTGGTCCATACATTACGGGAGAAACCAGTGTCAACTGAATTATTGTCGGACCGCAAATCATAGGATTCGCATACGAAAGTGAAAAAAAAAAAAATATTTTGCTAGAAAGCAAATTCGTGGGAGCAGGGGCTGGCTCGAAAATAGCACAAACATAAATCTTCAGCATGTTTGATAATAAACTAAAAAGGAAAGATGTAATGATAGTTACTCTTTTCCTGTTCGCCTGCAGTAAATTCACTTTCAAAGACTTTATAGGGATAATGCTCCGACTATAATTTAATTGGTATATCTTTTCAGAAAGGGGTTAACGTGTCTGCTGCCACCTAGTGTCGAAAAGTTACTATTTTCCTCAAGGAAAACTTCGCTTTGAGTACAAATTCACTCCAACTGAGTAAATTCATTCGAGTTTTGACAGTAATAGTTCTTTTAAGAATAGTTTAATCTCAAATTCTAGTTAGATTTAATATCTGGTCACAAGATAAATTATTTGAAATTAGATATTATTACCTCTGATTTAGATGTCCTTACCCTTAAAACTCGATAATTTCCGAAGAATGAAACTTAAACGATGTAGATTAAAAATCCCTTTAACTTAAGGTTGAAATACTCTGACAAAAGTAACCAACTAAAACTCCATCTATTCGATTGAAAGAATTTCAATCTTTAACGCGTCGAATGGAGTGACTTTTTTTCTCTTTCAAAAATATGAGAGTACTCTCGAAATGTCAAATAGCGAAAAACCACACAGTTATCTAAATGTAACAATTTTGGTAGGAGATCTTGTATCACTATAGTGCTTGCATCAAATGTCATTAATTTGTAAATGAGCACTAGATGTCTTACTTTGCCTACCTGATTTTAGAATTTTCAGAAGATGACAGCAAAACGCGTTTTCTGTCAGCTCATTGGCGGAATGTTTTAATAAAAGACTCTAGCCATCTTTCTGAAGAGCAGCGCCTCTTTTTCAATTAAAATGAAGCATACATCATACCCTGTGTCAATGGATACAAGGTAAATGTAGGAACATAACATGTAAACTGTGCAAGAGTAACTGGCAAGGACGAGTGCAGCAAGTAGTCTTTTCTTTTGAGGTAATCATTTGTTAACCCGTTGCTATGGTTACTCGTTCAAAGATGCAAGTTGATCGATACAACATGAGAACCATCGCTACAGAGATACGAACACAAACGGGACAATACGTCATTGTACTCATTCGTATTCGTCTCAACGTGATCAATATGTCCGGTGGTTTGAATCAGGTTTATTTGTTTCGGAGCGTGCTCGGAGACGAGGAGTAATCGAGCGAGCCAGGAGCATTGAAGACCGGTGGCTGTCAATACCACGACCAAGGTTCTAATAACAATTGATTTATGCCATGGAGATACCTTCACTTGGAAACATTATGCTATGTGTTTCTCTGAAATTCCGACTATCACTTTGCGTTGACGTCAAAATGGAGGAGGTTCGGGTTTTGAGTCGCTCAAGTAGACAGGTACTTGTCACCTGTCCTTGGTAGGAGCATCAAATGCATGTAACTGTGCATGAGTAACTGGAGAGGACGAGTGCGGCAGAATAGCGTTTCCTTTGAGGTAATCATTTGTTAGCCCGTTGTTATGGTTACTTGATCAAAGATGAAAGTTGGTCGATACATCATGAGAACCATCGCTACAGCTAGAGGTACGAACAGAATCGGGACAATACATCCTTGTACGTATTCGTATACGTCTCAACGTGATCAATATGTCCGGTGGTTTGAATCAGGTTTATTTGTTTCGGAACGTGCTCGGAGACGAGGAGTAATCGAGCGGGCAAGGAGCGTTGAAGACTGTTGGCTGTCAATTTTACACCAAGGTTCTAATAACAATTGGTTGATGCCATGGAGATACCTTCACTTGGAAATATGCTACGTGTTTGGCTGAAATTCAAACTATCACTTTGCTTTGACGGCAAAATGGAGGAGGTTCGGGTTTTGAGTCGCTCACGTAGACAGGTACTTGTCACCTGTCTTTGGTTTTATACTTTCTTTTTAAGCTTGCCCACGTCTCAAGGTACCTCTTGTGGTCATGCACTCTCAAAGGAATTCAATGCTGCTGAAAATCGAGCACTAAGAAATGCCACAATTTGGTCGGGTAGAGTTGGTACTCTTGTCGGCTGTGTGAGCCGGTGCCACTCTTGGCAAGCTTGCAAATCAGTCAATTACTTCAAGTACAATCGCAGGTGTGATCTGAACAATGGAACGGGAGTCGATGTGCCAAATAATTTGGTTGCAGACTACGCGAGCGTGTACTTCGATGGTCATGGAGGCACACCTGAGGTCTCCGTAGCGGTTTACAGCGATTGCCAGAGTTTACTGAAGGCGGGTTACAGTGTGACCGGTATCTACACGATATTCCTCGCGGGATTCGCAGATGGTCTAAGGGTGTACTGCGACATGGAGACCGACAGTGGAGGCTGGCTTGTCATTCAGAGGCGTCAGGATGGCAGTGTCGACTTCTACCGCGGCTGGGCTGACTACCGCGTGGGCTTTGGGGACTTGGCTGGTGAGTTTTGGCTCGGCAACGACAACTTGCGCACCTTGAGTAATTCTACTGGATCTTGGGATCTTCGAATCGATTTGGAGGACTGGGATGGCAACACGGCCTGGGCCGAGTACGGAGATTTCCGGATCTTAGGAGATGATTACAGTCTGAGTTTTGGTTCGTACAATGCGGACAGCACGGCCGGAGACTCACTGACATTCCACAATCATTGGCCATTTTCAACGAGGGACAACGACAATGACTTGTTATCGATCATTAACTGCGCAGAGGACGAGCATGGAGCTTGGTGGTATTCGGCGTGTTCTCAGTCAAACCTGAACGGTATGTATTTTAACTCATCCTGGGAACAGAATGGAGATAGGCGAGGCATAACATGGGTTTTATGGAGGGGGGAACTTTATTCCTTGAAAAAGTGCGATATGAAGACTCGATTAGCAATATGAGATTACTTAAACGCGTTATTTCACTTTGACCGTCAACCTAAAACGACGTGATATATTTCCACATTCATTAACAACACCAAAGTAAAAAAAAAAACCGCGTAAAGCGTGTCTCCGAATTCACTTTTGTTACCACTTATTTTTAGGGCATTAAACTTTAGTCAAGATGTGACATGAATGCAAATGCGAACAACCAGCAATTGACAATATTGTGTTTGTGCTAATTTTCATTATAAGCACTTAGCCAACATGATACTATCAGGTATTCAAACATTTTCACACAAATGCCAAAGTTCTTTTGCTTACGCATGCATACTAGACAAAGAGATTAAAACTATATGGTGCAAATTTGACAAAAATCTAAATGAATCTGACTTTTTTATTTTTTAATATCAGACTTATGTCTAGTGTCAAATTAAAAACACTCTGAATACTCCCACACATCGTCCGGACTCAATAAGACAGTTACACCAAAATGACGTGCAGAGACATCGGTGGAACTCTATTTTCTGGCTGAGTCAACAAAAAAGCGGAGCCCAAACCCCCAAAATTATATTTCATACTGAAAAAACAATATGTAGCACCAAACATAGTAATGACTGGAAAGCCAATTTCATGAGCTACCTTTTTAAAAAATACTGAAATTGCTTAATCTGTAAAGAATAGCACCATTTAAACGCAATGACCCTAAAACCTTTATCGTCCAAAAATGCGATTTCATGAATCGTCGTCACAAAATATTCAACAAAGTCCTTTTGATCTATGAAGGCCCGTCATTTAAAAAAAGTGGATTTTATGAATCATAGTGTTTGCCTACCTGGGCCGTTAATAAAAATATTGCGCACTACAATAGTTGGCAGTCGTGGAAAAAAGTAATCTTTGTCATTTTCATTTTTTGTTCCGAAAATCAGATTACACAACAAAAAATGTTTTTCCTGACGAAACAGGTTTTAGATTTATTACGTTTAAATGGTGATATTCTTTGAACTGATTGATCAATTTGGGTATTTTTATTATCTAAAATTAGCTTACAAAATTGTCTTTCCAGTCATAACTTATATTTGGTGCTACATATTTTTTCTATGAAATATACTTTTTGGGGTTTGTGTTCCGCTTTAAGTTTTGAACTACAAACCGAGACATCGCTCGGGCAAAATGTCCTTACGCGTGTGATTACTTGAATGCGTGTATATTGAATTCATTTTTTTTTCACGATTGTTAAGTGACATTATTCAATTTCAATCAACCAGTGCTTTGAAATACTGATGTAACGAAAGACTCTCGCTGTGTACGGAATTTATTTCGATTTTTTTACTCTGAAGGGCGGCGATTCGACATCAACCGTAACTAAATTAGAATACAAGTCATTATTCGTTTGTCTGGTTTTTTTTAAGTTAAGGGTGGACAAGTTTATACAAAAAAAGATAGCTCAAAGAAAAGGTGATGAAACTTCGTTAAATGTGTTTTGTATAGTTAAGCAAAACAAACATTTTCTCCGAGGAATTTTATGAACTTTTCAGAATGTTGCTCTAACCTACTGTTTACTTAGACCAAAAAACGTTTAAGTGTTTAACACCGGGTTTATTATTATACGTTTACTGATTTATGCAAACGACTAACATTCAATAAGATTGCAGCGTTTCTTAGCTGGCTGTAACTTGCCTGCATTGATATGATGTTAACATTACTATCAGGTTTTTGAGGAAAATGTTGTTTTAGGATTTTCGATTAAAAAACTGTAAAAATTTCGCCCGAAAATGCCAAACTCTATCCATTTGTAATTTTAAATTTTTAGTAATATTGTGGTGTCAAAACCGACTTTTTATTTAGCCTCGATTGCTTTTGAACCACTCCCATTTTAATAAAATCACTGGCAAAATTGAAATTAGATATTCGAATGTGTTTGGTTGGAAAGTTACAATTATTGGTTGTGTTGAAGTAAACTTCGTATATAAGTGGCAGTTACTGATTAATGTTATTCGTTAGATTAGTCAAAGTTATGCAGATGTTTGAAGGTATAATTCGATTTGAATGCGATGTACGGTCCCAAGGACCATTGTTTGGTGTAGCTTTCTTCTGAGGCGGTAGCTCATCAACACGAGTCTCTAGAAATTATCATGTATCAATCTGAATGAACACAGTTAGAAGTGTTTATTTTATTTGAACAGGTCTTGCACTTATAGTATATGGTTCTGCGTGATTCGACAGCATTATTTTATCTTGAATCAATGTACATTTAGCCCGAGTTTCAGATAATCGTTTGTAAATCATTAAATTTGTTGTTGACATTTTAAAACGTATTTACTTATAACATAATTTGTGTTCTTTTAGAAGTGTGATAACTATTTTATATTTTAAAGTTGATTCAGTGCTGCATGCCAACACCATTAAGTGATGCAGTTCAGTAATTCAGCAAGAGCGTTTTAGTTACATGTGTATTGTAATTAATGGTAACTTTTACATATTGATTCAAGTGATCAACAGTCACAAAGTTATCTACGTTTTCTATGCTCCAAGGATATGGAGTAAACTTTATTTTCACTTTGGCGCGACTGGTTAAAAATATATTTATTTTTTTTGGCGGCAGACAAAGCTGTTATATTAATTTTGATATTTATATTAACTGGTAAGTGGCAGTTAATGATTAGGCAATTCGTCAACTTTCGTTGAAATTATGAACATGATTGAGGGTATAGTTTGATTGGAATGCGATTAATCCTCTCAAGTACCAATGTTTGGTGTTTATCTTTGGCGTCGAATCATACAGAAGATGTAGAGTGAAAAAAAAAAAAAAAAACATGTCATGTATCAATCTAATTGTACTCATTGTACAAATCTGAACATTCTTCGCACTAGCCTCGCATTGTACATTGCTTTCGCATTTTTTGAAGATTAGCTAAGGCAAGATGGTAGTTTTGTACAGGTTTTCTCAGCTATTTTAACACTTGTATCACACAAACTACCAGAAACGAAAGTCGATGACAACGACATTGATATAAATGACCAAAAAATAAAAAAAAATAATTTCTTTATTCAAATCATCGCCCATCACCACATAAGACGAGTATACCGAATTTAGGACGAATCGGAATGCTTCAAAATGAATTATACTGCACCTGAATTGAAATCCACTGGTTTTTGTTTTAATTGAAACTGAGAGTTGAGCTGGACGATGTTAATGGACTAATTTGAAGTGGCGTTATGGGGAAAGTGTGTGATATAAGTGTTAAAATAGCTGAAAAACCTTTACTTCATGTGAGGTTCGATCGTGTTCGGCACTGAAGTCTAATTATTAAATTTGGTTGTAAAAAAAAAAATGTTTGGCAAACAATCAATGTGATTTTGTTTTAGCTACAAATATTATATTATATTGAATCAACGTAAATATTGTCACGCCTTAGGTGAACTTTTGTGATTTGCCAAATGTGTTGCTAATTAAAGTTGTATATTTTTTACCCAAAAAACAGCATTGGTGATCAATTTTAGAAGTGCGATAAGTGTTCTAGCTTTGAAGGTTGATTCAAAGCTAGAAATAAATCTGCTTCGTAACTTTAATTTTTGCCATGATATAACGAATCCATAATGTGAACATTAATTACAGAATATTTGATGGGTAAGCCCGTGAAATTCTTGCCTATGATTTATATGCAATTGAAATTATTATTTCAATGATATTTGACATTGGTTGTTTTATGGTTGACCAAATTAACCTATATTTTTATGCTGTGTACATCAAAGCTTGCTTTCTTGTCAACCCTGAAGACTACTCTTTACAAAATAACGAAAGTGATTATTAACTACGGTTATAGATTATCGGCCGATCAGCGTTGGAAATTGATACAAAAATACCAGTTTTCTTGAAAATGACAGTATACCAGGTGCCATGATTTTACAGGATGCTTTACACTGTCATTCACTAACAGTCCAGCAAGGTATTTCAAAATGATTTGGTAGTTTTATTTTTTGATGTTTGCAAATGTTGTATTTCCCTTTAACTACTATCAACTCAATCGAGTATGCGATGTCAACAATGCCACAGGAAACCATGTCCCAAATAAGTTCTTAACAGACTACGAGAGCGCGTACTGTGATAATGATGGCGACACACCTGGGTTCCATGTAGTGGAACCAATAGGAGGCGCTGTTCAAATTCGACGATTATTAGCACTAGATTACAGAATGGTGCACCGTATTTTGAACAGACAGACATTATACCAGTATAATTTTTTTTGGGGTGTCACAGCTGGGAGGGGGGTGGGGGGGGGGGGGTTCGACTTTTTTTTTTAGGAATTTGTATGGATTTTTTTCTCCTGGGACAGAGCAAGGGGGGGGGGGGTGACCCCCAAAACCCGAGAAGTCACTTCTACCGCGGCTGGGCTGACTACCGCGTAAGCTTTGGTGACTTGGCTGGTGAGTTTTGGCTGGGCAACGACATCTTGCGCACCTTGAGTGATTCTGTCGGACCTTGGAATTTTCGAATGGATTCGAAAGGGACTATCTTGTATAAATCTGATTGAACACGTTTGAGAAGACTGAAGATTGTTCGCACTTGTCATTGTTTTGAACGTTGCTTTTTCGTGACTATAAATGTTAGGTTTTCAAGATTGCACTGTGAAGAATGTATACACTTTAGGATTTAAATTGCCGTAAATTGAAATTTTGAATAGTTCGTTTGGCATGATAAACTTGATGTGTAACTCATTTTAGCACTGTAATTTGTAATTAATTACTGATTATAAACAAAATCCTTAGCAATGTAATCGATGTGACATGTGATTAGCTGTCAATTATAATAATATAATATTGCATCTTTCATTAACGTAAATCTTGTTCGGGTTTTAGATGAAGGTTTGTGATTTTTCAAAATTCGTTGTTACAATTTAAAATGTATTTACAGATAAAAACATCGATAGTGATTGCAAACAAAAGTTGAGTGATTCAGTTGAGAAAATAACGTTTTAGTGACAAGGTATCGTGATGAATGGTCAGATAAAGTTGACAATTGTTTGAAATGTTCTAAACAGTTGCAAAAGTGGATTAATGCTCAGGTCTACAACTTTCACAAACATAAAATGTACAAGCAATCATCATTGAAATGTATGCATGGCTACTATCTCACTTTTTCTTGATTTGTTTTAATTCGACGACTGGACAAAATGTCTACTCATGTGAATCTTAGGGACCTAAAAGGCACTCAGAAACACTACCAATGTAAGCTGGCTGCAGTGTAAAGGTTGTTGAGTTGTAAGATGAACTGGGTATTAAACTGATTGATGTGATGAAGAATGAAGACCGGTGTAGTGAAAAAAAAAAATAAAGATGAAGAAAGAGAAATGCTTCGTTGTAGTATTTGCCGTGTTATAAGAGCAGTGTTGCAACCAATTAATCCCACGTAAAATCATCAATCGAGTGAAAAAGATGAGGGATTCACGGTGATAAAGCCATGCCTTTGTCACTGTACATCTTCTGCTACGTTTGATCATTTACTTCTTGATGACTCGAACATCTGTGATTAAATGTGTGTATTTGTTATTTACTCATTAAAAAAAACAAAAAAAAAAAAAACGTTCAATTCCCTGCACTAATGGGATAACTCTTTACAAGTTAATATTCATTATTTGCCAAAATTTAATAGTAAATAATACATCCTGTGCCATTGCGTGGGAAAATTTAATATCATCGAATTTCATTTGAGAAAGAGCAAGTGTTGCATGCTCGTTGACCGAAATTAACGCTGCCCAATTAACCGAAGGCTTTAACAATAGTGATTCCATATCGCCCGCGTGATGGCAACTGTTGATTAAACCCTGCAATTGAACAAGAAGTTGAGAATTCAGCAACTTTTTTTTTCTGTCAGTGAAATTCGGTCGCAGATCGTAGAGCGACTTTATTGATCAGATAACAAAATGAATCGCGTGCCTCGTTTTAATTGTGAAAGAGGCCGACGGTAGTATCTTGTTTTCCTAAAGATGCAATTTCCTGCCAATGGCCTTGGCTCCCGCTAAATATTGCATTTTCTTCTCTCTCAGTTTTACAGTCGTCAGTGCGGAAGTAAATAGTAATTTACCTGCTTGTGTTCGGGACTGGTCTTACCAGAACTCACTCTGCCGTCATGGATGAAACACGTTCTCTTCAAAGCTTCTCCTTTCGAGGACTTGCCTGCAGTTGTTCGCTGATATTCTTAGGTTTCATATTGATTGTATCTGGAGATGGCATCTGCGTTCGGCAGCCACTGTCACAAGCGTTCGTTTCTGCTGACAATCGAGCACTGAGAAATGCTACAATCTGGTCAATTCAATTCAATTCAATTCAAGAAACATTTATTTCATACTCCTTTAGAGAAATACATCAATAAACAAAAGGTTTTTGGTACATAGCAAAATAACGAATTCGATAAATGTGTCACACACAAAAATGTAATAAAAGTAAACTGCGCTATTAACAAGTGTAAAATTAAGTTTGGTTTATGTACAGGAGAAAATAGGAGTATGGGGCTGTTTGAGTAAGCCGAGGCTTGTAAGAAACAGCCTTTACAGACAACAATAACAACAGAAAAACAAAACTATAACGAGACACAGACAATACAGACAAGACAAAAGTGACTCTACTTAACCTGACATGATATGAAAGTACAAAATGAGTAAAGAATTGGAAAAGCAATGAATTAGAAGGAGCTACAATTAACATGATGAAAATAATAAAAACGATGAGAATGCATAGAAATCAGGTTGGGAAGCTATGCTACATACGAGGACAGAAGGAATTTCTTGTACCGTGATTTAAATCGCCCCACGGAAGACAGTGTTCTAATGCTGGGATTAATAGTATTCCATAATCGGGGACCATGGTACCGAAGAGTGTTAAGGGAATAAAGAGTGCGAGTGAATGGAATGTACAGGCTACTGCTTGATCTAGTAAAGTGACTATGGGTGTTTTGTACTGAAGAAAAGAAAGACGAAAATGTGCTGGGGAGAAGACTGTTGGTGAATTTGTACATGAATATAGCAGTGTGAAATTTATTAATATCAGCAAGAGTAAGAGTGCTTAACTGTGCAAATAGATGGGAACATTGTTCTCTTGGCGATGAAAAAGTGCAAATCCGAACAGCCCTTTTTTGTGCAATATTTAGTGGATATAACTTGGTATTACTGGCACGAGCCCAGACAATGTTGCAATAGTTCAAATAGGGTAAGATGAGAGTATTATAGAGGAGGGGCATAGAGGACGTGGGGAGAAAATGACGAATCCTAGAGATGACGCCAGAGTTGCGAGAAATGGTTTTAGTAATAAGAGAGATGTGGTTGGACCAGGAGAGTTTGTGATCGATGAGAACGCCTACGAATTGTGTAGAGAGAACCCTGGTTATGGGCTTGCCACCCATGACAACAGGAGGAAGATCGGTATTTTGAGGGTTGTTGAGTTTGCTGAAGAAAATAAAGTTCGTTTTAGACAGGTTTAGGGAAAGCTTGTTAGCCTTGAACCAGGAAGAGATTTTGATGAGTTCTGCATTAAGAGTGTCAATAAGAGAAGTGATGTCTGGATGAGAATAGAAAATCGTTGTATCATCGGCAAATAGCGTAAATAGCAGGTTCCGTGGTCGGTTTCGGTTGGTAGTCGTGTCACTTGTGTCAGCAAGTGTCACTCGTTACCTGCGTGCAAATTGATTAACTACTATCAACTCAATCGAGTATGCGATCTCAACAATGCCACAAGAGTCGATGTCCCGAGTAAGTTCGTTGCAGACTACGCGAGCGTGTACTTCGATGGTAATGGCGACACACCAGGGTTTTCCGTTGCGGCTTACAGCGATTGTCAGAGTTTACTGGAGGCAGGTTACAGTGTGAACGGTATCTATACGATATTCTCCGACGGGTTCACTGATGGTCTGAGGGTGTACTGCGACATGGAGACCGACAGTGGAGGCTGGCTTGTCATTCAGAGGCGTCAGGATGGCAGTGTCGACTTCTACCGCGACTGGGCTGACTACCGCGTGGGTTTTGGGGACTTGGCTGGTGAGTTTTGGCTCGGCAACGACAACTTGCGCACCTTGAGTAATTCTACTGGATCTTGGGATCTTCGACTAGATGTTGAAGACTGGGTCGGCAACACAGCGTGGGCCGAGTACGCAGACTTTCAAATTACAGGACAAGATTACCGTCTGAGATACGAGTCATACAATGAGAAAAGCACAGCGGGTGACTCTCTGTTCAAACATTACGGTCAGCTGTTTGGAGGACTGGGATGGCAACACAACCTTGGCCGAGTACGGAGATTTTCAAATATCTGGACAGGATTTTCGTTTGAGTTTTGATTCGTACTACGTCAACGGTACTGCAGGTGACTCCCTCGATGGACACAACGGTCTGCCCTTTTCAACAATGGACAATGACAATGACTTATTCACTGATCATAACTGCGCAGGGGCTTTGAATGGAGCTTGGTGGTACAGCGACTGTTATGAGTCAAACCTGAATGGTATTTACTTTAATTCGGCCTGGGTAATAGAGAACTACTATCGACACATTGTATGGAAATCATGGAGGGGTTATCGTTACTCTTTGAATAAAATGCAGTATGAAGATTCGATTGGCAATGTAACATTAAAATTGTAACGACTGAGATTACTTTGTCTGAAATAAATCATCTCTTGGTAAATGGGTAATAGGTTAACCGGGGAACATACATTTTTTACTCTCAATTTGTGTACACTTCTGTATTTGTTCCCTATTTAATGTACGTATCAACTACTATTTCTGTGGGGTTTTTTTTAATGTAAATTGTATTCGCCATTCTGCCACTGGCGGAGAGGAGTACAATTAAAGTCAACCATTCATAATGATGCATACGTGAACCCGCATGTGAAAATATAATTAATGGTAAAAAAAACGCCAAGTGTGAAATCGGATTTTCCGTTTAACCCCTTAATATTACTTTTTGGGCCGTAATCTTCAAAACGTGACGGACAAGTGTTAACGATTATTCATCAAGAAATTAACAGTAGTGTGTACAATTTGACCATACGCATTAAGTCAACATGATACAAAAAAAAGGTATTCAAAAGTTTTCTCACCAATGCCAGAGTGCTCCCCGAATCATGCATGACTAGAAAATAGTCAAACGGGCACCCGGCTGACAGCTACAGTCACCTTGGAGCAAATATTCTCGTTGAATCTAACTTTTTTACAACAGTGTTAAGTGAGCAGAGTTACAGACAAAAGTTCTCTTAATAAATAAGAAAATTATACCAAATAACGTGCAATAGATAGCGAATGAACCCAATAATTATTGATGAATACAAACCAGGACATCGGTCGGGCAAAATCTTCCTGCATCATGTTCTTAGGCCTACTTGAATATGTTGTACAACGACTTAAGATGTAGGATTCCCTTTCTGTACTTTGCCTATTTATTGTCTCAATTGAAGTGAGCTCGGCAACACCTCATCTTTAGCACGGCAGTTCTTTAAAAACCGAATTTAATAGTCGAACTTAATAATGCATCAAGGGTAGATTGCCAAGCTAAATAATTCAAGAAGTTCAATGCATGTACCGGCGCGATCATGTTATACGTCACAATTTCACCCCCGTAATGCGGACGCGAGAGACCTCATGTGGACAAGCGTATCCCTACAATGTTTGCAACAATCATAGTGGCCGTTTTAGCCGATTTTCGGCTAACTTTGACAGATTTTTTGTTAAAAAACGAGTTTAACAGAACATTTGACAGAATGGACTTTTTTGGCAGATTTCTGGCAGAATTCTGCAAAAATGGTTAGTTGACAGAAAAACATAGCAAATATGTACATTTGTTTAAAAAAGTTTCAATCTATTCAAACAAACCCTTGCTAAGGTTGGCTCTCTGGGAACCGTGACACAAATTAACCGCGTTTTGCCTGAAATGTACGCAATTTCATTACATCTTTATGTGACTATAGATTGTTTACAATGTAATTTGAACCTTAATTAAGGCACTACTACATTATCTGCATGTGATTTTAAGTATTGACAGTGCACGTCGAGTAATTCTGGGGAATTTGGCAGATTTTTGATAAATCTGACAGATTTTTGAAGTGCATTTAGCAGAATTTAGCCATGACCTTACGGTCACCACGGATCCTACACACAAGGATCAACGACTCGGCCCAACTCCTAGTTTTAGATGTCGTGCAAAAACCCAACACAATGGCACTTCTGGAAAATTACGCGCCAACGGGTATTAATGCCCGTTATCACGCGTCTAACCAATTAAGGCAAGTCCGCTCAGTGCATTTTGTACTAGAGCTAAGCAAGGCCGGCGGATCGGGGGGGGGGGGGGAAAAGGGGGCCATGCCCCCCCCCCCCAAAAAAAAAAAAACGAAACCATTTTTTTTTTCCGCACCATATAGCCGATCAGTTTAATAGCTATTTTACTTCAATTGGTCAAATACTTAGTTGCAAGATTCCAACCAGTACTAAACATTATTCTGATTATTTATGTAGTCCCCATCCAAACTCCATATTCTTTGCCCCAGTAACTGAACAAGAAGTCATCGATATTGTACATAAATTGCCCCCCAAAAAAGTCCAGGCTATGACCTAATAACTAGTTCACTTATAAAGGAAATGATTGTGTCAATATCCCAACCTTTAACTCTTGTTATGAATTTGTCAATTTCGACAGGATTATTTCCTGAAAAAAAGAAAGTTGCCAGAATTACTCCAATTTTCAAGAAAGGTGATGCAAAATCAGTAAACAACTATAGACCGATATCAGTATTAACCACCTTCTCAAAAATCCTTGAGCGAATTATTTACAATCGTACCACTAAATATTTAAATGAGTATAATATTATATCTGACAGTCAATTCGGATTCCGAGAAAATATTCAACAACACATGCCATCATTAAGCTAGTAGACAAAATCACAACCAACCTTGATTCATCTAAAAGTACGCTTGGAATTTTCTTAGACCTCTCTAAGGCCTTTGACACCATTAATCATGACATTCTTTTAACAAAGCTTTACAATTTGACACAATTTGTGTCCTTAGAGAGTCACCAGTCCTCTCTTAAACAAATATCCCATGGAGTTCCCCAAGGATCAATGGACCTTTACTGTTCTCCATTTATATTAATGATTTTAACAAATCATCAGATCTGTTTTCCTTCATTTTGTTTGCTAATGATAGTAATTTATTTCTTAGTCATAACAACATTGATGTACTTGCTGATTTAGTTAACCAAGAATTACTTAAAATTTCTGAATGGTTTAAAGCAAACAAATTATCCCTTAATATCAAGAAAACAACCTGCATGCTATTTTCCGCTAAAACATGGTCCCATTTACCTGATATATATATCGACAACATAAAATTGCCCTATTCTGATTGTGTAAAATTTTTGGGATTATATTTTGATCCTACTCTCTCTTGGCAAATTCAAGTTAACAACATTTGTTCTATTATCTCTAGAAATATAGGTGTCATTAGTAAGCTCAAAGCCTTTTTCCCACAGGAAGTACTGTTTATGCTGTATAATACATTGATTTTGCCTTATTTGAACTATGGTATCCTGGCATGGGGGAATTGTGCAGCTAGTTATGTGAATAGAATTCTTAACCTACAAAAACGGGCATTGAGAGTTATTAATTCTGTCGACACACTTGAACATTCAAATCCTCTTTTCTGTAAACATAAAACACTCAAGGTCAATGACATTTATTCACTTCAGCTTGGAGCCTTCATGCATCGTTGAATAGTAATTTACTTCCAAATCCCATTGCACAAATGTTCTGCAGAAACGAAACGATACATCACCATTTTACCCAACAACGTAGAGAATTTCACTTTTCAGTTGCAAGAACAACTGTTTATAAAAAGACAATTAGGCATGAAGGCCCTAAATACTAGAAGTCTTTACATAAATCACTCCAGGGCACTCGTAGCCTTCCATTATTTAAATCCAAACTTAAATCGAATTTACTATCAAATTATAATAGCTCAAATTAATCTTCTTACTGGGTTACTACTCTGTATTTCTTTTTTTTTCTGATCAGCAATATTGTTTTTCCGTGTGTTATGTACAATTTAAAATTTATACGTTCAATTGTTTTTCATTTGTTTTTCATTAAATGTTTGTATTAATCCATGTTAAAGGGGATCTCTACTCGACAAGCTCCGCTTTTTGGGGATCCCCTTCCACCATCTCTAATTAGAAAATAATGCGCCCAAGTGTATAAATATATTTTGTAAAACAAGCTCGAACTTTATATTACCCAAAACTACATGTATTTATGCCTTGTCACATAATGAAATGAGATGTGGTAAAAATAATAAAGAATGAATGAATGAATGAATGAATGAATAAATGAATGAATGATTTCAAAATGAGGCTAAAGACTAAACTTGTTCGTGTCCAACCATGGTCCAAGTGTTTGAAAAGACTAACTTCTTCATTCTGTGTTATTATGAGGAAATGTGTACAAATAGAGACTATAGGCCTACCAGACATGCCATATGTTTCTTTTTTTTTGGCAGTTGATGCATCACTAGATACTGATGGGTTGTTGTACTGTTGTTTCAGGTGCAATGTAATTCGTCACTGACACCACGAACTGACACCATCTGCATCACACGTGTACACAAACATTTACAATTTATTTTTTTTATTTTTTTGCCGATATTAGCAGATTGTATCATGAAGTTTAACATGACGAAGTTAAAACTGCTGAAATCATCTAAAACATTTTTTTTGTTACCACGAAGTGACACTGCACAGGGTGTCAGTTCGGGGGAAAAAAAATACGTGTTTTCGGAGAGTGCGCGCATGCAATAGCCTTAGGGAGTGTCATTTCGTGAAAACAAAAATTAACGTGTTTTTGGAGAGTGCGCGCACGCATGCGCAGTGTGCGCGCGCACTCTCCCAAAACACGTCAATTTTTGTTTTCACGAACTGACACTCACGAACGCTATTGCATGCGCGCACTTTCAAAAACACATGAATTTTCGTTTTCACGAACTGACACCCGTCTTAATCATTTAATTGCTAATTAACTAAGCATATTTTCACAATATAACGTTTATAATTGAGAAGTTAAAGCATTTTCACGTTAAGTGATACTAACACCTAAGATAGATAGATTATTTTACTGAGTAAATTCGTGTCAAACCTTTAAAAGCGTTTTTCTCCGATTTGTATTTCTGCAACGCTGACCACCGGGTGTCAGTTCGTGGTGTCAGTGACGAATTGTCTTGTATTACATGTTTTCAACAAGACTTACCACTCCCACTTGGGGTCAACATGCAAATTCAGGTCAAAGTTAACATACGTACAGTGTGTATGACTCCACCCCGCTAGTTATTTAAATAATACAGTTGTTTATGACCGAGGGAATAAAGCGTGTGATGCTACAACCCCTTTCAGGCGAACTTATAATCATTCCTCAATCCATGTCATCTCCTAAGTTTAGGCACAACCACTGTTGTGAGTCCTATTAGCTGTCAAATAAACTCGACCATAAAAGAATGTAATGAAAAGAAACAAAACATTCCAGTTGCGCTGCAGATTTGCAGCAAGATGGGTAATAATAATTACGGGCAATGTGGTAATAGGGAGACTTTCCCATAGACTTGTGCACACACACACAAAAAATCCGATTTCAATGTGCCCTAACCCAATATTCCCTTGTCCTTTTTCCCACAAATTTCGGTATTTTTACTAATTAGACCACGAGCAACAAATATAACCTAATTTCGACAGCAAAATTTTTCCTCTAAAGGGGGGCTGCGCCAATAGGGAGACACCTAGGTGTCTCCCTATTAAGCCCGTGTCTCCCTACTATCGAAATTTCTACGCTAACGTGTCTCCCTAATAGTACATTTGTAGGAACATACAGTTATAGCAATTGTCAATCTACTTTGAAGACAGTAGTCTCATCTCCTGATCACTCGAGTTGTCCTCCGAAGAAAAAGCCTCGCGTGGTTGCCGCCTCCTACAAGGTAAATACAAATCAAAATGTACAAGTTTTTAAGAGGAGCCAGAATTACCTTTTGCTTGTATAATGTTCAAGATTGCAAATTTCACTTAATGAAATTTTCCAGAGTTATGGCAGTGGATATTAAATATTGAGTGAGAACACTCGTAACTCAAATGTGTACATTGCTCACAAATCTCAAGTCTGTGTCCAATATCAATATTCTTTCGGAAACGCAAAGGATTGTGGGCGAGTCAAACTGAAGTGTCGCGTGCGGAAATGAACGCTGTGTCTATAAAAATCAGACTCCAATGAAAATCGGTTTCCTTTTATACCCACTGGTTAAACCCCGCAAGTACGTGTGCACAACAAGCGCTGGCTGTTGCAAGAATAAGTCTTGCATGTTTGCAGGAAAGTCTTGCACTGAAGAAATCGATTAAAACGATCCCTGTCAGAGATTAAAAGGCGACGCCGAAAAATGCGACTCCGAAAAATGCGACGCTGGTGGCACATAATATGGCAAAAACCTTTTGGTCAATTGTCGAGACAAACAGACAAATCAGACCAACCGACCAGACCATCAAGTATTAAGTAATATGTAGAAGCTTCTGTCAGAGCTTATTTCACAAAAGAGTCTTCAATTCACACTTCGTCGGCTTTAGTGACCTTTGTTTGAGGACGTCATACGTTGTTTCCAATCACGGTGGTCCATTCTGACCTCGTTCTCCATAAATTGCCTCATGAGGGCGCTATCAGCCGCTATATACTGTCATTATCCGTTCGGCTTGTGCTTGTGGATAAAGGTATGAAAGATTTGAAGTCTGTGTTTATATCGACAAATACAGTCGACTCCCGTTCTAACGAGCTCGGTCATAACGATATATCGGATGTAACGAGCACATTCTCCCAGTCCCAATCAATTTGTGTACATTACTATAGGGAAATATTTGGTTATTACGTGCACGGACATAACGAGACTTCGGCTATTACGACGCAAGGAAAAGCATTGTCCTCAACCCATTTACAACGACAGCTTTTCAGAATTACGGGCATTGCAGCTTGTCAACGACAGACATGTTGTCCCGAAACGGGTATATGCTCCCGTCTTCCAATTCAAGCAACACACTTAAGCTTCACCCATCAATGTACCTTTGTAAAGACTTCCACCCAACGTTTTTTTTCATCTCGCCGGTCTTTTTAAATAAATTCAGTGGGACTGTGATAATCGGCGCAGTGGACCGCTGGTCTAGTCTCTAATGCCCCGCTGCGGTTTCCCTTAGCGTGACCAGGGTTTGAAGTTTGCTTACGACTGCGGTACCACGTTTCTAGATTATTAAAAACGGACAATAGGGGGCGCTCAGGAGATAAGTGTTGACATTGTAAGATATAGCCTTTAGTACTGCCTCCTTTTACGTTCTCAGTGTTTATGTGCAACCTACCCTTTTCCGCATCGAAACTCCCAGATGCCAAAAAGACACGTGATGATCAAAACAGCGAAAGAGGTACAAGCGATGGTCATAATCGAATAGCCGAACCCGTAATACTCTGTGATGACGCCTCCTAGCAACGGGCCCGCCAATGAGCTAATCGGAAAAATCAAAATGTATTTGTGTTCATTTCTGGTGGTGATTCAAGAGATATACACCGTCTTTAGTATGAAACAAATTATTGTATTTGTGGGATGATTGATATATTAAATGCCAATGGAGAAAGTATGTAGCCAAACTATTGTATCAACTGTTCCTTTTTCTCATGTTTTGTTAATTTTACTTATACAGGTACTATGTAACTATGTTGGCAGCATGAAGAAGAAGGAGGAGAAGGAGCATGTGGAGAACATGGTCGTATCTAAATAAAGATTCATTAGCAGAATGCATTCGATGCACGAACAGTAGGTGGCGCTATTTGGCCAAGTTGCAAAGGAAGTACACACTGTGCAAGCGGGATTTTTTGGCTCAAACTTTCGGCCAAACCGAGGCTGTGTAAGCTTTCACCATTGATTTACACTGGCGACCTTTTCCCCTTGTTTGGTAAATCCTTATCAGGAAAAAAAGAGAGCACGAGGACCTCGCTTTCAGGCATTCAGCAAACAGCGCCACCAACGGTGGCTTATTGACCCTCTTACCCGAGTGCGTACGCACTGTTCCAAAGGCCGGATATAACAGCAGTCAAACGTATTCCACTCGGTATACCATACCACCTGTAGGATTGAGGTTATACATTGTATTAATCCAATCAATTGAAAACTTCTGTTTTACAAGTACAATGGTGTAAATTCTGTACAAGCTTTCCTGAGCTACTTGGACTTGTTATTCATCCTGGTGATTTTTTTAAACAAAAAACAGCAGCCTATACATGTATACATTAAACACAAAGTGAGCAAAAAAAAGGCATTCCATATCTCTGAATTTAATATGCACTTCATATGCATATCGCTCTGAACGAGTGCATATTTCTTTGACCAAGTCCAATTTGGTTTTAAGGACATTAAAACACTGATGGCTGTTATTTCTGTTTTTGTTTTTCCTTTTTGTAGAATGTTTTTTTTCAGCAGTTTTCTGTGCTTCAGTTATGTTGCAATAATGTGTTATTATAAACGGTTAATGAGTTAAAACCAACAGTGTAGTAAATGCACTTACTCTGCAGAACGTAACATGTCTACGAACGTTGGAGTAGCCAACATGGAAAACGTTGCGGCTGCGATGGGTATGGTAACGCCAGGAAGTACCCCAGTCCTGTAGGAGAAACGTTTCAGGTGTTTAAGCGTTTTCCGAGCTGTTCCGACTGATAATTATACAGGAATGTTCGCAAATGTGTTAAAACAGGAACGTTCTTTAACGATTTGAAAACTCTTCCGCGTTTTGTGACTAAAAGGAAATAACTTTTTGTTGGTTCATACTGCTGAAAACATCGAGTTTTCCCATATAAGAACGTTTGCTATAACGCACCAGTTCTGGAAGGAACGCTGCATGAGACGTTTCGAGGTGTTCCTAACATTGACCGATTTGTGAAGGGTAAACTTACACAGGCAAGTGCAAAATCTGCGGTAGCCCTAACAGCAGAAACAGTCCCCCGCTGCTGGATGCACCTACTACAATCAGTGTTCTAGCGCATTTCTGACATGAGGAAATCAAAATGTTCAAATTAATTAACACAAAAAGTCGCAGTTTTAATGTTGAGCTTTTTCTTATATTTTTTTATTATTATTATCAGTATGAAGTTATATCCTTCAAAATAGATTTTTGCCCTTCACCACTTATAATAGTTTATGCGGTACCCGCTGCTATGTACATCAGATCCGAACCAGCCAACCGATCCAGTTAGCTCGGTTGTCGGGTGGTAAGACATCTGCAATAGAAAGCAGGAGGTAGTGGGTTCCAGTCCCACCCGAGTCATTTTTTACAACTCTCACTCGGGAAGTAACACACTGAGTATACAGTGTTTAAACGTCGGTGAAGGGCAAAAACCTTATTTTGCAAAATTCCATCTTATTATAATAAGTTACATCCTGCTACAAAATAATCTCGAACATTTTGTGTCAAATTCGGAGCGATGCATTGTCTTTCCATTGTCATTGAAAGCAACGTCTTAGCACACACACACAAGCCCTGCCGATTAACGTTTGCTCTTACCTTTGCATCCGCAATGGCACCCCAGATCACTGAGAATAAGCCGTAGCCCAAGCCCAAGCTAACAAAGAGCAGACTTATCGCCATCACACTAAAATTAAGCTATCAAGAAGAAAGTGTTAATCAAATAAAATATGTATAGAAAAAATATCTTCAAAAGTATTTTACGGGAAGCTTTGGAGTAGAGATGGACTCTTCCTGCCTGTTAATCAAACAGTGCGCATTGACCAAAAAGATCACGACTTTTGTGGTCACGTGACCACATAAGCGCGGTTAAACTCGGTCACAAGGACAGACAATTTACACACATCGAAGGTGATATCATCAAAACTCTCAATGGCCCATTTTAACTTTGCCACTTAACAGTGTTGTAGTCGAGACCGGATAGTCCGAGACCGAGACCAAGACCGAGACCTGAAGATTTGAGACCGAGACCGAGACCTAGACCAGCCCCTTCAAGGCGGACCGAGACCGAGACCAATATGGTCCGAGACCGAGACCGAGACCGAGACCGCTGATAATAAATAACAATAGTCGAAATAAAAAAACAAGACACGTTATTATAATTGAAAAATGTAACCCTTTTATTCACAAAGAATACAGACCAAAATTTTGACCAGTGGCAGTGTTGACAAATTGATACATGACTCATTACTAGCCTTGACCAATTCTGTCAAGCCAAGCTTTTTCCCTGAACTGTCCGGCAGCCGTTTTACCCTACTTGTCACGGCAACGTACGCCGCTAGCAGCCCCTTGCTAGCTCCGCTTGCCTGTACTGTACTTGTCACGGCACACGTACGCCGCGCGCTTTGCCGGTACGTATACAGTACCTACGTACGTACGTACTACGTGCACCCCATGCAGTAACCAATACGCAGTCGCAGTCGAAGCGAAAGACAGCCTTGACGCAACCGTCGCCAATTTCTTATGTGTTTCTTTACGTTTTCGGCCAATATCGGCCGAAAATTTCTGATGCACATATTTCGATAGCCAATCACAGCCCGTGCACTTTGACCCAAACATGCATATTCATGTACTTCGCTTCGTCTTGTGCGTGCGCGTGTTGATTGAACGAACGATGTGTGTGATGCGTTGTATGTACATGTACACATTGTCGTGCTGCATGCAGTAACCGAACAAAATGGAGGTTTCCGAAGTAAGCCTAAATGGATGTCTCAATTCTGCGGCCGATAAGCTACAAATAGACGATTTTCGTCCTGAACAACGGACTGCACTTCAATACTTTCTTCAAGGACACGATGTCTTCGTCAATTTGCCGACCGGGTTCGGTAAATCAGCGATTTTTCAAGCAGCGCCGTACTGCTGTGAATTTCTTCGGCAGCTCGGCCTGCAACAAGAAGGGGCGAACGTGGACGAGAGTAGTTTTTGCATAGCCCTCGTAATTTCACCCCTCACCGCCTTAATGAAAGATCAGTTGGACTCCCTAAGTCGAAAATGAATCAAGGCCACTGCTTTAACCAAGGATACACCCACAACCACCAGGCAATCAATCAAGAAAGGCAATTTTCTATCGTGTTTGCCAGTCCAGAAGCCATCCTAGCTAGTGGACGGGCTATCCTCTGCAGCGACATCTACACAAGAAACCTTTGTGGAATCGTCGTGGACGAGAGCCACTGTGTGAAGAAATGGTGAGTTACATCGTACATGTACATGATGTATGTACTACACCCTGTGTTGCCGATGATTGGAACATAAAATGGAAAGAATGTTGCATCTGATACTAGGGGCCTACCATCTTAATTGAATGTCGGTCATTGCAAAAAAAAATATAAAAAAATTTGAATGGAAATGACATGAATCTTGGAGTGGGACTGAGAAACATTTTTAATTTTGTTTAGGCAGACCTATAGGCTATATAGGTATATACAAAAATACTAAAAAATGAACTGACTCGCAACCAAAGACGCTTCGTTTTAATATACAGCATCCTTGCTTTCCCCTAAAAAATGATCATTTTGGTGGCATTAACAGAGGTTCTAGCTAGTTCTTATTTTACTTACCACATTTAGGTCCCTCAAAATAAAAGTTCTGCTTGCGGTTACCCTAATCTACCTTATTTTGACAGCCCCTACCCTAATCTTAACACTAAATATAAAATCCCTGGCTTAAACATCCCTGAGTGTTGTTTTGGTGCAAAGTTTGGTGCTAATCTCTCATTTTGTTTGGGTTTTTCCTTGCTTCATTTACAATTTGCCTTTTTTTGTATTTTTAATTCTGTAGGGGGTTTGCTGATGGTAAGACCAAAGCCTTCAGGAAGGAGTATTGTAACGTCGAACGAATCTAGGGTTCTCACACGCCAGACGAAGGAAACCACAGACACTATTCTTCAGGGCTTCGGGGCTCTCCGGCCATTTATTCTTTCCACTTTCTTTACACGAGGCTCTCTCTTTATACAACTCACAACAAAAAGGACGCTATATAAAAGTCACACTACTGAGTCGGCGCAGTCTGGCAACGGGTCTCCCTGGCCCAGCAGCAGGGGTCTCAACGCTACGGTTGCACCGTGGGTCCGTGCTGGCGCCCTCTGCCGGCGGCCCGGCACCGCCGTTACACAGCCCCCTCCGAGGACCCTTGTTCGTCCCCGAACAAGGCGGCGCCTGCGCTGGGGTTTCCGCTTGGGTCTCCGCTTGGGTCTCCTGGTCTCTTCTGTGGTCTCCTCCGGGGTCACCTCTGGGGTCTCCTCTGGGTTTTCCTCTGGGTTCTCCGTTTGGATCACCTCTGGGATCACCTCTGGGTTCTCCTCTTGGCCCACCCCGGGGTCTCCTCTCCATTGACTCCTGTGCGGCGAACTCCATCGGCTCCGCTCCATTGAGTCCCGTGCGGAGCAACTGCGCCGGCTCCTCTCCATTGACTCCCGTGCGGAGCGACTCCACGGTTCCGCCCCATTAACTCCCGTGCGGAGCGACTCTGTCGGCTCAACTCCATTGACTCCCGTGCGGCGCAACTCCCTCGGCTCCGCTCCATTAAATCCCGTGCGGAGCGTCTCTACCGGCTCCGCTCCATTGATTCCCGTGCGGAGCAACTTTTCCAGCTCCGCTCCATTGAATCCCGTGCGGAGCAACTCTACCGGCTCCGCTCCATTGATTCTCGTGCGGAGCAACTTTTCCAGCTCCGCTCCATTGAATCCCGTGCGGAGCGTCTCTACCGGCTCCGCTCCATTGATTCCCGTGCGGAGCAACTTTTCCAGCTCCGCTCCATTGAATCCCGTGCGGAGCAACTCTACCGGCTCCGTTCCATTGATTCCCGTGCGGAGCAACTTCGCCAGCTCCGCTCCATTGAATCCCGTGCGGAGCGTCTCTACCGGCTCCGCTCCATTGATTCCCGTGCGGAGCAACTTTTCCAGCTCCGCTCCATTGAATCCCGTGCGGA
Source organism: Patiria pectinifera (assembly GCA_029964075.1). NCBI lineage: Eukaryota > Metazoa > Echinodermata > Asteroidea > Valvatida > Asterinidae > Patiria > Patiria pectinifera. The sequence goes on from CM057132.1 coordinate 839,227, forward strand.
GCAACTCTACCGGCGAACGCGCATCCGGCGCTTGTACATGCGCGGAACGGGGCCGTTTCGGAGGGAAACCGTGCCCGGTGTATTGGTGTCCGTGGAACGGAGCCGTTCCGGATGAAACATGCGTCCGTTGTATGAATGTGTGTGTTACGGGGCTGTTCCCATCGCGGGCCCTGGCACGTGTGTTGATGCGGGGTGTCTCCGGACGATCAAGCCCGGCCAGCCCCGCTTTATCAACAGGCGCAACTCGGCAGTGTTCCGAGTGGAACAGAGCGTCTGTTGCGCCGTGGTGCACAGTGCGGCGCGATTCCCCATGGGATGCGTCCGTTGTATGAATGTGTGTGTTACGGGGCAGTTCCGGGGGGAACGTGCACCAGGTGAATTGGTGTTTGTAAAACGGAGCTGTTCCGGAGAAAAACATGCGTCCGTTGTATGGTGTGTGTGTTACGGGGCTGTTCCCATCGTGGGCCCTGGCACGTGTGTTGATGCGGGGTGTCTCCGGACGATCAAGCCCGGCCAGCCCCGCTTTATCAACAGGCGCAACTCGGCAGTGTTCCGAGTGGAACAGAGCGTCTGTTGCGCCGTGGTGCACAGTGCGGCGCGATTCTCCATGGGATGTAGCATGTGGGCCTAGCTGGCTCCCCGAAACCTTGAAAAAGTCCAACTCCGAGTCATCCAACGTGACGAACGCTTTGCTGGCCATCTCACCAGGTTGGTTTACGCTCTGCGATGCCCCGATCCAGCGTGCGTACCCGCCGTGTGGCGAGTCGGACGCCAGACTAACTCGACCCGGTGTATTCATGGCGAAAAACACTCCAAATTCTACCTGTTTTTCCTCCATCAGACATGCCACGGCTGCCACCAATGTAACGTCGAACGAATCTAGGGTTCTCACACGCCAGACGAAGGAAACCACAGACACTATTCTTCAGGGCTTCGGGGCTCTCCAGCCATTTATTCTTTCCACTTTCTTTACACGAGGCTCTCTCTTTATACAACTCACAACAAAAAGGACGCTATATAAAAGTCACACTACTGAGTCGGCGCAGTCTGGCAACGGGTCTCCCTGGCCCAGCAGCAGGGGTCTCAACGCTACGGTTGCACCGTGGGTCCGTGCTGGCGCCCTCTGCCGGCGGCCCGGCACCGCCGTTACAGTATGCCAATCTTGGAGAGCTCCGTTCAATGGCAGGATGCCGTGTGCCACTGGTTGCACTCACGGCCACTGCGACTGCAACCACTCGGGCCACAATCATGACATCGCTAGCAATGATCAACCTATTCATCGTAAGTAAACCACCTCAGAGGGAAAACATCAAATATGTCGTGATGAGGGTGCAACAAAAGAATGTCTTCGAGACTTTTAAATGGAAATTGGAGGAACTACAGAAGAAAGGCGCAGAGGCAAAACGCATGATCGTGTACTGCCGCACGAAACAACAGTGCAACACACTGTATGCAAGATTTGAGTCCCAGCTGCTGCCATCAAGTGCCGAGGATAGACTGTTTGCCAAGTTTCATGCTCAAACGGATGATGATGTAAAGCAGATGGTCATGGAGTCTTTTCAGGATGCGAGCAGTAATCTGCGAGTGTTGTTCGCTAGAGTTGCGTATGGCATGGGCATCGACATGACAGCACTGCACACAGTTGTCCACTATGGACCTCCGCATGATGTGGAAGAATTCGTTCAGGAGAGTGGGAGAGCAGGGAGGGATGGCCAGCAGAGCACATCAGTGCTGATATGCTACCCTGGCGCTGGCAAATTCACAAGACCAAATGAATCGATGAAAGCTGTCATGAACACTAACAGCTGCCGGAGACAGGAGGTGCTGTCCAACTTTGATGATGCCATTGATGGATGTGGGACCATCATCAAACATCTTTGCTGTGATGTTTGTGCAGCACTTTGCACATGTGGAGAAGCGGCCTGCAAAGAACGATGCCTTGCTGAGCGCTCACTCCAAAGACTGACTGAAGCCGGCACGGTGCCAACAGCAAGAAGGATTATCAGCAGTGAACAGAAAAGTGTCCTACAAGAACACTTGCAGGCATTCAGGTCAGGATTGACACCAGAAGCCACACAAGAGCAGCACTTTCTTGCAGGAGGCGACATTACGAGTGGCTTTCCCTCGTCCACTGCTCTTCAAATTGTTGAAGAATGTCACATGGTGTTTACATTTGATGAGTTCACATCTCGGTATGCTCTGTACAGCAAGGATGTGCAGGAAAATGTATTTGGAATTGTTCAAGACACTTTGCAGGACTGTGCAGTGGTCAATACGAGTCCAGATCCATCGGACACATCAGACACAGACTTGTCTTCATCTTCCACTAGTACATCACAGGTTGTTAGGCCACAACTCGTTTCCTCATCGACTGATTCTGAACATGACTAATGGCGACTTTAATCTATGCACATGTATATGTACACTGTACAATAACCGCTACAGATTTTGTTGGGATTCAATAGCAAATTGTGTAAGAAAATACTCAAAATGTTGAATGTCAACACTAACAGCGCAGGGTGTTTTTTTTTATCATGTTGGGGGGGGGGGGTGCCACAATTACCCTTTGCCTTTCATGTATACTATTACCCCCACCCCCCCCTTCTCCTAAAGAAATGGGGGAAAGTGGTAGCTAGCTCCCATTTAAAACACTTCATTGGATCACCTCTGCATGCCTGTAGCATGATTGTTTATATTTGAATCACTTGATTTGCATTCATGATACTTATGGTTTCAAAAAGTCTTCCACAAAGAGTATGCACTATTATATTCATGAAGGCAACTTTCAAGCTTTTTGACTTGCATAGGCTGTAAATACTGAACAACAATACATTTATACAAGACAATACCGGTGCCTCCAAAACTGCACATTTGTGCCATGCCGGTTGCCATTTTGCAGTAAGTGGTTGTATGCAAACACATGACCATTGTGATTTTGGATTTATGGGGCAGGATTCAGACCTAAGCATGTCATGCATATACTTTGCATACATGAGTCAGCTAGCTACTGGCCCCCTATTGAAGTTAAGAGAATGGGTTTTGTGAGTACAAGACTAATAATAGCCTTTGCACTGTTTACCTTATGTACTGTTTATTTGATTTAGCTGCCGACTTGTTTACATTTCTGCCTTGTGGACTTTTTAGATCATAAGGGATGTTATCTGTGACAGGATGACAGATATGATGGCAAAGATTGTCCCAACTGGACATTTCAAACCGAAACGACTCAAAAACTACAACATTTTTTGAATATCTGTAGTACCGTTGTTTATTGTAATAACTTTCAGGTTTCAACTTGACTGAAGTGATTTTAACTGTAATTAATGTTACATGTACCCCTTCATTAGGATATTCTGAATTTGTATTTTCAACAACACTTACTAAAGTAAATGCCCTCTGAAGTGTTACACATTTTTGCAATTGAATATTCTGTTGTACAAATAATTCGTTTAAAAGTAGTATACATGTTTGTTTTCCAAAAAAGTGAATAATTGGAATAAGAATGAAACTTAAGCATTTCGATTTTTTGAAGTAACAAGTGTCTTTTTGGGGGGTTGATGTGTACTGACTGGTCGTGTCTAGTCACAACTTGAATGCTTAAAAGATCTCAATGTTCAAATTGTTGAATACATTCCTATTAGTTCCCCGAATAACAATGCAAACCACATTGTAGGCCCCTAGTCATGAAATATCTACCACTAGTGAAAATCAGCATTCAATCCATTTTTTCCTAATATTGTGAAATGTAGTAAGATTTATAAAAAAGAAATCCCAACTAAAATGATTAAAAATAATAGACTGAATAGAAAACAAGTAGGTTCCCTATTGCATTGTGCATTGAAGAAAACAGGGTAAGTAGGTGGGTTTAATTTGTTATTGTTTGCTTTTTAAAGTTATATTTATCCCCCAAAAAACATGGTGAGAATGAGATAATTTGTTTTGTGATCACATTTGCAACAGTAAAAAATTGACTGAATTTCATCAAAGTAATAGTGAGCAAATGTACACGTACATGTTACTAGTAAGGAATGTTACTATTCAAGTGACTGAAGAATTTCTAACTTTATTTTAAAAAAAGAAGTTTGGCTTTATGACAGTTAGGCTGTGGGTTTGCACTTCTTTTACCTGAAAGAACAGATAAAGAGTTGTTTGTCTATGCTGGGAAGGCTATTAATCGGAACTGTTGAAATTTAAAAAAAATGGCCTCTTGCAAAATGTATGTGGCAAGTAATGTTTCAATCAATTTTGAATTGTTTTAGTTAGACAACCTTGGATTAAACACTACTTTCTAATGTACATGGCAGTTGACTCCAAACTTTGCTCTTTAGAAAAATGATACAAGAGTTATGATGAACAAACAACTTAAAGTGTTAGAAATGGTATAATGATTGATGTTCCTGCACCCGTGAATTAGAAACACTAATTACATGTATATCGTTTCATATTACAACTTTAGCCAAAAACCCTGAGGGGAGATGAACAGTAATTAAAAATTAGTATGTAAAATTACTGAAAAATCAAGGGTAGTTTCAAATGTTGAATTTTATAAAATACTGCACACGTCCATGATCCTACCCCCACACAATTCAATCACGATATTATTTAAACCAAAAGTGTCTGGATCCACATGCAAATGTATGAATTTATACAATGTACAGTGTATGCACGCACTCAAAATACAACAAATGCTCTTAGTTAACCGATGTTTTCAAAAGTATTAAATAGTAATACTAACTTACATATGAAGCGCTGATTGCTAGTTTAATAAACATATTCACTTTGCTGGAAAAGAGCGACCAACCTATAATGCACTCACGTAATACTTTGTCATTTTCTTTTCATAGTTTAAAGGTGCATGGCTATTTTAAGATCAAACCCTCAAAAAAGAGCCGTTTTCTTCAGGTCACTCACAGCCTGGGGGGGGGGGTGTCCCGCCCCTTATCTGATCTCAGCCAAATGGTGACGGATTTTAATAACATGTTGAATGAAACTAAGTATGCTAATGAGGGTACAACATGTATTGATTAATTGAATTAAATTATGTCAAAATGCACAATGACAAGGAGGATAGCTTTGCTTGGCGTCAGTTTTCTGGCTAAGTACACAAATATATCCAACTTCACCAGGGTTGAGATAAGGGTTGATTGTAACAGGAATGGTCTTCACATTCAGATTAACATGTTCTTCATAATACACGTTTGTCATTTTTGGGCCATGTCCGTCAATGTTTATAGCAACATGCGGCTTTGAAAAATTATCAGTTAAGTTATGTACATTTGACAACAGACTACTTTCTGCAGAAGCAACTCTTACATGCCAAATCAGTTACAGTGCTTTTGAACCACTGGTTCAGGTCATCATGATTGAGTTTTGTGAGTGGGCTACTTGGAAAGTCGGGGAAGCTGAGATGGTATCTTCCAGGCACATTGTCAAAGATACTCTTTTCTCCAGTTTGCATTTTTTGACGAGAGCTTTGACATCATCTACATGACTCTGATGGACATGCTTTCCTGATTGTTTTCTCACAATTGTAGCTTTGTCATACTGCCTCATCAACTGTTCTACACGCTGTGATGATTCGCTTACGCGTTTTATCGCTGCTGCAGTAACCTTGCCTCGAAATCCAGCACACTGCTCTTTCAGCCGTCGGTTTTCCTGCTCGACGCCTAGGTCACAAGGGATGTTCCCTGTCAGTCCACCTTCATGGTTGATGAACCTGATATGCACGCAGCAGTGAGCTTCCCTTGGTGTTAGGAAACAGTACACTTGAGCTAACAGTCTCAAAGACTGATACCCATACTTGAATTTATCTGTAGCTTTGAAGAACAGCATCAAGTACTTGTACAGATTGATGACGCGCTCTCCATCACCAAGTTTGCATGCATCCTTGAAGTCCCATGCCAACAAACACAAACTTAGAGCTGTACGACTATAGTTAAATAGTCAATCGTCCCCATCTCTTGACTGACGAAGATTGACAGGCATGGGTCCACCAGGTGCATGCTTGTTTTTGATGTGTCCTTTCAGACCCTTCAAATGTTTGTAGGTCTTCTTGCAACCCTCTACAGGGCAGCTCAAACGCTTAGCCTGCATTGAAATCTCTGTCTCTGAAGGAATTGCATAACCATCCAGTAACTTGCCAAGGATGTCCAAAACATTCTCTAGCATGGCTGCCATGTTCTGCAGGATTGTACAGGTTCTTGGTTGGTTCACCATCCATGCTTTCTAGTCCGAAGAAGGTCATGGTAGCACTGATGACTAGGGCCTCTGTGTACTTCTGTAAGAAGTACTTTGATGCATTAAAATTACTCATGGGGTTCATAGGTACATCTCGTGCCTTCAGGAAATTGCGAGCTGCATATAGTGTACCTATGTCTGCTGCAGACTCGGTGTCATACAGAAGTTTCCAAATTACCTGAAAATCAAAATGAAGGGGGGGGGGAAATATGTTGACAGATTAATGTCTTAATTTAACAAAATGTGACTTGCTGGGTAATTACACGTATAAGGATTCATCTAATGTATGTCATAATTTGATTTTGAAATTCCTTATACATGTAGCTGTTGGATAATCTCTGATCTTGCAGGCATAGTTTAGCTAATTTTATTCTTCCTTTTTTTTGTAGAGACATTTAGAGAAAGTAGGGATGAGTGAATTTCAAATTGTAAGCTGTCAATAAACGTGGTGAAGTAACAATTTGCAACAGATGGGAAATTGAAATCACAAGATTAAAACTACTGACTAAAACTGCAATCACAATTAATCAAACATCCCCCACTGTATTGTTCAATATTTCAAACAACAGTTCACTTATTTCAATTTGACTGTGATTTCAAAATATCAGAACTAGCTAGAGCAACCAATCATTATTCCTGATGTTCTGTACACTGCAGTGCCTAGTCCTACGTACATAAGGTGCCTCCTACTGTTTTGTTTACACAAACCCAATAAATAAGCAGTGTCCAAATTTCTAAGTTTTTAATGTGATGACATTGCAGATGAAGCCTTCCTTCACCTTTTAAAAGGATGCTAGTCAAATTCAGGACAACACATTTGGATGGTCTGAAGTTCACATACAATGACTACATAATGCTTTCAGCTTTAATGTTTTGAAGCCGTCATTTAATTTTTTTTTTTTTTTGGGGGGGGCACATTTGATGCCTTTCTCCGTATTATTGAAAGTTTGTTAATACATGTATTTCATATCTCTAGAATATTCAGTGGGATGAAATCCTCACAAGTTTTGGATTATTTTCATTTGTAAGGTATGATCTTCCTTTCTTTGTATAAGTAATTGTACCTAGTTTAATTTTATCCATCCTTAGCATCACTGTGGGAAAACCTGTTCCTTTGCCCCTCTGATGAGGTTTCCAACATTTCAATCTTTTGCTTAATGTCCTCCACACACACTGGCAGTACCTCTTTGAAAGTTTTCACAGTGCTGGCTGCCCTCTGGTGTCAAACTCATGGGTCTACTGAGAAATAAATCATTTCTAATCTTGCACTTGAAGAGCCTGCATGCTGTATCCCACCATGTTACAAAAAAATAATTATATTCATTTACATCTACATGAAAACATATCTCAGACTACTGTTATACAATCTCAAATGAAAGGAATGGCTGGGCTGCTGATGTCATTCACTAATTGCAAGTCTAAATTTAAATGAAGCACTGTGTCTGCTAACCCCATTGAGTTAAAGTAATATATTGCAGGTACACTTATTTCTGTTAATACATACCACATAGAAGTTGGCCAATGTGTGCCAATCTTCAAGGACAGGCATCAAGCCAAGCAGTCTCTTGGATGGAGTCTGGGAGTCTTGCTTGTCCTCCTGGGCATTGGACTCTCTTTCAACTGTGAGCAGATCCCCACCAGACATAGTGAGAATCGGAGCATCAGATCCATCACCAGGAACATATGTGTGGAGTTTGTGCATGATTTTTTCTATGCCCTCAGAAGTGTTCTCGTTTTCCATGAGGACTCCTAGTCCAACCTACAGAAACAAGAATGAGGAAAAACGTCATTATAAGATAAGATTGTGGTTAAATGGAGCTTGTCAGCAGAAATGACTATTTAATATTCCTTGAACAAAATAATATACTGCAGAAAAATATTGGTACAATTTAATAACAATAATGGGTTCGATTTCAAAATTCCAAAAAAAGGCAAGATTTCAGAGTCCCATTCAACTTTCTTATGGTTTTGGTTTCACTCTATGGTTTGACCCTACATAGGCTACAAACAGAGCATTTGTTCAAACCAGAGCAAAAACTGTTGTTATTATTTTAAGAAGTTATGTAAACTGATTATCCCTCTCTACTAATAAACATAGTCAACACAGTCAGTCAAGTGGTTCATTCAACCATGGAGCTAGTTTCTAGCTCCATGATTCAACACTTATTAGACCTATGTAAGCTGAGAGGGAAACAAATTAATATACCTGTAATTGATACATTTTGTCGTTTATATTTCAACTTAAATGGTTCTCTCCACAACGACACAAAAAAGAACACACTTGACGTGTAACTGCTACGCAACATGCAGTTATTGTGTACGCCACACAGTTGACATAAATAAGGGAATGACAAATTCTTGTACACAAAAAAAAAAATACTGACCAGTTTTGTTGCCTTCTTGGCTTCCGCCATGTACTTGTGTGGAATATGGGTGGCCACATGTTGTTTGAACCAAGCCAACTTGGGGAGGTACTCACTGATGATATGGATGATGTGAACAATCCAATTCTTTCGTAACCTTTCTTCATCTGCAAAGCTAGGAAGAAACAGCGATGGCGACACATTTCTGCCATCTGCAACTTGTGGGCTGCTATCGGGTAGGTGATATGAATTTACCCTGTTCTCTATGGCCATAATGTTAAACATATGCCAGTCGACATTCTGTTTATTTATTGTCATGTACCTGGCATGGGTTTTGATGTCCACGTTGTCTCCAATCAGTTTGAACCCTGGGTGTCTCTTGATGTTGTATTCCTGGATGTTTTTGTCAGGAAACATGCCAGCCGTAATCGCCTCAGCTACCAGAGCCTGGTTTGCCACGTTTTGCTGCCAGGTTTTCACAGGCTTGTCAAAGTCTTTGCCAAAGGCGACTTGTCGTCTGAGAGCCGTGTCATACGAGCAACATAAAAAGCGGTGATTCAGTCTTTTGAAACATATCTTCTTGGCAGCTGCTCTTTGCAGGATCATGCCTGTCATCACTGCATGTAGATTGACATCCTTGGATCTACAGTTCAGTAAAACTGATGCTGCCGCCATGATGCCAGGTCGAACTACTTCTTCTGTTTTGGTTGCTGTGTGAGACTTGGAAATTGCAGCAGCTTGTAGGCAAAAGAGGAAAGTCGGTGCTCTCCCCTTCAGCTCTGCTTCCTGATCTATGTATGACCATTTCTCCAAATCAGATGTAGAACTTTTCCGAAATATGGATGGAGTCTTGGTGGAACAAAGATCAGCACACTCTTGCTCAATCACTGAAGTGAGGTGTGATATGCTGTCCTGCAAAGAGTCCTGCAAATGAGATAATTATGTAATAAACCTTTACTATGTTGTCCGCTGTCAATCATACCAAGGTAGAATTGAGATCAACAAAAGCTGTACTACCGGTATGATTAATACACATCAAGTCTCACATATCATCCATTTTTCTCAGTCTGTTATTATTTGTAGCAAAAAAAAGTTTCATTAATTTTCCTCCCCCACCACTATCCACGTGAACAATTTTGCAAACTTGAAATTAGATTATAACTTTTAATTAAGGCTTTTGTATGCCCCTGAAGTAAAAATAACTGATGTGCTGATAAGGGAATCAATCACAACACAAGTAGCATGATTAATAATTGGTAAATGAAAAATTACCCAAATTTAACAATGAATTTTATTTTTTTTTAAATCTGGATTGATCCCCCCCCCCCTCCACACACACCCATAAACAAACCATTTTCTACAATATTTAATTACTTACATGAGTAAGCGTGCTTGGCTCATTTGGAAAAAGAAGAGGTCGTTTTTTGGGCCGGCTGCCCATGCCGGCTGGTCCTCTATAGGTGGTGCCACCCTCGGTAATTGATGGAGGAGTGCCTTGGTCTTTCGCCATGCGTTTTGTCCTGATCGCGATCGCTGACTGCGATGCCGGAGAATCGGGGGGTATGATTGTTTCGGTACGACTACGATATGTCTTGGAAAACTCCATTTGCAATCGCTGTTTTGCGGCCATACCTTCCTCGACGGTTTGAATTTTCCTTAGGCAGCCCCTACAAACTTTCTGAGAATTTGGTGTGATGGTCTCTATGTCAGTGTCCAGAACTGCATTGAGTTTGGCGATTAATGGCTGCGCAGACTTGTAGTTTTTGTACTTTTTGAAGGACCGATACGACGCTTTTGACATGTTGAAGTCCAGATTGCATACGATGCACCATGATGGGAGAGACTCGTCGTACTCACGAGAACTGCCACCTATACCTGCTCGTTTGGTTGGTGTTTTTTCCTCCATGATGACAGAAATGTACGTAACATGTATTAACACAGCTAATAATATTGTAATCCAAATTAATTGAAACGCCATCGAACATAAATATACTGGAAATGTGACACGACCTGCAAGTAAATGTACAAGTTTGACAGCTAGCTTTTACTGCGCAAACAAAACAAACCACACGCGCGTGTACAAAGTTTATTGACCCTTCGACTCTTCACGCAGTAGTGGTGAATATTTATTTTATCGTCAGCCATTATCCAATGAGAGAAGACTATTTACCATAGCGCATACTTATTATAATAATGAGCAGAAACGGTTGCATCAAGGCTGTTTTCCGTGTGACTCCCACGGCATGGTTACTGTACTGTACATGTACATGTACATGTACTGCACATGTACATGTACGTGTACGTACGTCAGTGTGCGGATTTGTGTTAGGAGCAGATCGCGAGCGCAGTACAGGCAAGCGCACGGTGAAGTGGTTGGTTTGGTGTTCGCGCTGTGAGGCATTGTATGATGGCTCACGGCCGGATGCCGACCACGTGCTTCACCGTGTCAAGGCGGCGGTCAAGAGACATTCATCATTTTTTTGTTTGTCTGGCTGCCGGGGCAAGTTCCGCACCATCTGGTGCGTGTGGGAAGCAGTGTCATGTCAGAGAGATGACAAACTTGTCTTTTGTGTGTTTTTTTGTGTTTCACTATTGCAGCCTTAGGACTTTCCTTTTTTATCTTATCTTATCCCCTCCTTTCTTTTTTTTTTTTGTTTTTTTTTTTTGTTTTTTTTTTTTGGGACCCTTTTGTCTCTTTTTTTTTTGTCCTTTTCTTTTTTGGGGGGCCCTTTTTTTTTTTTTTTTTTTTACTAAGCTTGGCTTTTTTTTGTTTTTTCAAAGGTCGTCGGACCTGTGCGTTTTTTTTGTCGGTTAGTCAGTTTAGGTCTCCTTTTTTGTTTTACTGAATGTTTGCTCGTTTGCGTTGTCCGTCAGCCCCCTGGTGTAGTTTTTTGTTTGTATATTTTCTTTGTGTGTGTCTGGTCGTACCCCTACCATGTACATGCGGCGTGGTGGCTACACAGACACAGACTCTTGTCTGTCTCTTGTCTTTTGTCTGTTTGTTCTTGATAGTAGGTAAAGGGGGGGGGTAGGGTAGGGCTCTAAACTAAGGTGTAGTGTGACTACCCTATCCTGGGATCTTTTTTAGGAGGATCCCGAAACCAAAAAATTAGTACAGGCAAGCGGAGCTAGCTAGCCAGGGGCCGGGGGCTGCGAGCGGCGTACGTTGCCGTGACAAGTAGGGTAAAACGGCTGCCGGACAGTTCAGGGAAAAAGCTTGGCTTGACAGCATTGGTCAAGGCTACTCCTTACTTGAGTAAAAAGTAGTTACACTTAAGAAATATGGGCTTTGACATGTTGTCTGCACCCAATCGTGACAAAAGTAACAAGTTAAAGGTAGATGTTTCATCTGTTATAGGAACTCGGATCCTAAACTCCACAGTCACCCCTTGGTTTCAGCTATGACTTCTAACGGATATTTAAAGATGCAATTTTAATTTAACATTGTGCCTCTTTTTTCCTAAAATAAATATAGGACTTAACTTCTAACAAGACTTGTGTACTTGATTTTAAAAAATGGGAGCTAGAAAATTTTGAATTAATTTTTAAATGTCTGTCATAGAATGTGGACTTGTACATGTAGACCCACAAGTTGCGACGTGGTAGCCAGAATGTGCCAGATATGGATTTTTAAAAAAAAATTCTGAACGGGATTTTAATTTTTGAGGAATAATGGGGTATTTCAAAATGAGCAGCCAGAAAATGGGGTCTCATCATACACTCTCATGGCAACAGTGAGTGGTAACTGGTAAGAGTGTGTGAGTTCAATGCTGGAAAATCAGGTAGAAAAATTTACTTTTTCTTCAAAATACTGTCCCAAATTAAAGAGAACATTGTGTGGGGTCGAAAATATAACTAATTTGAAGCACCTCATTTATTATCAGAATACAAAATGCAAGTGATTACGCCCACAGGGGTGGGCTAAACTACACAATCCCCGAAAATGGTTGACCCTTGCATAAATTGTTACAAGTTCATACTTTGCTTTATGTGCCCGACTCAACAGATAAATGCCGAACTTGCTCCAAATCGTTCAGTGACTGGTACTGCTGCAGCTTTACATGTACTTTGGGGACTTTCCAACGTGCAGTCGAGTCCGGCAAACCGACCACGATATATAACAAGCTTGATCTACGGGCTAGCAAATGTTTTAACTAACAACGGTACTGAACGAAGTGAACACAAAATAATCGATCGAGCTCTAAAAGCTACATATTGCTGGTCTCGACCCGAGACCAGCCAAAATATCTAGACCAAAGGGGACCGAGACCGAGACCAAGACCGAGGCCACAGCTTCCGAGACCGAGACCGAGACCGAGACCAGCAAAAAGTGGTCTCGAGACCGGTCTCGAGACCGAGACCGGTCTCGAGACCTACAACACTGCCACTTAAACAGACCTTGCATATCTTAATTCAAAAAATGTTATTTGAAGAAAATGTCAATTTTGTCTCCATTACCTCGTCCAGAAAAATTGCCAGAGTTGGCTGCAGGGACGCGGTGGCTGCAAAGCCAACAAAGTTGGCGAATAAAGCAATCCAGACGGCAGGTATGCTGAGCACTCGGCTCACAGAACCAGACTCCTCAGCCTCGTTCCCTGATGAGAAAAGGTAAAGAACATTGCACGGAGTCGGCAGGGAACAACAACCTGAATCTGGCGCCCAATTTGGTCTGGTACCCCCATGTACGATTAATGCAAATACAAATTTGGTGCTTTGTGTGCTTTTATTTAATCACTGATGTCCGGGGTTACAATCTGATGCTAACTGCAGCTTAACACTTAACTTAATTGGTCATTTTGTTCAGCCAATGAGGGCGCTGTCTTTCCATTAGGGCTGTAAAACAACAGACGTGAATCCAAGATTGCTTGAGGTAAGTCTACACGGATTCGGGAATTGCATCTTCGCCCACGAGTTTGGCACCATTTTGTATCTCATATTGTATAGATCATCAGTTGCAGCGCATCTACTGAGGTGTGTGGTTTTGTTCAACAGGGACACTACGCTTGAGTAAACAAAAACCTCAAAGATGGCCTCTCAGTGCAATCCCTCAATCAGCCTTTTTTAATATCCACATTTTATTGGTTTTAAAGATACAAACCTTGATTAGGCATCAAGAAGTAATTGACGACAACGGTCGACAGAACGAGACCACCAAGGACGAAGAAAGGAATTCTAAATCCTGCAGCCTGGTAAAACAAATCAACAAAACTATTAAAAATGTGTTCATTTATTTGTTTGTTTTTGTTGTTTGTTTGTTGACTCCGTATGCAAACAACAGAGGGCGCCTCACTCCCCTCGCCGTATGTTGAGCAAGTTAGGACTCTAGGAAGACGTCGTTTTCTTGGTACAATAACACAATATCACATTTAATAAAAAGTTAAAGCACTTTGGCAACTTTACTTCAATCTGAAAATTTGATTAGAAGAAAAGAATGTTCTTGGTTTCATCCAAGGCAAATATTATGTCACGTACAGTTCTTTTAACGTGCAGCTTCTTTCAATTGACTGGAAATTATAGGAGGTGGTATTTGCCTCTTCACTATTTTTTTTTTTTTGTACAGGAAACAACTGCACTCATTGCGTTAACTCATTAACTCCGATTGCAATGTTTCCATACTAACGTGATACAGCAAGCCGCCTACTGCTGGCCCAATTGCTAAAGAAAAGCCGACAGTCGTCTCAACCAGACTCTGTTGATTTAAGAAGGAGGCATTAATGGAAAAAGATAAGTTTACCTAGAGCTAAACAGGTGCTATAAAGTGTAAACTTGCGTTCAGTGATTTTTGCTTTATTAATAAACTATAAGCATGCGCGGATCGCGTGCGAATGATTTACTCCAATCTTAAAGTCGTCACTTTTCTTCCGGAATAAAAGTTCACGCTTGCCTCTTGCAGGACAGAATATTTCAATACACATTCATAAATACCTAAGACAGTTTACCCACTCCTATTGTTCAAGAGCCCGTCACATTGCCGGTTTTAAACGGTTGATAAGGACCACCTGGCTGGTCTTCAACACTTTTTTAGTGTCACATGAAATTTGGACTCCTATGAAATCTGGTGCCTTTTACCGTTTTATTGATTCAACGTTCACAATCCTCACGTAGGCATGCGCAATACCACCAGTGATTCAGTATTTCATAGTACTCAATGCACAGTTACTGGCACAGCTGCGTTTTGCGTCACATCGCGCGCTACGCGCGACCTGCTCGCCAAACTCTATATAAGGAGGTTTTTTTTTTTTTATTACGACTTGCAAGACTTGACATACCATAATACAGTAAAAGGGGTGTCCGAAAAACATGAAGTTAAAATGTTGAACACAATCGATGGACATTTATAATTTTGGACTTGTTTTGACTGTTGGACCGAAACGTTTTGATTTTTTGACCGATGCTGAAAATTACCCTAGACTTCGGCTCGGGTATAAATTATCAGCCACCTGAAACGAATCTTAAACATAGTGTTTAAAACGGGCAGGCACACACATAAATGAACGCATGATTTCCTTTAATTAGTATGGTGGTCATCTTTCGGGTCATTGTGACCCGGAAATGTGTCATTTTGACCCGGGATACATGTCGTTTTTACCCGGAAAAGTATCAGGTCAAAATATGACTCGGATTCCGGGTCAAATCGGACGCGGGACCTTTCAAAGTGTGGCTTAGATCCAGCGTCCTCTCATTTGCTCAAATGCAATATAATTGCCCATGAAAGTAACTTTTTATACCACAGCCTTGCCAACATCGTCAGGGAATACAGAAGCTACGATGGCCGCTGATGCCGTCAGCACAGCAGCCGAGCCGAGCCCCTCTAAAATGCGAATGGCGAAACTGAACCCAGTGAAAGTAGCGGTTGTGGGCATGTCGATTATAAACCTGTGTTATGGCATAGGACAGAAAACGGTTAGTGCTCCCCCAGTTGTCAAAAGTAACTGTAGCCTAATAATCCTTAGTGAATCGAAAGTGAGGCAAAATCGTTGGAACTTGGGCAGAGAATTGAGAACAGGAACAATACTAAATAATCCAAGTCTGCTGAAACGAATAATTTACACTTCGTAATGAAAAATTCCCTAATGTTTTAAACCGAATAAAAAAAAAATGAAAGTAAAATAAGGCTGCATCAATAGTCTGGCGCCAACCCATTCAACAGTTTACATTTTATGAAATAAACTTAGGGAACATGACAAAAATGGCTACCTCGAGAATACGGTCCATGAAGCAAAACAAAACAAAAAAGAGGAGAGAACATGAAGAGATTGATGCTCACCCGAACAGAATGTTACAACCTCCCGTGAAAAATGAACCGGCGAGAAATACGAAACGGGAACCAACGATTGGTATCTAAGAAGCAAATTCATGTACATGTAATGTTAAAGTCAATGACTATTAGCAAAAAGGGGAAAATGAGCCGGTGGAGGGCGCTAACAACCAAATAGCGCCATCTTTTGGCGAGTGAAAACAGAGTTTTGTGAAAGAAATGGTCGGTTTTATTTTTGTTCCTATAGACCTTTCTACGCTTGGTTGGCAAAATTACGGGATGCAAAACTTTGAAAGGCACTACACTGCAAAAAAGGAAGAAGAATTTTACAGAGGACCCAAATATTACTAGATTGTTGGAAATACAACGTTGTCAGAAAGCGTCAACCCAATTCCTACTCATCCTTTTTTTACTGTGTATTGATGGCATTACGGGGACTGTTTTATTATGTTGCCAACCACGGCTTCAATTTATGCGCTTGCGACAGCCCATATAAAATATATTTACAAACAAAAGTAAGGTCTACTGTTGGCCTACATTCCTCATTCAGAGATGTTGTAGATTAAACACGAGATATTTTGCGTTCCCCTAAATAATGTCTTATTGAATTTTTAGACCAAACAGGGACTTACCATTTTCCCTATTAGTGGCGATCCTATAGCGTATGACAAGGAAAATACGCTGAACACCATCCCAATAACTGTCTGTGATATTCCCCTTTTCTTTGCCTGTTGCAAAGTGACAGGAGAACTATTTGATTTAATGAATCCCTAAAAAGCGGATTTCATCCTTCAATCAACTACATGTATCTAAAAAAAATTGTGTTATTGAAGCTTGCAGATTTTAACAGCAGTATGGAGGAACAAGCCATGTGCGAGTTAAATTTGAATACAAGCTGGTACGCTTAATTCAAATGATTCCACATTTTATTTTTCGTTCAACCAGACCTTTGCAATAGGAAAAGTAAAAACCAAAATACATTAAGTTTTCGGGCATTTCTGGCCGTAATGGTCCTTTAAATCGAGCGCAGTCGCACGTGCACGATAAGCGCCGGAGGAAGTGATCGAACGCCGGTGTCATTATGATAATCTGACTCCGATCAAAATCGAACTCCTTTTCCTTTTTATCGGTTAATCCCTCGCACGCGACAGGTCAGTATCCCATTTTACATGATATGTAGGATCCTAAAAATATCGTGTTATCCTACTTACGCAAGCGCAATACTGCCATATATTAGCAACCATCATACTATCAAATAGTAACCAGGACTAGATTGCTAATAGGGTATTCGTCTGTTGTGTGGGTTAATGTCCTTGGTCGTAAATGATACATGTGCACCCATGCACTCATTTCAATAATGGGGCTTGCACGATACATTGATTTAAAAAAAAATAGAGGATCCTAATAACGGCCGATCCTTTTAGCAAAAGGCAGATCCAGGGAGGGGGGACAACGGGGGACATTCCTCCCTAAAGGAAATGAACCCAATTTTGCGTAAACCGTACCAACTTCTTTTCCGTTTAACTATTTGTGGTTAGAAATTGCCTCAGATCGCTTGACAGAGCTTCTAGAATCCACACACAAAACAAAAATGGGCCTCTTGAGGGGGACCCGAACCTCACACCGTAATTTTTGTGTACCCACTTTTTATGGGGACCAACAATTTTTTGCCCCCCCCCCAAAAAAAAAGGTGGTTCTTGATCCGCTCTTGCTCTGGCTTGACATAAAAAAAAAATTGTAAACTGTTTTGGCTAACTAAAAAAATACAACTTACAAAAAGCCTTTTTTGTTGAGGAAAGAAGAGGGGCATTATCAGTATTTTGGTGGGGGACCTGGAGGCACGGCCTATCTATGGGGCCTCCCTCCCCGTGGCTACGCGGGTTGAACTTACCTCAATAGGGTAGAACACCGCGATGACCGAGAAAGCCATCAAGTTAGTAAGCGTGGCCAAAATGGTGCCCACAATGGTGGCTATCTGGTTGGATGTAAACCTGCTCTTCGCTGGTTGCTGGTCACCGTCGGCATAGACCGCTTCCTCTGGAGTTGCCAAACCTCTGGGCGGAGTCTCCATTGGAGAAGGCACCTGACTATTTGCATCTTTCTGCGTACCCTCCATGTTGCCGTTTTCGTGTGTTTGAAGCTCCATGGCCTGTCCAAAAATGTCTACATAAAACAAGAAGGGTTTTCCAATTTAGTATTAGGTTCTATCAAAGTAGTACCTAAGACTAGCGTACTGTCACACTATCGGAAATTCCGATCGGACTTATACAAGTCGTGGTTCATTAGCCATTTATTTCCTTTATACAGCATGCGCAGCAGTGTAGTACTACAATCGCGGTGATGGTTTTCAGGTATAGTAGTATTTTACGATCAAATTAATTGCAGTGCGTGATTCATTATACTTTTCTAATCGTTTGAATTAATGAAGTGCGTGTATTTAGCATAAAAAACAGATATTCATGTACGTGTATTTTTCAATGGCAATGGAATTGAATTCATTCCAGTTTCCACTGTGTCATTTACCGAAATTTAGTCCAACAATTAAGCTGTTCACTCTTTCGCTGGTGTCACCTTTCATAATACCATACCGTGTAATCTGCGTCATTGTATTGTATTATTTGAGTGTAACTAAATTGTATCTATTGTATTTTCATGCGCGTTATAAACACAGATTTAACCTTTGGGCGACACAGCGTCCTACGTTATCCCTTTGAGAGACATGTTGTATTACTGTGTGACATTCCAATGCCCTAATATCTCAGCCCCTATTTAGAGGCAACATATCATCGCAAATATAGACTTGATTGATTGCTCGTGGTCCAATTAGTAATCATACCAGAATTCGTACAAAAGGTAACAATTGGGTGAAGGGTCATTAAAGTTGGGAAAAATGCCGTGCAAAAATGTATGCAAGAGTCTAACTTTTTGCCTAATATGGATTTCTATTATATTTTGCCGTTAATGTTTTTCGTCCTACATATTTTGTTTTTGGTTCCGTCGGTGTCAAGTCTTTTATTTAGTTTTTCCTTTTGGATAAAATTTCAGTTTCCAAGTCCCCCCTATTCATATATTTACCTTTGCCTTGACCTTATTATGAACTTGAACAAAATTAATAACGAAACTGTGCATGGCGGATGATATAAAAATAATAAAGTCTGCAGGTAATTCCATGTACTTGAATATTAAGAAAAAATATCCGGCTTCGGCCCAATGCACTCCGTGTTTTCGATGAATATGTAAATCATTTGTAAAACGCTCAACCGGATAAGGCTTTACGTGCAAAACTATAGTGTGGCATTTCGCCGGCGAGGGAGCGGATATTTGTACCAGTGGTCCGCTGACGGCTGCCATCGGCGGCCCGCCAGCGGTGCTACCGGTGGGCCGCTGCCGGGGGCAATCGCGGCTTGCGGACTGGGAATTTAAGTTGCAGGGCAGTAAATCGGTCCGAAATTGTCTGCGCCGGCCAAATCACGATTTGCATGCCCTAAAAATATACAGTGTTTGAGCATGCTGAGGGCCATGAACTTGAGGGTTTGTAAAAAAAAAAAATGTGTGGAAGCCGTGCACAGGACTGTGAACTTGTAGATCCGTTCAATGTTGATGAATATTGGGCCCTTAAAGCGTTCTATTTTGCAAGGGAGTGTAGGCATCTTTTTATCAATATGGCGATGGGCTTCAGGACTATTTTCAGGGGTGATCATCTTCGGATGGACATTTCTCCTAAAAGTCATCAGTTAACGCCCCAAAAATTGAAAAGAAAATGAAAGATGATGAAATAAGCTTTAATTTGATGTGTGTCTTGAATACCTTGGAGAGTTGTGAGTATTTTTCCCGAATTTCTGAAGTGTGAGCATTTACCATTAGGGTCTATGGAGATTTATTTACTGGTCTGCTACCTTAAGCTATGACGTTCAAAGCAGAGCTGATTGGGCCGCTAGTCATGCATGCAAAACGTTCACCGCTATTCACCGTGAAGATGTACACCACCGCAGTAAACACTAACACCTCTCCCAATTTTTCGCACACTCAACCACCTTTGGCTGATGCTACTCCCAACGCACGGCTTACTTATGTTCGGTGGCACAGGGGGAGTTGGCGGGGCCTAGCCAGGTGTGTGTGTGTGTGGGGGGGGGGGGGTACACGACCTACTTTTCACCCAATGGTCTAAAAATGATACACACCTACTTTTCATCCACTGGTGTAAAAATGATACACAGTCTGATTATGTTTGTGAAAATGTGCTAGATTCATGAACAATACAAATTATACAAGTTATATTTTCAAAACAAAGGAAAACAATGAAAATACACTTTTTAAGGTTTTTGTGAAATTTACCATTTTTGATGCGCTACTGCACAAAGGATATACAATAACCCAACATGTTCTCACCAGATATGAAAAAAAAAACAATGTCTGAACTAACCATAGTCGAAGGGAAATTATTCTGGGTGCCCTAGCAAGTGCTATTTTTGGAGGGATAAAAATGTGGTAAAAAATGCAATTTTGCTAGTTGTAAAAACATGCTCTATTATAGGGCCTAAAAATAATATAAAGGATATTTTTCAGAAGTGTTTCTATTTGTTTTCGGTAAGGGTAAGGATAATACTTTGTCGTGAAATAGTTACTCATGTGACATTACTCCGCAGTTTGGCTAGATGACTTTTGAAAATAACGCTAAAAATGATTTTTTTTTTTGCACCCTCAACATTGCCCAAAAATTGCCAAGACACATATAATGGCCCGTAACCATGGCAACGGGCAAAATATCAGTTTAAAAAGTCCATTTTGGTTACTTGCTTCCGATTTTTTTGAGCGTGGACACTTATATGAAGTATTTACACGAAATGACTCTTAAGCATCACAACCAGAAAAACCAGTCAAACGTGAACCCTGCTGCTAACAGCTACAGTCACTTGGTGCAAATAGGAATTAATTCTCATTTATTTTTACTAGATTTTGTTTATCAGACCAAATTTGGTTAACAAAATAAAAATAGAACAAGCTCATAGTTTAATAAGACAGTTGTACCAAAATGACGTACAATAGATATCAAACCAGGATATCGCTCGTGCAAAATCTCGAACGAACTTTCTAGTAACAGGTGTATCGTAATGTATGGTAACGTTTTACAATGCTGCAAGGATATGAAGTAAACTTTATTTTCACTGGTTAAAACTATATTTTTTTGGGCGGCAGACAAAGCTGTTATATTATTTGTGATATTTAAACCTCCTGGAATGAGTAACGATTTGAAGACTGTAAAATAATGCCTGAAAAGAGCAAACTGTATCTTTGTAATTCTAAATGTTAAGATGGTGTTGAACATGACTTATCACCAAACCTCGATTGCTTTCAAACCACACCACTTCAATATTCCTGCTTGCAAAACGGAAAGTAGACATTTGACAAGTACAGGGATTAGTTTTCTGGGAAGATTACTGCTGGTAAGAATTGCTTTAGATTTTAAAGTTTGTTGTTGGCTTTGAATGCAACGTGCACTAGCAAGAGCAATTGGTGGTAGCTCATACAAAAGCTTTGGAGTGAAAACAATGTCATGTGTAAATTCAATTGAGCACGTTTTGCAATTATGAACATATTTCACACTTGTCTTGAATTTGTACATTGCTTTTGCTACCTTAAAAGCTCGGTTCGGCAAGATTGTAAAATGGTATGATGCACTGTATGTGTATTTTTTTTTTGGATATAATTATTACCGAATTGAGTGGTTGTACAAATATTGTTCGACAAATTAATCAATGGTACTTCTTTTTTTTAAGCTGCAGAGGAGATATTATTATGACTCAATCCTGTCGTTTTTTTAGGTAAACGTTTGTGATTTCTCACATTTTTCGTTGACTTTTAAAATTCAATTACTTAAAACAGAATCGGAGTTCTCTAGATCTTAGAAGTGTGATAAGTTTTATAGCTTTTGAAGTTGATTCAGTAAGGCATGTTACAAAAAATGTTATTCAGTTCAGAGAAGAATGTCTTAGGGACAGGTACATCAATGTGAATACCATGCATAAGAATGCAATATGGAATATGAATTATGAATAATGATGGGGTCAAAATGACTGTTTATCAAGCTTCAATTGCATTTCAACCACTCGAATTTAATAATATCGCTTGCAAAATTGAAATTAGATATTCGAATTGGTTTGGTTGGAAAGTCACAATTGGTTGTTTTGAAATAAAATTGGGAAGTGGTAGTTCATGATTATGTCATTTGTGAAAATAGGTAAACATTTTGGAGATGTTGAATGGTATAACTTGACGTGGAAGAGATATACGGCGGCCTCAGTCTTAGGCGGTAGCTCATGAAAAAGCAATCTGAGTAAAAAAAAATTATTTATAAATCTGATTGAGTACAGTTTAAATTATGTTAACATTATTTGCACAAATCTTGCACAAGAAACTGGTTTCCTGCGATTCTAAAACATTGTCGTTCTTTTGTGTGAAATGGGTACCTGATTCGTTCAGGGAAGGTAAGACGGCTAGAGGAGAGGACTGGGCACCGCCACTCATTATGCCGCGCCCAAGACACAGTGCACCTCTAACATCCCACCCGCCTCTACGGCCAGAAATGGCTATGGGACCTTTCCTTTATCTTTTTTACCTACTTGTGAAGAACTTTTGTACAGACGGATTTGAATTACCGTCATTTGTAATGTTAACAATTACGTTTAGCCTGATAAACCGGATGTATAGTTTGTTTTAGCATTGACGTATAATGGATAACCACAAATTATTGATTGCAAGAAACACCTCTTTTTATGTTACGATAGAGCGTCGTTATTATCTTGAATCAACAACGCACTTTTTGCTCGCATTTCAGATGAACGTTTGTGATTTTTCAAATTTGTTGTTTTAAAACGTATTTACTTATAACACCAGCGGTGTTCTCTTTAGAATTGTGATAAGTGCTTTAGATTGTAAAGTTGATCCAGTGCTGCGTGCAATTTTACCTTTTTAACTTGATTCAGTTCAGTGATTCAGAAAAAAAAACCACGCTTTACTGACAAATGTATGGTAATGAATGGTAACGTTAACATTTATATTTTGTCGGATAAACACTCAGAAAGTTGTCTATTTATACTTTTCAAAAATTGCTGCAAAGACATAATGCAAACTTGTTTCCACTTTTAGGCGGTAAAAAATATGTAAAAACATTGGCGGTAGATAACTCTTTGATTGCGTTAAGATTTGAAGACTGCAAGATAATGCCTGTAAAGCAAACCATAATATCTTTGCAATTCTAAATTTTAGAATGGTATCGAACATGACTTTTCAGCAAGCATCAATTGTTTTTTAACCATACCACTTGAATAGTTTTGACTGCAATACTAAGCTGAGTAATTAGATATAGGGATTGGTTTTGTGTGAAATTGGTAAGTGGCACTAAATATACAGTAAATAAACCAATAAACCAATAAACCAATTGTCAATCTACTTTGAAGACAGTAGTCTCATCTCCTGATCATTCGAGTTGTCCTCCGAAGAAAAAGCCTCGCGTGGTTCCCGCCTCCTACAAAGTAAATACAAAAGGTACAAGTTTTCAAGAGGAGCCAGACTCACCTTTTGCTTGTATAATGATCGAGATTGAATATTTCACTTAATAGAAAAGACTTTTAACTTACAATTTTCAAGAGTTATGTCAGTGGATATTAAATATTGAGTGAGGACAATGTATACATTGCAGACAAATCTCAAGTCTGTGCCCAAAATCAATATTCTTTCGGAAACGCAAAGGATTGTGGGCGAGTCAAACTGAAGTGTCGCGTGCAGAAATGAACGCTGTGTCTATGAAAATCAGACTCCAATGAAAATCGGTTTCCTTTTATACCCACTGGTTCAACCCCGCAAGTACGTGTGCACAACAAGCGCTGGCTGTTGGAAGAATAAGTCTTGCATGAATGCAGGAAAGTCTTGCACTGAAGAAATCGATTAAGACGATCCCTGTCAGAGCTTAAAAAGGCGACGCCGAAAAATGCGACTCCGAAAAATGCGACGCCGGTGGCACATAATATGGCAAAAACCTTTTGGCCAATTGTACAAACAGACAAATCAGACCAACCGACCCGAACATCAAGTATTAAGTAATATGTAGCAGCTTCTGTCAGAGCTTTTTTCATAAGAGAGTCTTCAATTCACACTTCATCGGCTTAAATGACCTTTGTTTGAGGAAGTCAAACGTTGTTTCCAATCACAGCGGTCCATTCTGACCTCGTTCTCCATACATTGTCTCGTGAGGGCGCTATCAGCCGCTATATACCGTCATTATCCGTTAGGCTTGTGCTTGAGGATAAAGGTATGAAAGATTTCAAGTCTGTGTTTATATTGACAAATATGTCCTTTTACGTTCTCAGCGTTTGTGTGCAACCTACCCTTTTCCGCATCGAAACTCCCAGATGCCAAAAAGACACGTGATGATCAAAACAGCGAAAGAGGCACAAGCGATGGTCATAATCGAATAGCCGAACCCGTAATACTCTGTGATGACGCCCCCTAGCAACGGCCCCGCCAATGTGCTAATCGGAGAAATCAAAATGTATTTGGGTTCATTTATGGTGGTGATTCAAGAGATATACACTATCTTTAGTATGAAAGAAATTACTGTATTTGTGGGATGATATACATATTAAAGGGAAAATACAACATTTGCAAACATCAAAAAATAAAACTACCAAATCATTTTGAAATACCTTGCTGGACTGTTAGTGAATGACAGTGTAAAGCATCCTGTAAATTCATGGCACCTGGTATACTGTCATTTTCAAGAAAAGTATTTAAAGGTATTTTTGTATCAATTTCCAACGCTGGTCGGCCGACCAGCGTTGGAAAAAACTGGTTTTATTTTCAAATACTGGCCCCAATTGACCGTCGCACTTGTTCGCAATCGATTACACACCTATTAAGGGTACAAGCCAGCTAGACTGGTTCCCTGACCTTACATTTCCCCAATGTATGTAAACAGCTCTGTTTCTTCTTATATGGAGTCAGGCAACCAGGCTACGGGAAATTGATTGTTTTTCTTGGTTTTTATAACATTTTCGGACCTAAAACCTCACAAAAGTCAGTGTAACTATATTTGCTATATATTCCAAACCCCCCAATTCCATCCATTTCTGAAAATTACAGCAAAAGCAAATGATGTACATTCCCTTTAAAGGCCAATGGAGAAAGTATGTAACCAAATTTTTGTATCAACTGTTCCTTTTTCTCATGTTTTGTTAATTTTACTTATACAGGTACTATGTAACTATGTTGGCAGCATGAAGAAGAAGGAGGAGAAGGAGCATGTGGAGAACATGGTCGTTTCTAAATAATAAAATCATTAGCAGAATGCATTCGGTGCACGAACTGTAGGTGGCGCAATTTGGCCAAGTTGCAAAGGAAGTACACACTGCGCAAGCGGGATTTTTTGGCTCAAACTTTTGGCCAAACCGAGGCTGTGTAAGCTTTCACCATTGATTTACACTGCGACTTTTTTCCCCTTGTTTGGTAAATCCTTATCAGAAAAAAAGAGAGTACGAGGACCTCGCTTTCAGGCATTCAGCAAACAGCGCCACCAACGGTGGTTTATTGACCCTCTTACCCGAGTGCGTACGCACTGTTCCAAAGGCCGGATATAACAGCAGTCAAACCTATTCCACTCGGTATGCCATACCACCTGTAGGATTGAGGTTATACATTGTATTAATCCAATCAATTGTAAACTTCTGTTTTAACAAGTATAATTGTGTAACTTCTGTTCAAGCTTTACTTAGCTATTGGACTTGTTATTCATCCTGGTGATTTTTTTAAACAAAAAACAGCAGCCTATACCTTATACATTAAACACAAAGTGAGCAAAAAAAGGCATTCCATATCTCTGAATTAAATATGCATTTCATATACAAATCACTCTGAACGAGTGCATCATTTTTTGACCAAGTCCAATTTGGTCTTAAGGACATTAAAACACTGATGGCTGTTATTTCTGTTTTTGTTTTTGCTTTTTTTTAGGAAGTTTTTTAGCAGTTTTCTGTGCTTCAGTTATGTTGCAATAATGTGTTATTATAAACGGTTACAAGAGTTAAAAACGAACAGTGTAGTAATTGCACTTACTCTACAGAACGTAACATGTCTACGAACGTTGGAGTAGCCAACATGGAAAACGTTGCGGCTGCGATGGGTATGGTTACGCCAGGAAGTACCCCAGTCCTGTAGGAGAAACGTTTCAGGTGTTTAAGCGTTTTCCGAGCTGTTCCGACTGATAAGTATACAGGAACGTTCGCAAATGTGTTGAAACGGGAACGCTACTTAACGATCTTGAAACTCTTCCGCGTTTTGTGACCGACTTTTTTGTTTTGGTTCATACTGCCTGAAAACACTGAGTTCTCCCATAAAAGAACGTTTGCTATAACGCACCAGTTCTGGACGGAACGCTGCGTGAGGCGTTTCGAGGTGTTCCTAACATTGACCGATTTTTGAAGGGTAAACTTACACAGGCAAGTGCAAAATCTGCGGTAGCCCTAACAGCAGAAACAGTCCCCCGCTGCCGGATGCACCTACTACAATCAGTGTTCTCGCGCATTTCTGACATGAGGAAATCAAAATTTTCAAATGAATAAACACAAAAAAGTCAAAGTTTTAATGCTGAGCTTTTTCTTATAATGTTTTTATATTATTGTCAGTATGAAGTTATATCCTTCAAATTAGGTTTTTGCCCTTCACCACTTACAATAGTTTATGCGGTACCCGCTGCTATGTACATCAGATTCGAACCAGCCAACCGATCACGTTAGCTCGGTAGTCGAGTGGTAAGACATCTGCAATAGAAAGCAGGATGTCGTGGGTTCGAGTCCCACCCGAGTGATTGTTTTCCAACTCTCACTCGGAAGGTAACACACTGAGTATACTGTGTTTAAACGTCGGTGAAGGGCAAAAACCTAATTTGATTGATATCACCCAAACGCAAAATTCCATCTTATTATTAATAAGTTATATCCTGCTACAAAATAATCTCGAACATTTTGTGTCAAATTCGGAGCGATGCATTGTCTTTCCATTGTGATTAAAAGTAACGTCTTAGCACACACACACAAGCCCTGCCGATTAACGTTTGCTCTTACCTTTGCGTCCGCAATGGCACCCCAGATCACTGAGAATAAGCCGTAGCCCAAACCCAAGCTAACAAAGAGCAGACTTATTGCCATCACACTAAAATTAAGCTATCAAGAAGAAAGTGTTAATCAAATAAAATGTGTATTGAAAAAAATATCTTCAAAAAGTATTTTACGGGACACTTTGAGTAGAAATTGACTCTTCCTGCCTGTTAATCAAACAGTGCGCATTGACCAATAAGATCAAGACAGTTGTTCAAGTGACCACCTCAGCGCGGTTAAATTCGGTCACAAGGACAGACAATCTACACACACCGAAAGTGATTTCATCAAAACTCTGAATGGCCCATTTTAACTTTGCCACTTAAAAAGACCTCGCACATCTTAATTCAAAAAATGTTATTTAAAGAAAATGTCAATTTTCTCTCCATTACCTCGTCCAGAAAAATTGCCAGAGTTGGCTTCAGGGACGCGGTGGCTGCAAAGCCAACAAAGTTGGCGAATAAAGCAATCCAGACGGCAGGTATGCTGAGCACTCGGCTCACAGAACCAGATTCTTCAGCCTCGTTTCCTGATCAGAAATGGTAAATAACATTGCACGGAGTCAGCAGGGAACAACAACCTGAATCTGGCGCCCAATTTGGTCTGGTACCCCCATGTACGATTAATGCAAATACAAATTTGGTGCTTTGTGTGCTTTAATCACTGATGTCCGGGGTTACAATCTGATGCTAACTACAGCTTAACATTGGTTGGTCATTTTTTTCGGCCAATGAGGGCGCTGTCTTTCCATTAGGGCGGTAAAACAACAGATGTGAATCCAAGATTGCTTGAGGTAAGTTTACACGGATTCGGGAATTGCATCTTCGCCCACGAGTTTGGCAGAGGTGGAAGCAAGTCATTTTTTGCAAGTCCAAGTCAAGTCACAAGTCATTGTTTGCAAGTCCAAGTCAAGTTTCAAGTCATTAGATCCAGTCACAAGTCAACTCATAAGTCATTAGGTCCAGTCACAAGTAAAGTCACAAGTCATTAGGTCCAGTCACAAGTCATTTGGTCTAAAAACAAGTCAAGTCACAAGTTTCTTTGTCCAAGAACACGTCAAGTTGCACATTATTTTGTCCAGCTGTAATAAGCTAAAAGAACCTGGCGTCAACTTATGAGTTATTTTGAACTTGCCTCCTGAATTCCCCTTTTTCAATGTGTTGCAATTACTATTCTTGTAGTTTATCACATATCTGTCGGATATTAGCCCCTTGTATACTTTAATAAATTTACTTTACATTGTAGAAATAAATGTTGAGATGACATGAAAAAAAGACTTCACTCACTCGATTACATGTAGTATACTAACACTTTATTGTTCAATTTTCATGTATACTAAACGCCTAGCAATGGGTTAGGCTAACCGGTATTTTACATGCAATTGACAAAGGCCTGCTTTTTTTCATGAAAGGTTCCTCTGACAGCCCCCCCCCCCCATGAAACCTTGTCGCCCCCCCCCCCACTTTGATTTTGAGTTTCTAAAAAAAATATCATTGATCTACATGATGGAGCAACACCGCTAGAAACAAAAGTAGAAGCCGCCATGCTTGCTTGTCAATTATGAAATATTGAGGGCGCTATTTATTTCACGCACGCGTACGCAACGTAACAGCTCAGCTTACTGATATGATCTACAGCTGCAGCTGGGCGAAGTAGAAACCTCGCAAGCCAAAGTCCGTTTTTAATGCACGTAAGCCGTCAACAGAATAGCTAATTAAAAGTATAATAGCTTAATTAAAGTGTATTGGGTCGCTCGACTAGCGTCTGACTTGGGTTGGTAACAAGTCATTTTTTGCAATCTCAAGTCAAGTCACAAGTCATTGTTTGCAAGTCCAAGTCAAGTTACAAGTCAAAGCTGGTATTTACAAGTCAAGTCACAAGTCACAAAAATAGCGACTCGAGTCCGACTCGAGTCCAAGTCACATGACTCGAGTCAGCAACTCTGGAGTTTGGCACCATTTTGAATCTCATATTTTATATATCGTCAGTTGCAGCGCATCTATTGAGGTGTGTGATTTTGTTCAACAGGGACACTACGCTTGAGTAAACAAAAACCTCAAAGATGGCCACTGAATGCAATCGCTCTATCAGCCTTTTTTAATATCCACATTTTATTGGTTTTAAAGATTCAAACCTTGATTAGGCATCAAGAAGTAATTGACGACAACGGTCGACAGAACGATACCACCAAGGACGAAGAAAGGAATTCTAAATCCTGCAGCCTGGTTAGACAAATAAACAAAACTATTACAAATGTGTTCATTTGTTTGTTTGTTTGTTTGTTGACTGTGTATGCAAATATCAGACGGCGCCTCACTCCCCTCATCGTATGTTGAGCAAGTTAGGACTCTGGGAAGACGTCGTTTTCTTGGTACAATAACACAATATCACATTTAATAAAAAGGTCAAGCACTTTGGCAACTTAACTTCAATCTAAAAATGTGTTCTTGGTTTCATCCAAGGCAAAAATAATGTCACGTGCAGTTCTTTTAACGTGCAGTTTCTTTCAATTGACTGGAAATTACAGGAGGTGGTATTTGCCTCTTCACTACTTTTTTTTATTTTATTTTTTGTACAGAAAACAACTGCACTCTTTGCGTTAGCTCATTAACATCCGATTGCAATTTATCCATACTTACCTGATACAGCAAGCCGCCTACTGCTGGCCCAATTGCACAAGAAAAGCCGACAGTCGTCTCAACCAGACTCTGTTAATTTAAGAAGGAGGCACCAATGGAAAAAGATAAGTTTACCTGGAGCTAAACAGGTGCTCTGAAGTGTAAACTTGCGTCCAGTGATTTGTGCTTTATTAATCAGCTATAAGCATGCGCGGATCGTGTGCGAATGAATTACTACAATTTTAAAGTCGTCACTTTTTTGCCGGAATACAAGTTGACGTTTGCCCCGTGCAGGACAGAATATTTCAATACACATACCTAAGACAGTTTATCCATTCCTATTGTTCGAGAGCCCGTCACATGGCCGATTTTAAACGGTTGATAAGGACTGGCTGGCTGGTCTTCAACACTTTTTCCAGTGTCACATGGAATTTGGACTCCTATGAAATCTGGTGCGTTTTACCGTTTTATTGATTCAACGTTCACAATCCTCACGTAGGCATGCGCAATACCACCAGTGAGTCAGTATTTAATAGTATTCAATGCACAATTACTGGCACAGCTGCGTTCTGCACCACTTCGCGCGCTACGCGCGACCTGCTCGCCAAACTCCATATAAGGAGTTGTTTTTTTTTACTACGACTTGCGAGACTTGACATACCATAAAACAGTAAAAGGGGTGTCCGAAAAACATGAAGTTAAAATGTTGAACAACATCGTTGGACATTTATAATTTTGGACTTGTTTTGACTTTTGGACCGACACGTTTTGATTTTTTGACCGATGCTGAAAATTACCCTAGACTTCGGCTCGGGTATAAATTATCAGCATCCAGAAACGAATCGGTCTTAAACATAGTGTTTAAAACGGGCAGGCACACTCATAAATGA
Source organism: Patiria pectinifera (assembly GCA_029964075.1). Classification (NCBI taxonomy): domain Eukaryota; kingdom Metazoa; phylum Echinodermata; class Asteroidea; order Valvatida; family Asterinidae; genus Patiria; species Patiria pectinifera. Next base: position 869,740 of record CM057132.1, read on the forward strand.
ACACATTATTTCCTTTAATAAGTATGGTGGTCATCTTTCGGGTCACTGTGATCCGGAAAAGTGTCATTTTGACCCGGGAAAAATGTCGTTTTTACCCGGAAAAGTATCAGTTCAAAATATGACTCGGATTCCGGGTCAAATCGGACGCGGGACCTTTCAAAGTGTGGCTTAGTTCCAGCGTCCTCTCATTTGCTCAAATGCAATATAATTGCACATGAAAGTAACTTTTTATACCACAGCCTTGCCAACATCGTCAGGGAATACAGAAGCTACGATGGCCGGTGATGCCGTCAGCACAGCAGCCGAGCCGAGCCCCTCTAAAATGCGAATGGCGAAACTGAACCCAGTGAAAGTAGCGATTGTGGGCATGTCGATAATAAACCTGTGTTATGGCATAGGACACAAAACGGTTAGTGCTCCCCCAGTTGTCAAAAGTAACTGTAGCCTAATAAGCCTTAGTGAATCGAAAGTGAGGCAAAATCGTTGGAACATGGGCAGAGAATTGAGAGCAGGAACAATACTAAATAATCCAAGTCTGCTGAAACGAATAATTTACACATCGTAATGAAATATTCCCTAATGTTTTAAACCGAATAATAAAAAAAAATGAAAGTAAAATAAGGCTGCATCAATAGTCTGGCGCCACCCCATTCAACAGTTTACATTTTATGAAATAAACTTAGGGAACATGACAAAAATGGCTACCTCGTGAATACGGTCCATGAAGCAAAAAAAAAAAAAGAGGAGAGAACATGAAGAGATTGATGCTCACCCGAACAGAATGTTACAACCTCCCGTGAAAAATGAACCGGCGAGAAATACGAAACGGGCACCAACGATTGGTATCTACGAAGCAAATACATGTACATGTAATGTTAAAGTCAATGACTATTAGCAAAACAGGGGGAAATGAGCAGGTGGAGGGCGCTAACAACCAAATAGCGCCATCTGTTGGCGAGTGAAAACAGAGTTTTGTGAAAGAAATGGTCGGTTTTATTTTTGTTCCTATAGACCTTTCTACGCTTGGTTGGCAAAATTACGGGATGAAAAACTATGAAAGGTACTACACTGCAAAAACGAGGAAGAATTTTTACAGAGGACCCAAATATTACTAGATTGTTGGAAATACAACATTGTCAGAAAGCGTCAACCCAATTCCTACTCATCCTTTTTTTACTGTGTATTGATGGCATTATGGGTACTGTTTTATTATGTTGCCAACCACTGCTTCAATTTATGCGCTTGCGACAGCCCATATAAAATGGCGCCAATATTTACAAACAAAAGTAAGGTCTACTGTTGGCCTACATTCCTCATTCAGAGATGCTGTAGATTAAACACGAGATATTTTGCGTTCCCCTAAATAATGTCTTATTGAATTTTTAGACCAAACAGGGACTTACCATTTTCCCTATTAGTGGCGATCCTATAGCGTATGACAAGGAAAATACGCTGAACACCATCCCAATAACTGTCTGTGATATTCCCCTTTTCTTTGCCTGTTGCAAAGTGACAGGAAAACTATTTGATTTAATGAATCCCTAAAAAGCAGATTTCATCCTTCAATCAACTACATGTATCTAAAAAAAATTGTGTTATTGAAGCTTGCAGATTTTAAAGGCAGTATGGAGGAACCAGCCATGTGTGAGTTAAATTTGAATACAATCTGGTACGCTGAAGTCAAATGGTTCCACATTTTATGTTTCGTTCAACGAGACCTTTGCAATAGGAGAAGTAAAAACCAAAATACATTAAGTTTTCGGGTATTTCTGGCCGTAATAGCCCTTTAAATCGAGCGCAGTCGCACGTGCACGATAAGCGCCGGAGGAAGTAATCGAACGCCGGTGTCATTATGATAATCTGACTCCGATCGAAATCGGACTCCTTTTCCTTTTTATTGGTTAATCCCTCGCACGCGACAGGTCAGTTTCCAATTTTACATGATATGTAGGATCCTAAAAATATCGTGTCATCCTACTTACGCAAGCGCAATACTGCCATATATTAGCAACCATCATACTACCAAATAGTAACCAGGACTAGATTGCTAATAGGGTATTCGTCTGTTGTTTAATGTCCTTGGTCGTAAATGGTACATGTGCACCCATTCACTCATTTCAATAATGGGGCTTGCACGATACATTGATTTAAACAAAATTAGAAGATCCTAATAATGGCCAATCATTTTAGCAAAGAGCGGATCCAGGGAGGGGGGACAACGGGGGACATTCCCCCCTAAAGAAAATGAACCCAATTTTGCGTAAACCGTACCAACATCTTTTCCGTTTAAAAACATTGTGGTAAGAAATTGCCTCAGATCGCACAACAGAGCTTCTAGAATCCACACACACACACACAAATTGGCCTCTTGAGGGGGACCCGAACCTCACACCGTAATTTTTGTGTACCCACTTTTTATGGGGACCAACAATTTTTTTCCCCCCCCCCCCCCCCCCCCAAAAAAAAGGGGGTTCTCGATCCGCTCTTGCTCTGGCTTGACATAAAAAAAAAATGTAAACTGTTTTGGCTGACTAAAAAAATACAACTTACAAAAAGCCTTTTTTGTTGAGGAAAGAAGAGGGGCATTATCAGTATTTTGGTGGGGGCCCTGGAGGCACGGCCTATTTATGCCCCCCCCCCCTTGGCTACGCGGGTTGAACTTACCTCAATAGGGTAGAACACCGTGATGACCGAGAAAGCCATCAAGTTAGTAAGCGTGGCCAAAAGGGTGCCCACAATGGTGGCTATCTGGTGGGATGTAAACCTGCTCTTCCCTGGTTGCTGGTCACCGTCGGCATCAACCGCTTCCTCTGGAGTTGCCAAACCTCTGGGCGGAGTCTCCATAGGAGAAGGCACCTGACTATTTGCATCTTTCTGCGTACCCTCCATGTTGCCGTTTTCGTGTGTTTGAAGCTCCATGGCCTGTCCAAAAATGTCTACATAAAACAAGAAGGGTTTACCAATTTAGTATTAGGTTCTATCAAAGTAGTACCTAAGACTAGCGTACTGTCACACTATCGGAAATTCCGATCGGCCATATACAAGTCGTGGTTCATTAGCCATTTATTTCATTTATACAGCACGCGCAGCAGTGTAGTACTACAAACGCGGTAATGGTTTTCAGGTATAGTAGTATTTTACGATCAAATTAATTGCAGTGCGTGATTCATTATACTTTTCTAATCGTTTGAATTAATGAAGTGCGTCTATTTAGCATAAAAACAGATATTCATGTACGTGTATTTTTCAATGGCAATGGAATTGAATTCATTCCAGTTTCCACTGTGACAATTACCGACATTTAGTCCAACAATTAAGCTGTTCACTCTTTCGCTGGAGTCACCTTTCATAATACCATACCGTGTAATCTGCGTCATTGTATTGTTTTATTTGAGTGTAACTAAATTGTATCTATTGTATTTTCTTGCGCGTTACAAACACAAATTTAACCTTTGGGCGACACAGCGTCCTACGTTATCCCTTTGAGAGACATGTTGTATTACTGTGTGACATTCCAATGCCCTAATGTCTCAGCCCCTATTTATGCAGGCGTCAATTTGAAGCCTGAACCCACCCTCCTCACGTCATCACCTTTCTTCACCTGAGCCAATTATGTATAAGGTCAGGATTTTACTACCACTTCACTCTATCAGCAAATGTGTTAGTCCAGGCTTCACCCTTTGAATTATTTCCATAGGTGAAGCTTCACTTTTTCAGTTTTTGCCAGGTCTGACGCTTCACCACTGTTTCACCATATTGGCCATCTGCATAGTTCAAGCTTCACCTCTATTAAAATCAAGCTTCATTAATGTTTACTTATTACTAGACCATGACTGCAATGGTTAAATTTGTAATTCCACACTGCTAAAAAAGTACCAAGTCAACCAGGTTTCAATCCAAAGATACAGTGACATTTATTTTGTAAATCCAATGTTTCTACAAACACATTTTTGTTAAAAAGCATGAAGTTTATTCGAAAGTTGTTTTAACTTTGACACTTGTTTACAAACTCTTACTCTAACTTGATCGCCTTTCCTTGCTGATAAGGACAGGGGACCAGTCTAGTTCGCCTCGTTGCTAACTTTCGCCAACGTTGGCGCGGCGGCGCACAGCTTATTCGATCCACTCAAAATGAGATCGGTAGCAAACGTGCGCAAACTTGGCAACGTTTGCGCAAGTGGAACCACCACGGGATACAGTTTGCAAGGTGGTGCGGCGCGCGATGTTAAATTGTGTGTATTTGTGTGGGCAAACTTCAGTTCAAAAATTGCGCGCACGCAAATACCAAGTTGGCTTGCGCGAATTTCAAAACAGGCCGGCCATCTTAAGATTGCATCACAATTACAGTTGTTTGAAACGCCACGACGCTACATATGTTTGAAACGCCACGACGTCGACATACTTTCGGCGCGACCGATGTCGTGGATTCGATGTCACATCACCAAACACAAATAAGGCTCGTCAACGCTTCACCCTTTCATCAACTTTATAGGTAACGCTTCACCCAATTATTAAAAAGGAACGTTACGGCTTCACTATAACAACAAATTATTGACCTCAGGCTTCGGCGTCGAAACGGCGTCGATATTTTGCGACCTCTGAGGAGGGTGGGTCCACGCTTCAAATTGACGCCTGCATTAGAGGCAACATATCATCGCAAATATAGACTTGATTGATTGCTCGTGGTCCGATTAGTAATCATACCAGAATTCGTACAAAAGGTAACAATTGGGTGAAGGGTCATTAAAGTTGGGGAAAATGCCGTGCAAAAATGTATGCAAGAGTCTAACTTTTTGCCTAATATGGATTTCTATTATATTTTGCCGTTAATGTTTTTCGTCCTACATATTTTGTTTTTGGTTCCGTCGGTGTCAAGTCTTTTATTTAGTTTTTCCTTTTGGATAAAATTTCAGTTTCCAAGTACATGTAGGCCTATTCATATATTTACCTTTGACTTGACCTTATTATGAACTTGAACAAAATTAATAACGAAACTGTGCATGGCGGATGATATAAAAATGATAAAGTCTGCAGGTAATTCCATGTACTTGAATATTAAGAAAAAATATCCGGCTTCGGCCCAATGCACTCCGTGTTTTCGATAAATATGTGTAAATCATTTGTAAAGCGCTCAACCGGATAAGGCTTTACGTGCAAAACTATAGTGTGGCATTTCGCCGGCGAGGGAGCGGATATTTGTACCAGTGGTCCGCTGACGGCTGCCATCGGCGGCCCGCCAGCGGTGCTACCGGTGGGCCGCTGCCGGGGGCGATCGCGGGTTGCGGACTGGGAATTTAAGTTGCAGGGCAGTAAATCGGTCCGAAATTGTCTGCGCCGGCCAAATCACGATTTGCATGCCCTAAAAATATACAGTGTTTGAGCATGCTGAGGGCCATGAACTTGAGGGTTTGTAAAAAAAAAAATATGTGTGGAAGCCGTGCACAGGACTGTGAACTTGTAGTTCCGTTCAATGTTGATGTATATTGGGCCCTTAAAGCGTTCTATTTTGCAAGGGAGTGTAGGCATCTTTTTATCAATATGGCGATGGGCTTCAGGACTATTTTCAGGGGTGATCATCTTCGGATGGACATTTCTCCAAAAGTCATCAGTTAACGCCCAAAAATTGAAAAGAAAATGAAAGATGATGAAATAAGCTTTAATTTGATGTGTGTCTCGAATACCTTGGAGAGTTGTGAATATTTTTCCCGAATTTCTGAAGTGTGAGCATTTACCATTAGGGTCGATGGAAGTTTATTTACTGGTCTGCTACCTTAAGCTATGACGTTCGAAGCAAGTACTCAGAGCTGATTGGGCCGCTAGTCATGCATGCACAACGTTCACCGCTATTCACCGTGAAGATGTACACCACTGCAGTAAACACTAACACCTCTCCCAATTTTTCGCACACTCAACCACCTTTGGCTGATGCTACTCCCAACGCACGGCTTACTTATGTTCCCAGCTATAACATACAACAGGAAACTAAACGCTACCGCGCTGTGTGCATTATGCAACATAAAAGTTTAAAATTCGGTGGCACAGGGGGAGTTGGCGGGGCCTAGCCAGGTGTGTGTGTGTGTGTGTGTGGGGTGGGGGGGGGTGTACACGACCTACTTTTCATCCACTGGTCTAAAAATGATACACACCTACTTTTCATCCACTGGTGTAAAAATGATACACAGTCTGATTATGTTTGTGAAAATGTGCTAGATTCATGAACAATACAAATTATACAAGTTATTTCTCAAAACAAAGGAAAACACTGAAAATACACTTATTAAGGTTTTTGTGAAATTTACCATTTTTGATGCGCTACTGCACAAAGGATATACAATAACCCAACATGTTCTCACCAGATATGAAAAAAAAAACAATGTCTGAACTAACCATAGTCGAAGGGAAATTATTCTGGGTGCCCTTGCAAGTGCTATTTTTGGAAGGATAAAAATGTGGTAAAAAATGCAATTTTGCTAGTTGTAAAAACATGCTCTATTATAGGGCCTAAAAATAATATAGAGGATATTTTTCAGAAGTGTTTCTATTTTTTTCTGGTAAGGGTAAGGATAATACTTTGTCGTGATATAGTTACTCATGTGACATTACTCCGCAGTTTGGCTAGATGACTTTTGAAAATAACGCTAAAAATGATTGCCAAAATACATATAATGGCCCATAACCATGGCAACGGGCAAAATATCGGTTTAAAAAGTCCATTTTGGTTACTTGCTTCCGATTTTTTGAGCGTGGACACTTATATGAAGTATTTACACGAAATGACTCTTAAGCATCACAACCAGAAAAACCAGTCAAACGTGAACCCTGCTGCTAACAGCTACAGTCACTTGGTGCAAATAGGAATTAATTCTCATTTATTTTTACTAGATTTTGTTTATCAGACCAAATTTGGTTAACAAAATAAAAATAAAACAAGTTCATGGTTTAATAACACAGTTGTACCAAAATGACGTACAATAGATATCAAACCAGGATATCGCTCGTGCAAAATCTCGAACAAACTTTCTAGTAACAGGTGTATCGTAATGTATGGTAACTTTTTACAATGCTGCAAGGATATTAAGTAAACTTTATTTTCACTGGTTAAAACTATATTTGTTTTGGGCGGCAGACAAAGCTGTTATATTAATTGTGATATTTAAACCCCCTTGAATGAGTAACGATTTGAAGACTGTAAAATAATGCCTGAAAAGAGCAAACTATATCTTTGTAATTCTAAATGTTAATATGGTATTGAACATGACTTATCACCAAACCTCGATTGCTTTCAAACCACACCACTTCAATATTCCTGCTTGCAAAACGGAAAGTAGACATTTGACAAGTACAGGGATTAGTTTTCTGGGAAGATTACTGCTGGTAAGAATTGCTTTAGATTTTAAAGTTTGTTGTTGGCTTTGAATGCAACGTGCACTAGCAAGAGCAATTGGTGGTAGCTCATACAAAAGCTTTGGAGTGAAAACAATGTCATGTGTAAATTCAGTTGAGCACGTTTTGGAATTATGAACATATTTCACACTTGTCTTAAATTTGTACATTGCTTTTGCTACCTTAAAAGCTCGGTTCGCCAAGATTGTAAAATGGTATGATGCCCTTTATGTGTAGTTTTTTATTTTTGATATAATTATTACCGAATTGAGTGGTTGTAAAAATATTGTTCGACAAATTAATCAATGGTACTTCTTTTTTTTAAGCTGCAGAGGAGATATTATTATGACTCAATCCTGTCGTTTTTTTAGGTAAACGTTTGTGATTTCTCACAATTTTCGTTGACTTTTAAAATTCAATTACTTAAAACAGAATCGGAGTTCTCTAGATCTTAGAAGTGTGATAAGTATTATAGCTCTTTAAGTTGATTCAGTAAGGCATGTTACAAAAAAATGTTATTCAGTTCAGAGAAGAATGTCTTAGGGACAGGTACATCAATGTGAATACCATGCATAAGAATGCAATATGGAATATGAATTATGAATAATGATGGGGTCAAAATGACTGTTTATCAAGCTTCAATTGCATTTCAACCACTCGAATTTAATAATATCGCTTGCAAAATTGAAATTAGATATTCGAATTGGTTTGGTTGGAAAGTCACAATTGGTTGTTTTGAAGTAAAATTGGGAAGTGGTAGTTCATGATTATGTCATTTGTGAAAATAAGTAAACATTTTGGAGATGTTGAATGGTATAACTTGATGTGGAAGAGATATACGGCGGCCTCAGTCTTAGGCGGTAGCTCATGAAAAAGCAATCTGAGTAAAAAAAAAATCATTTATCAATCTGATTGAGTACAGTTTAAATTATGTTAACATTATTTGCACATATGTTAATGGATAACCAACAATTATTGATTGCAAGAAACACCTCTTTTTATGTTACGATAGAGCGTCGTTATTATCTTGAATCAACAACGCACTTTTTGCTCGCATTTCAGATGAACGTTTGTGATTTTTCATATTTGTTGTTTTAAAACGTATTTACTTATAACACCAGCGGTGTTCTCTTTAGAATTGTGATAAGTGCTTTAGATTGTAAAGTTGATTCAGTGCTGCGTGCAATGTTACCTTTTTAACTTGATTCAGGTCAGTGATTCAGAAAAAAACGTTTTACTGACAGGTGTATGGTAATGAATGGGAACGTTAACATTTATATTTTGTCGAATAAACACTCAGAAAGTTGTCTATTTATACTTTTTCAAAGATAGCTGCAAGGACATAATGCAAACTTTTTTCCACTTTTAGGCGGTAAAAAATATGTAAAAACATTGGCGGTAGATAATAACTCTTTGATTGGGTTAAGATTTGAAGACTGCAAGATAATGCATGTAAAGCAAACCATATATCTTTGCAATTCTAAATTTTAGAATGGTATCGAACATGACTTTTCAGCAAGCATCAATTGTTTTTGAACCATACCACTTGAATAGTTTTGACTGCAATACTAAGCTGAGTAATTAGATATAGGGATTGGTTTTGTGTGAAATTGGAAAGTGGCACTAAATATACAGTAAATAAACCAATAAACCAATAAACCAATTAACCAATTGTCAATCTACTTTGAAGACAGTAGTCTCATCTCCTGATCATTCGAGTTGTCCTCCGAAGAAAAAGCCTCACGTGGTTCCCGCCTCCTACAAAGTAAATACAAAAGGTACAAGTTTTTAAGAGGAGCCAGACTCCTCTTGCTTGTATAATGATCGAGATTGAATATTTCACTTAATAGAAAAGACTTTTAACTTACAATTTTCAAGAGTTATGTCAGTGGATATTAAATATTGAGTGAGGACACTCGTAACTCAAATGTATACATTGCAGACAAATCTCAAGTCTGTGCCCAATATCAATATTCTTTCGGAAACGCAAAGGATTGTGGGCTAGTCAAACTGAAGTGTCGCGTGTAGAAATGAACGTTGTGTCTATGAAAATCAGACTCCAATGAAAATCGGTTTCCTTTTATACCCACTGGTTCAACCCCGCAAGTACGTGTGCACAACAAGCGCTGGCTGTTGGAAATATAAGTCTTGCATGAATGCAGGAAAGTCTTGCACTGAAGAAATCGATTAAGACAATCCCTGTCAGAGCTTAAAAAGGCGACGTCGAAAAATGCGACGCCGGTGGCACATAATATGGCAAAAACCTTTTGGCCAATTGTACAAACAGACAAATCAGACCAACCGACCCGAACATCAAGTATTAAGTAATATGTAGCAGCTTCTGTCAGAGCTTATTTCATAAGAGAGTCTTCAATTCACACTTCATCGGCTTAAATGACCTTTGTTTGAGGAAGTCATACGTTGTTTCCAATCACAGCGGTCCATTCTGACCTCGTTCTCCATACATTGTCTCATGAGGGCGCTATCAGCCGCTATATACCGTCATTATCCGTTCGGCTTGTGCTTGAGGATAAAGGTATGAAAGATTTCAAGTCTGTGTTTATATTGACAAATATGTCCTTTTACGTTCTCAGTGTTTATGTGCAACCTACCCTTTTCCGCATCGAAACTCCCAGATGCCAAACAGACACGTGATGATCAAAAGAGCGAAACAGGTACAAGCGATGGTCATAATCGAATAGCCGAAGCCATAATACTCTGTGATGACGCTCCCTAGCAACGGGCCGGCCAATGCGCTGATCAGAAAAATCAAAATGTATTTGTGTTAGTTCATTTTTGGTGGTGACTCGAGAGATATGCACCATCTTTAGTATGAAAGAAATTAATATTATTATATTAAAGGGCAATGAAGAAAATGTAACCAAACTATCGTATCAACTCCTCCTTTTTCCGCATGTTTGTTAATTTCACTTATGCATGTACTACGAGCAGGAGGACCAGAATGCATTCAGTGCACGAACTGTAGGTGGCGCTATTTGGCCAACTTGCAAAGGAAGCACAAACTGCGCAAGCGGGGTTTGGCTCAAACGTTTGGCCAAACCGAGGCTGTGTAACTTTTCACCATTGATTTACACTGGCGACTTTTTCCCTTGTTTAGTAAATCCTCATCAGAAAAAAAGAGAGCATGAGGACCTCGCTTTCAGGCATTCAGCAAACGGCGCCACCAACGGTAGCTTATTGGCTCTCTTACCCAAGTGCGGACGTACTGTTCCAAAGGCCGGATATAACGGCAGTCAAACCTAATCCACTCGGTATGCCATACCACCTGCAGGATTGAGGTTATAGATTGTATTAATCCAATGAATTAAAAACTTCTGTTTTAACAAGTACAATGCGTAACCTCATACAAGCTTTTCTGAGCTATTTGACTTTTTTTTTTTTACAAAACAGCAGCCTATACAATGTATAGACCAATCATAAAGTTAGCCAAAAAAAGGCTTTCTATGTCAAAACAAATATGCATATCAATTTGGCGTAAATCTGAACGAGTGCATCATTTCTTGGACTAAGTCCAATTTGGTTTCATTGACAGTAAAACGCTGATGGTTGTGGGTTTTTTTTTTTAGAAGAGGCAGTTTTCCGTGCTTCAGCAATGTTGCAATAATGCGTTAGTATAAACGTTTATAAGAGTTAAAAACGAACAGTGTAGTAATTGCACTTACTCTGCAGAACTTAACATGTCTACAAACGTTGGAGTAGCCAACATGGAAAACGTTGCGGCTGCGATGGGTATGGTAACGCCGGGAAGTACCCCAGTCCTGTAGGATAAACGTTTCAGGTGTTTAAACGTTTTAGTTTTGCAAATCAAAGGGACAGCCAAAACCTTATTACAGTGATGTACATGTACCAGAATTGTTGCATCATTGTTGACTATACTACAAACATTTAAGTGGAGTTTGCAGTCGTGAGCAAGTTCGAGTAGTTCACCATTTTTGGACTAACGAAAATCAACGCAACGTTCCGCTGAGAGTCCTTTAAAAGGATCACAAGCTGTTCCGACTGTCAATTATACAGGAACGTTCGCAAATGCATTAACACAGGTACGTTACTTGCTAATGCACCGGTTCTGGCTTCAATAATTTGGGAACTCTTCCGCGTTTTTGGACTGACGTTTTTGTTCTTACAGAGAATATAACGTTTATTTGGTTCCGTAACCTGAACGAACCATTTTTTTTTTATTATTTGCTATAACGCACCAGTTCTGGACGGAACGCTGCGTGAGGCGTTTCGGGGCGTTCCTAACATCGACCGATTTTTGAAGAGTAAACTTACACAGGCCAGTGCAAAATCTGCGGGAGCCCTAACAGCAGAAACAGTCCCCCGCTGCCGGATGCACCTACTACAATCAGTATTCTAGTGCATTTCTGACATGGATGAGGAAATCAAAATTTTCAAATTAATAGACACAAAAAGTCAAAGTTTAAATGTTGAGCTTTTTCTTATAATTCTTATTATCAGTTGTGAAGTTATATCCTACTACAATAATCTCGAGCATTTTTGTGTGAAATTCGGAGCGATGCATTGTCTTTCCATTCTCATTGAAAGTAATAACTCCTAAACACACACAAGCACTGCTGATTAACGTTTGCTCTTACCTTTGCGTCCGCAATGGCACCCCAGATCACTGCGAATAAGCCGTAGCCCAAACCCAAGCTAACAAAGAGCAGACTTATCGCCATCACACCAAAATTAAGCTATCAAGAAGAAAGTGTTAATCAAATAAAATGTGTATAAGAAGAATTATCGTCAAAAAGTATTTTACGGGACACTCTGAGTAGAGATGGACTCTACCTGCCTGTTAATCAAGCAGTGCGAATTGACCAATAAGATCACGACTTTTGGTCTCGTGACCACATCAGCGCGGTTAAACTCGGTCACAAGATCAGACATGTACACACCAAAGGTGGGATGGGCTTATCGTCAGAACTCTAAATGGCTCATGCCAGCTTTGCCACTTAAACAGACCTCGCATATCTTAATTCCAAAGAGGTTATTTGAAGAAAATGTCATTTGTTTCCATTACCTCGTCCAGGAAAATTGCCAGAGTCGGCTCCAGGGATGCGGTGGCTGCAAAACCAACGAAGTTTGCGAATAAAGCGACCCAGATGGCAGGTATGCTTAGCACTCGTCTCACAGAACCAGACTCCTCAGCCTCGTTCCCTGATCGAAAATGGTAAATGACATTGCACGCAGTCAGCAGGGAAACAACCACCTGAATCTGGCGCCCAATCTGGTCTGGTACCCCCATGCATGATTAATGCAAATACAAATTCGGTGCTTTATGTGCTTTTATTTAATCACTGATGTCCGGGGTTAGAATCTGATGCTTACTACAGCTTGACATTGATTGGCCATTTTTGTCAGCTAATGAGGCCAGGGCGCTGTCTTCCCATTTGGGCGGTAAAAAAAACAGACGTGAATCTAAGATAACTTGAGGTAAGTTTACATAAAAAAAATTATAGTGATTCGGGAATTGCATCTTCGTCCACGAGTTTGGCCCCATTTCGTATCTCATCTTTTATATTTTGTCAGTTGCAGTCCTTCTATTGCGGTGTGTGCTTTTGTTCAACAGGGACCCTACGCTTGGGTAAACAAAAACCTCAAAGATGGCCTCTATATCAGCCTTTTTTAATATCGACATTTTATTGGTTTTAAAGATTCAAACCTTGATTAGGCATCAAGAAGTAATTGACGACAACGGTCGACAGGACGATACCACCAAGGACGAAGAAAGGAATTCTAAATCCTGCAATCTAGTAAGGAAATCAACAACACAAATGAAAATGTGTTTATTTGTTGGAGATGTTTGTTGGTTCTGTATGCAAACCACAGAGGGCGCCTAACTCTCACCGTATGTTGAGCAATGTAAGACGCTGGGAAGACGTCGTTTTCTTGGTACAATAACAAAATATCACATTAAATCAAAAAAAAATCAAGCACTTTTGCAACTTTACTTCAATCTAAAAATTAGATAAGAAGAAATAAATGTTCTTGGTGTCATACAAGGTAAATATAATGTTATGTGCAATTCTTTTAACATGCAGCTTCTTTCAATTGACTGGAAATTGTAGGGGTAGGTATTTGCCTCTTTACTATTTTCCTTTTGTATAGAAAACAACTGCACTCACTGCGTTAACTCATAAACTCCTATTGCAATTTTTCCATACTTACGTGATACAGCAAGCCGCCTACTGCTGGCCCTATTGCTAAAGAAATGCCGCTAGTCGTCTCAACCAGACTCTGTTGATTTAAGAAGGAGGCACCAATGGAAAAAGCCAAGTTTACCTAGAGCTAAACAGGTGATTTGAAGTGTAAACTTGCGTTCAGTGATTTTTGCTTTATTAATCAACTATAAGCATGCGCGGGTCGCGTGCGAATGATTTACTCCTATCTTAAAGTCGTCACTTTTCTGCGGAATCAAAGTTTACGTTTGCCCCTTGCAGGACAGAATATTTCAATACACATTCATAAATACCTAAGACAGTTTACCCGTTCCTATTGTTCGAGAGCCCGTCACATGGCCGGTTTTAAATGGTTGATAAAGTCCGGCTGGCTTGTCTTAAACACTTTCCAGTGTCACATGAAATTTGGACTGCTTTGAAATCTGGTGCTTTTTACCGTTTTATTGATTCAACGTTTACAATCCTCACGTAGGCATGCGCAATACCACCAGTGAGTCAGTATTTCATAGTACTAAATGCACAATATACTGGCACAGCGGCGTTCTGCGCCACTCGCGCACTACGCGCGACCTGCTCGCCAAACTCCATATAAGGAGGTTTTTTTTTTTACTAAGACTCGCGAGACTTGACATACCATAATACAGTTAGAGGGGTGTCCGAAAAACATGAAGTTAAATTGTTGAACAAAATCGTTGGAAATTTATAATTTTGGACTTGTTTTGACTTTTGGACCGAAAAGTTTTGATTTTTGACCGATGCTGAAAATTACCCTCGCCTTCGGCTTGGGTATAAATTATCAGCATCCAGAAACGAATCGGTCTTAAACATAGTGTTTAAAACGGCCAGGCACACATTTAATCCCTCAATAAATGCAGGCATTATTTCCTTTAATTAGTATGGTGGTCATCTTTCGGGTCATTGTGACCCGGAAAAGTGTCATTTTGACCCGGAAAACATGTCGTTTTTACCCGGAAAAGTATCGGGTCAAAATATGACTCGGATTCCGGGTCAAATCGGACGCGGAACCTTCAATAGTGTGGCTTTGTTCCAGCGCCCTCTCAATCGCTCAAATGTAATATAATTGCCCATGAAAGTGACTGATTTTATACCACAGCCTTGCCAACATCGTCAGGGCATACAGAAGCTGCGATGGCCGCTGATGCCGTCAGCACAGCAGTCGAGCCGAGCCCCTCTAAAATGCGAATGGCGAAACTGAACCCAGTGAAAGTAGCGTTTGTGGGCATGTCGATAATAAACCTGTGTTGTAGCATAGGACGGAAAACGGTTAGTGTATCCCAGTTGTCAAATGTTCAACTGTATCCTAATGGGCCTTTTTAAATTGAAAGTGAGGTAAAATCTTTGGAACTTGGGCAAAGAATTGAGAGCAGGAACACTACTAAATAAGTCAAGTCTGCTTAAACGAATAATTTACACTTAATAATTAAACATCCCCTAATGCTTTAAACCAGATTTCAACAGCTAACAATTGATGAAATACACTCAGGGAACACGACAAGAATGGCTACCTCGTGAATACGGTCCAAGAAGCAAAAAAAAAAAGAGAACATGAAGAGATTGAGGCTCACCCGAACAGAATGTTACAACCTCCCGTGATAAACGAACCGGCGAGAAATACGAAACGGGCACCAACGATTGGTATCTAAGAAGCAAATACATGTACATGTTATGTTAAAGTCAGTAACCATTACGGTGGATTAGCAAAAAGGGGGAATTGAGCCGGTAGAGGGCGCTAACAACCAAATATCGCCATCTTTTGACGAGTACAGAACATAGTTTTGTGAAAGAAATGGTCGGTTTTATTTTGTTCCCATAGACCTTTCTACGCTCGGTTGGCAAACTGCACATTTTGCCAACCACGGGATGCAAAACTATGGAAGGTCCAATACTGCAAAAATGAAGAAGAGTTATTACAGAAAACCAAAATATTATTAGATTGTTGGAAAAACAATATTGTCAACAAAGCTTCAACACAATTCCTACACATTCTTTTTTACTGTGTATTGAGGGCGTTATGGAGACTTTTTTGGTAAAAAAAATATGTTGCCAACCACGGCTTCAATTTATGCGCTTGCGACAGCCCATATAAAATGGCGCCAATGTGTACAAACAAAAGAAATTTAGGCCTATTGAATCCACTGTTACATTCCTCATTCAGAGACGTTGTAGATTAGCACGAGATATTTTGCGTTCCCCTAAGTAATGATAAGTCTTATTGAATTTTTAGACCGAACAGGGACTTACCATTTTGCCTATTAGGGGCGATCCTATGCTGTATGACAAGGCAAATGCGCTGAACACCATCCCAATAACTGTCTGTGACATTCCCCTTTTCTTCGCCTGTTGCAAAGTGACAGGAAATCCATATAATGAATCCCTAAAAAAGCGGATTTCATCCTTCAATCAACTACATGTATCTAAGAAATTTGTGTTATTGAAGCTTGCAGATTGTAACAGCAGTATAGAATAAGCCATTTGTGAGTTAAATTTGAATAAAATCTGGTACGCTGACTTGCTCAAGTCAAATGCTTTCCACATTTCAGTTTTCTTTCAACCAGACCTTTGAAATAGGAAAAGTAAAAAAACAAACATTAAATTTAACGGGATTTCTGGCCGTAATGCCCCCTAAAATCGAGCGTAGTCGCGCGAGCACGAGTAAGCGCCGGAGGAAGTAATCGAACGCCGGTGTCATTATGATAATCCGACTCCTATGAAAATCGGACTCCTTTTCCTTATTATTGGTTAAAACTCCATGCATACGGGAAGCGGTCATGACCGCGGCCGCTAATCCTCATTGAAATGCAGTTGCCAGCTGTGGTATGCCGTAGCACACGGCTAATGGGTAGTTCCACAGCTGCTGCTTTTGTGCAGTCCCACTTCCACACAAAGGCTGTGCAGTCACGCTGGCCACTTGCTCTATGTGTGGAGGAATGTCCCCGTTACACCCCGTCCTTAAGGGGTTAATCCCTCGCACGCGACAGGTCACTCTCCCATATACATGTACATGATATATATGATCCTAAAAGTACCATGTTATCCTACTTACGCAAGCGCAATACTACCATATTAGCAACCATAGTACTACCAATTAGCAACCGGGATTCGTCTGTTGTAAATGATACCTGTGCAACCATTCACTCATTTCAATAATTGGGCTTGCACGATACATTGATTTAAACAAAATTAATAACGGCCGATCCTTTTAGCGAAGGGCGGATCCAGGGAGGGGGGGCAACGGGGGACATGCCCCCCCTTAAAAAAAACGAACCCAATTTTGCGTACACCGTACCACCATCTTTTCCTTTTAAAAAGTATTGTGGTAAGAAGCCGCCTCAGATCGCACGACGGAGCATCTAGAATCCAAAAAAAAATTGGGAATCTTGAGGGGGACCAGAACCTCACGCCTTAATTTTTTGGACCCACTTTTTATGGGGACCAACAATTTTTTGCCCCCCCCCCAAAAAAAAAATGTGTTCTGGATCCGCTCTTGCTTTTCTTAGGACATTGCTCATAGGCAAAATAATTGACATGGACTAGTTAAGAAGTTGAATTCCAGGATTTTTCATGGGGGCACATATCGCAAACGTCCTCTTGCAGTTTTTCCCTGTTGGGCCTATAATGCCTCGCTATATCCATTGACATAAGAATGTGGCTAACTAAAAAAAATACAACTTACAAAAAGCCTTTTTGGTTGGGGAAGGAAGAGGGGCATTATCAGTATTTTGGTGGGGGACCTGGAGGCACGGCCTATTTATGGGGCCCCCCTCCCCGTGGCTACGCGGGTGGAACTTACCTCAATAGGGTAGAACACCGTGATGACCGAGGAAACCATCATGTTAGTAAGCGCGGCCAAAATGGTGCCCACAATGGTGGCTATCTGGTGGGATGTAAACCTGCTCTTCGCTGGATGCTGGTCACCGTCGGCATCAACCGCTTCCTCTGGAGTTGGCAAACCTCTGGGCGGAGTCTCCATAGGAGAAGGCACCTGACTATTTGCATCTTTCTGCGTACCCTCCATGTTGCCGTTTTCGTGTGTTTGAAGCTCCATGGCCTGTCCAAAAATGTCTACATAAAACAAGAAGGGTTTACCAATTTAGTATTAGGTTCTATCAAAGTAGTACCTAAGACTAGCGTACTGTCACACTATCCGAAATTCCGATCGGCCTTATACAAGTCGTGGTTCAGTAGCCATTTATTTCCTTTATACAGCATGCCCAGCAGTGTAGTACTACAATCGCGGTGATGGTTTTCAGGTATAGTAGTATTTTACGATCAAATTAATTGCAGTGCGTGGCTCATTATACTTTCTTGATTGTTTGAATTAATGAAGTGCGTCTATTTAGCATAAATAGAGATATTCATGTACGTGTATTTTTCAATGGCAATGGAATTGAATTCATTCCAGTTTCCACTGTGACAATTACCGAAATTTAGTCCAACAATTAAGCTGTTCACTCTTTCGCTGGTGTCACCTTTCATAATACCATACCGTGTAATCTGCGTCATTGTATTGTATTATTTGAGTGTAACTAAATTGTATCTATTGTATTTTCTTGCGCGTTACAAACACAAATTTAACCTTTGGGCGACACAGCGTCCTACGTTATCCCTTTGAGAGACATGTTGAATTACTGGGTGACATTCCAATGCCCTAATGTCTCAGCCCCTATTTAGAGGCAACATATCATCGCAAATATAGACTTGATTGATTGCTCGTGGTCCAATTAGTAATCATACCAGAATTCGTACAAAAGGTAACAATTGGGTGAAGGGTCATTAAAGTTGGGAAAAATGCCGTGCAAAAATGTATGCAAGAGTCTAACTTTTTGCCTAATATGGATTTCTATTATATTTTGCCGTTAATGTTTTTCGTCCTACATATTTTGTTTTTGGTTCCGTCGGTGTCAAGTCTTTTATTTAGTTTTTCCTTTTGGATAAAATTCAGTTTCCAAGTACATGGAGGCCTATTCATATATTTACCTTTGCCTTGACCTTATTATGAACTTGAATAAAATTAATAACGAAACTGTGCATGGCGGATGATATAAAAATGATAAAGTCTGCAGGTAATTCCATGTACTTGAATATTAAGAAAAAATATCGGGCTTCGGCCCAATGCACTCCGTGTTTTCGATGAATATGTAAATCATTTGTAAAGCGCTCAACCGGATAAGGCTTTACGTGCAAAACTATAGTGCGGCATTTTGCCGGCGAGGGAGCGGATATTTGTACCAGTGGTCCGCTGACGGCTGCCATCGGCGGCCCGCCAGCGGTGCTACCGGTGGGCCGCTGCCGGGGGCGATCGCGGCTTGCGGACTGGGAATTTAAGTTGCAGGGCAGTAAATCGGTCCGAAATTGTCTGCGCCGGCCAAATCACGATTTGCATGCCCTAAAAATATACAGTGTTTGAGCATGCTGAGGGCCATAACTTGAGTGTTTGTAAAAAAAAAAATATGTGTGGAAGCCGTGCACAGGACTGTGAACTTGTAGTTCCGTTCAATGTTGATGAATATTGGGCCCTTAAAGCGTTCTATTTTGCAAGGGAGTGTAGGCATCTTTTTATCAATATGGCGATGGGCTTCAGGACTATTTTCAGGGGTGATCATCTTCGGATGGACATTTCTCCTAAAAGTCATCAGTTAACGCCCCAAAAATTGAAAAGAAAATGAAAGATGATGAAATAAGCTTTAATTTGATGTGTGTCTCGAATACCTTGGAGAGTTGTGAGTATTTTTCCCGAATTTCTGAAGTGTGAGCATTTACCATTAGGGTCTATGGAGATTTATTTACTGGTCTGCTACCTTAAGCTATGACGTTCAAAGCAGAGCTGATTGGGCCGCTAGTCATGCATGCAAAACGTTCACCGCTCTGCACCTTAAACATTTCTTCTCATGGATATTAACAATTGTGCAAAGTTTCAAGCTTTTATGCAAAATGTCACAAATTGTACGCATATCCGCAGGACTAAACATGATACCAGTTAAATGTTCTACCTATACTATCATTGCAGAAATATAGCCAGATATTATTTTTCTCAAAAGTCATAATGGTACCATCTCGAGGCCAACTCTGTTACCAGCATGCCTTTTGAAGCAGCAGCAGAATGCTACCTTAAGGCCTTGCCTGAACTTCTTGTATTTAAACTCATAGATGAAAGGATTGATAACTGAATTGAAATTAAACAGTAAATTTGCGAAAACTCTGATATAGTAGAAGCCCTGAGATCCACAGAACAAGAATTGAGCATCATCTGTTCGATGCAAGCAGAGAAGGACAGCAAAATATTCCATTGTCCATAAGACAATGAGAGCTCCCAAGACAGTTTTAAGCATGCTTACAAGATTCTGTCTAGCAATTAATAGTTCATAGGCTGCTGCCTTTGCATGTTGCAGGTTAAGGGCTTTGACTTGTATTTTGAGAGTGACCTGCATCTTATAATAGGCCAAACTCATCAATGTTAGGGGCAGCAAATATGTGAAGAGAAAAATAAATATGCCGAGTAGAATAGGTAATGACGGGTGAGGATATTTGATTGAGCACATCTCATTGGGGTCATTGCTTGGCTCGAATGAGAATAGAGTAGGTAAAGATATCAGAAATGATATCACCCACACCAATGTAATTAAAGCAACCATCCTTGCTGTTGTGAGTTTCCTCGCATAGTGTAGAGGGTGTACTATGGCAATGTACCTCTCCAATGTAACCACACAGAGATTGTAAGCAGAGACAAAGGATAACACCAATGCCAAATACTTTGATGCTAGAAGTCGGCAGAACAAGTCTCTCACGCCGTTGCTTACTGGAGCAAACTCAATAGGCGTACAGTCTGATGTTAGATAATAAAGAAATTCTTGCAGACACATCAGCATATCAGCAACAGCCAAATTCACCAGCAGGTAGTTCGTCATGTTGTGTAAGAATTTGACACGTAGGATGACGTAGCACACTAGGAAGTTTCCTAAGACACCAATAACTCCTTCTGCTGCCATGACCTGACACACCCACTTCTCTCCAGTTGGTCCCTTGTTGTGTTCATCAGTTGCATTCATGTTTAATATTTGGGTCGATGCTAATCTATATACAATTGGTGCGTACAGTGAGTAGTTTTATTAGGATGCTCTAATAATGGCTTCAACTGTCACACAAGAAGCATTCCTTTGTAGGCCTTGTAAAGTGGAGAGAGTTACTGTTGCTGCCGATGGAGTGTAACACAAATCGGTGACTCTTTGTCCCTCAAATGTGAGTCATTTACCTCGAGGGACGGTGATTCTTCTACTTAGTGTGTACAAAAACCACGGTTTTAGATACACTAATGGCGACTTACACCTGTACTAAACATGTATTTTCACGACATGTCAATGATAGTATGCCAGTCCACCCATCAGGAAACACCTTATACTAATATATTGTACGAAGATAGTCGCCAACATTTACTACAGCGCTGCAATGCGAATCTGTCTTTGTTAGCTCACCTTAGGCAACTGATGCTTCGTGTGGCACCCTACCAGTTATCAACCTCTTTTATTTGATGTGGGAAGATTAATTAAGAAGTTTTATAATGGAAACTGTCAGGAGACGATTAGTCAAGACAATTATTATCTAAAACTCTGATTGTCACTCATTGAGCTACAATAGCCTACCTTCTTTTTTGCTACAGAGTACTTAACCGTTGATCCTCTTCGCTTATAACTGTTAATCAAGTTTTCTGACGCATTATAGAACTTCTTCGTAATAACTTTAAAAGTTTATGAAACTTTAAGAACTTGTTTACATCCCGTTCACGTAGGTCTTTGCATTTCTGCGTTCTTCGTGAAGCCGCCTCGTCTCCCCTAACTTACCCCACATGTTAGATGCGGAGAATTTTATACTGGGATACAATATCTCTGTACTCAATTTATCAACGCAGGTGGTGCGGAGGCTCTCTGAGTGACAACCGGACATTTAGTTTATTGCTATGTTTTGCAACACTCATCAATTCTTCATTATAGCTTTCAGTCAACTTTATAAATCGTCTGCTTCCAAATAAATTACACTTATTCAATAAAAAAATTTGTGAAGGTTTGTCAGTAACATAACAATCATCTTTGTCTAAGACAGCATGCATTCGTTTTATAAAAGAACGTATGAGTGCCCCCAAAAATATGTCTCTAAAGCCGGGCCTCGTCTTGAGTAGAGATTTCAATACAGCTACTCACAAAACGGTCCGGAACACCGAGCTTGCTGGAAAAACCAATCGCGTACACAATTTTGCCACTGGAAAGCGAGCTTTGTTGACGCAAATATTAATGTCAATATTTGCGACCGGAAATCAAGACGTGATTTTTTTTGGACTCGAATATTGCCGTCAATATTCCCGACTTAAGAGCGAGCCGTATTTTGGTTGCCGTGAACATTTACGTCCATATTCACGATTTGCGATGTCCCTTCAGAGCCACAATAAATACCCTCATCGGTCACAATATCACGAGTTACACTTTTTGCAACACGTTTGCATTTATTTAATTGTGTCATGGCCTACTTGCTGCCCTTAACACTGATGAGTCTAGCCTACTACAAAATACAAGTCACTCTTAATCGACAACCCAAAACCCTCAACCTGCAACATGGAAAGGCTGAAGCCTATCATGTGAATGCCAGACAGCGTCTAGTCATCATGCTTACAATCGTCTTGGGAGCTCTCATGGACCGGGATGAGTACGTTTTCTGCTCTGCTCGCGCACACTGGAAGATGGTCAACTTATTTTCTGTTGTGCTAAGAGGACCAAGTACGTTAGGTCACTTTGTGCGTTTGCCTGCTATGTCAACCCCATCACATACCAGTTAAAATACAAGACATTCAGGCAAGCTCTTAAGACAGCTATTCACGGCTGGTTTTCTAGGCACAGAAATAACATAGTTAACCGAGCTTGAAAGTTCGTTTCCAGTCCCATTAACAAATCAAGTAAACAAAATATACCTTTTTGGGGATTGGGTTACAGCGCTCATGCCAGGAGCTTGCGACACCATCATGGTGTCCTTTATCAACGGGCGTTCTTGAGGTCCTCACGTGACTCATCACGTGACCATGCTTGGTCACACGACATAGATGACGTTAAGATGGTGCCTTGGTGAGAGTGTGAAGGACTATTGTTTAATTCTAGGGAGCTGAAAGATTTTTAAACGGGTTTTGGCAATTAGATAGCAAAACTAATAATGGATGTCTGATGAATAATCGTACAACTGTAAAAGGATGGATTAAGTCCTGAATTGCAAGTACCAAGACGAGTAGCTAGGGTGTAATGTACAACGCTCTCTGTGCTAAGCCATTGTATGAATTGAGAAACTATTTGTTTGTATCCTCTCAACCAAAAGTGCACTGGAGCCCTCGGCTTCAGTGCCAGTTTGAAATTCGTCAATTAGCTTGTCTTGTTAAGAATAAAATATGTTAAGATTGATTGAAGCTATAATGATGAATTAATTGGTGCGGCAAAGATAGTTATTATTGTTATATCTAGCTGTCACTTAGAGAACTACCGGACCGCTTTCTTTGATGAATTGTGTAAATATATATTGGTCACTTTCACCATTAATCATTTCGGATAATTAAGGGACGACGAGGACGGTTCGAGGGAAAATTGATGCCTTGATTAACTTTTTTAGTATTGTGGTCGCCTATTACAGGGCTGTCAGCCGCTCAAGTTATAATGCTACAGAGAAGAGCAGGAACATCCCCCTCCCATCCCCCCCCCAGGAAAAAGAACCAATCAATCAATCAATAAACAAACATAAAAGAAATAATCAATACAAAATATATTTATATATATATATATATATATATATATATATATATATATATATATATATATATATATATATATATATATATATATAAAATAACGGAAACGTTCCTCCCCTCCCCCATCAAAATTAAAATATATAAATATTAAAACTATTACAAATACACAAAAAATATTTTAAATAAAAAAGAAACCAAAATAAAATACAATAAAAACATATTTATATACCGAATAATTTGGTAACAAATTTAAAAAAAAATGGAAAAAATTACTGTTTCAAGGGAAAGGAATAATATTATATGAAATGTTTAACATTTGGGATGAGGAAGGCCAGGATCGAGAGGTCAATGATCTGGTAAATTTCAGGACAATGCAGGCATTGAGCAATTTGGTAATAGATCTATCGGATGTTAGACCTCCGTGTAACCCCTTAAGCTCTAAACGACACCTGTATAGAAGGATTCCTAATTTATTGCTTAATAATAATAACCACGTTGTGGGGAAAATGTATCCCATGGAGATTATAGAGCATTGTGTAACGTGCGTCACCAAGTAGTTTCCCTACCTGCCTGCCTAGCCAGGTCTAGCCTTTCACCAAGGCTATCGTGGCTTAGAGCGGCGGAGCTGTGAAGACCCGAAGCGACTGTAGCAAAGATTAAGTCAGCACGCACGAGTGGCAAAGCCACGAAGCCTTTTCCAACTTTATATTGTTGAATTATTCATAGTTTTTTATGCAAATATGAAGAGTGCTGAAGGTTAATCAATTACACCACGGATTTGGCCTATTCGCTTCCATTTTTAAAAGAAGGGTGAGTAAGGAAAACGTAAGAGCAAATAACTGTAAGTTCAGATGAAAAATAAGTTCATACACTCAAATAATTTGTTGAAATACTTGTATAAGTAGAATTAAAATAAGATAATGTAAGAACAATTACGCGGTCACGGTCTCGAGGAAAACTCTACTCGCATTGTTTTTGTTTTTAAATTGTGTGCAAGCACCCGGGCGCGTCGACGCGTCCGGGTAGTAGCCACGCACGCACTAAAAGGATGATGATTGGTTGGAATTTCGCTACCCTTTCGGGGTAGCAAAAATCGAGATTATGAAGAAAAACATAAGAATTGTTTGACAAGATAGAAAAGGCCCTCGTGGCTTCGCAGCTCACTTGTGTGGTCTCACGCTCCAGTCGCTGAGCTTCTTTGCCGCTTTGTCTAATAAGGGCAAGTTAAGCCACGATGGCCTTGGTGAAAGGCTAGGCCAGGTCCCGATGGAGTTTAAACACCTGCGGGTGTGGGCCACAGCACCGAGTGACGTCCAGCACTCCAAATTCTATGGGCTCTGTGCGCCAACGAAAGAGGGCGCCCTTTTACCTAGCAACGACTCCCCATGGGCGGGACATTTAACTGGTTCACGCGCACCGTTCTTTGTGTGTGACGCACGTACACCAGGGGATTTGTACTTTGTAAATGCAGTGGTACGGCCGCGCGTCGCTGCAAAATTGCAGTCAGGCAAGATGGCGTCGGTCGGTCACCCCCAACTGTACTTTCTTTGCCGGTGAGGGGGTACTTGTGAACGGAACGGATACCACTTGGGAAAAGCACTGGAGCAGCAGACCTTGGTGTTGATTGAGTGGATTGGAAGGATAGCCCTGTGGATTGACATGTGAAATGGGTGGAGTACCTGTGGATTAGGGTGGCTGACAGGTGGCTTTGGGTGGCTCACCGGTGGCTTTTGGTGGCTTTTGGTGGCTATGGGTGGCTCACCCGTCGCTGATCGGCCCGTCGCTGATCGGTGGAGACTATACCTCTTGTTAGCAACAATTAGACAAAAAAGCAGACAGGCGACTTCTTTGACTTGGTCCCACCTAAGCGAAGAAGTGAGGTTTATTTTCTTATCCTTACAGGCCAATATGATCCCCATACATTTGCTTACAATAAATGCACATCCTTGATAAAATACAGAGGACGCATTAACCAATAAAAACACAGTATTGCTCAGTAGATGACTAAAGCCACGCCCACTAACAATGCTGACAATTGGATTCTGATATTCAAGCATGAGTGACCTAGCACTAAGAAATGTCAATACATAGTTCACGTTGATGTATATAAAACGTATAGCTGATAACGCGTCACAAGTGTTTGCTGAACTAATTTGTTCCCATAAGAAACAAAAGAAAAGACAGCGCCCTCTATTGACATAGCCAGAAACATATTGCACGCAATAAGTGCCGGCTATGATAATTGTTCATGTTATATTTATGCTAGCTTTTTGTCATTGTTTTTCATCGTGATGCCAAAAATTCTTCATTTCAGTTTTGTGCTATTATAAATGATCAGGTTTTAGGTTCGCAGGTTATTTATTAGCTAGATAAAACCGATTAGTATGTTAAACCCTACAGCAGAATAGTTTTGTGAACTCTTATATTTCAGGAAAACATCTTTCAGTTCTGCTCCCACATTATTTTTTTGGACCAAAAAAGTAGTTGAAAAGAAACTCGTCATCTTGTGAGGTTGTTTACAACTTCTGATATATGTGTCGTTTAGAACTAAAACCCGATTGTTAAAAAGAGCGTGACTTCGTCGAGTAAAGTACATTGTAGGTACAACATCAAGTTACTAAGAGTAAATTCCATTCAATCGATAGTGCTAAAACAAATTTACAAAAATATATTGAAAGCAAGGTTTTGCATAAGACATGTCTTCAGAGATTGTGGAATAAGAGCCTAACTTTACCCTATTTCCATAATGTACCGTATTTTTGTCCAATCCATTTGAAATGAATGTGTTCAGAGCTAGAGGTGTAATTTTCTTAATCATTTTTATTTCATTGATTGTCACTTGTTTCGTTTAATGTAATTTGTTTAATACTCCAATAGTGTCATTGATTGAGGAAGTTACCCTGAACTGGCATAAGCAGATTTACAGTATTTGTGTTAGGATCATTGTGTACAAACTGTTTTTGTATAACATCATAAATCTCATTTAAAATAAGTCTCAAGTTGACGTAAAAATGTACTCTTATAGAATCGTGTGAAGGTTTCCTTACTGTATAAAGTTAATCCAAAATATTAATTCTTTCGCAACTTGAAAATAGGAGAAATCTTCTCTCGTGATTATGTGGAAAAAATTCTTCAAATCCGCATGCCCGTCCCTAAAACGGTGACGAATTTGGTGAACGAGTATATGCTTTTAAAACACGACTTGGTGGCCGAAAATGATTCAGTAAAGGTTCATCAATATATCTTCAAATTTGAAATCAAGTTAAGTAACTTCTCTATGCACCTTCAATTATTACTTCCATATCACCTGACCACAGTCAAGCTTTGTTTTTAATTTTTTTTTTGCAGGAGATAAAATTAAAATGAGACGCTTCCAATCACGAATATAAGTGATTACATATTCTTAAGTGGTTTCGAGACTAAACAGTGCTCTATCAAGATTTACTAATGTAAAAACATATTCCATTGTTTTGTTTTATTTATCTTAACATTTTCATTTAAATATAAATTACCCACTACCATCACAGACGAAGTAATACGAATACATCATACATTGTTAAATTAGCGAGAACACACTATAATCACTCACGTACAAAATTGACAAAATTCGTAATCAATAACCGCTTCCTTTTCGACAAGGAAAGGTCCGTTTTAGCTAAATATAAAGCGTGACATTAGCCAAGCGTATGTAATTTTTTTTTTCGAACAACGAATACGGTTACTAAGAATCATTTAGTGTTTTTAAGGCTTAAAAGTGATCAATCAAAATGTCATAATGCAAATACCAAACTTAATTGTACTATCACCACGCAATATGGCTTTACATGTACCATACAGCGTTAAACTAGCGAGCAAATACAATAATCATCCACATCGAGCATGTACGTGTGTACGTTATTAGAATATATAACTGGTTTAAATGCATTAACTACCACTAAACCACTGGTTGGGAGTATGCAGTAACCAGTGGCGAAGCCAGGAATTTGTAAGTGTGGGGGCGCTGGAAGGGGGCTGGAACATTTCATGGGGGCGTCATGAAGTGGCGTCAATCGCTTCTCAAAAGTGGAGGGGGGGCGGACATACCTTGATCAGAACTGATGCGAGCGCGAAGCGGGAAGCCCTTACGGCGTGGGGTTGGGGGCCTGCTTAAAGGCCCCGAAAAAAAATGATTCTAGATGTTCTGTGCTGTGATCTGAAGCAATTTCTTATAACTTTTCCATGCTTTAACTAATATTTTCTTAGCAAAAGATAATTATTTGAACATCGTTTTTGAGGTTGGAGTCATTGAATCAGCTATCGGTATTCTGAGCTATAGGCGTGGGGTTCGGGACCCGCTTAAGGGCCCCGAAAATTGTTTGAAGAATGCTCTGTGGTGCTATCTGAAGCAATTTCTGAACACTTTTATCAATATTTTCTAAGCAAAAGATACATTGTAGTACATAATAAGGCCCTGTAAATGAGACACGAGTTCAAAAAACGGGGGGGGGGGGACATTTGACATTGTGTCCCCCCCCCTACAAAACGTGTGGGGGGAACATGTTCCCTGTCCCCCCCCCCCCCCCGGATTGACGCCCATGGCGTCATGTAGATCAATGATAATTTTTTTAGAAACATAAAATCTCAGTGTGGGGGGGGGGGGGCGACTGGGGGTGGGACAAGGTTTCCTTGGGGTCGCCCCCCCCCCCCGGTGGCTACGCCACTTGCAGTAACACAATGGCAGTAGAAGAATCTCTTTCGAGAAGATGTGTAATTCTGAAAAGAACCGGCTGGTTCGGTGAAAACGTTTCACATCTAGCCCGTTCTTTTCAGACCTCCGCATCTTCTCAAAATAGATTCTTTATTGTTACCGCAAACCCTCACTCCACTGCCATGCAAAGTTTCAAAAGTTATTTACCACTAAACAAATTCAGAAAGAACCTGAATGTGTTTCGACACAATCAAATACAACACTATCCAGCAAAACAACCACATTACATCATTTTGAAGTTCAGTTTTGAAAGCAGGATCACCAAAGTGGTTTGGTTCAAAAAAGATCAACTCAAACAAAACATCAAAGCCATAGCTATTGTCAACGACAATTTTAAGGTTTCACACCACACTCAATCAAGAAGAGTAATAAATAACAACAATTATTAACAGGCTATATAATGTACCGCTAAAACAAGCTTCACGTAAAGTGTGCAATTTTACTAAATGTATTTCAAAACATGAACAATTACAGCAATATGTCAATCAAAGTTTACGTGTGACGGTACTTAGGCAAATAGTGGACATCTTACTTAAACTACAAATTTCAAGGCGATACAAATTCTGCGTTTTCAAAAGTCAGTTAAAGGCTCTTAAACAACCTTAATGAATAAGTAACTTAATTAAAAAAAATAGATCATCTTCAAAACAAAGTTAATTCACCTGTCAAATTAAACCAAGAATAAATTTCAAATTAGTCCAACATACAGGCCATTCTTCTATCGCGAAAACAACCACTTAACAATACCTAAGACAGTTTACCCATTCCCATTGGTCGAGAGCCCGTCACGTGGCTGGTCTTAAACGATTGATAAAGACACGGCTGGCTGGTTTTAAACACTTTTCCAGTGTCACATTAAATTTGGACCCCAAAACTTCAATGCCTTTTACCGTTTTATATGTTGAACGTTCACAATCCTCATGTATATATGCGCAATACTACCAGTGAGTCAGTATTTCATAGTCCTATATTCACAACGCACTCACCACAGCTGCATCTGCGCGTCATCTCGCATCACGTGCGATGGGTGCGCCAATCTCCATAAATGAAAAGGAGTTATTAACGTCTTACTCGCGAGCTGGACACTCCATTATAGCTAGAGAAGTGTTTCGAAGAACAGAAAGTAAAAAAGATAAACTGAATCGTTGGACATTTTAAATTTTAACTTGTTTTGACTTTCGGACAAAGATTATTTTTTTTGACCGAAAAGATATTTATGTATAATTGTCAGCTGCAGTCCAGACTCCAACCAGTCTTAAACATAATGTTTAACACCTCCCAAGCACACATTTATTCCCTTATTTAAAAGACAAACTGTACATTTTCGCATCATTTTTTTCTTCTAAATAACAGAAATCACGGCACTGTGTAAATTGAAACGTCATGGTATAAAGGCAAACATTTCTAAAAGGAAAAAAAATGAGTGGGTTCAGGCAACACGCATATTGCATTGCATTCATTGCATTCCGCAGAAAGAGAAAAAAACAGCGCGTCAAAGAAAATTTGAGAGCTAGAAAGATTGTTTCCGTGTACATAATTTAGTATTCTGAATTCTTCCTGAAAATAAATTATAATTATAGCCACAGTCGAATCTTCGTACTGCACTTATTAGGGAGTAAGTTCCATATTCATACGAAGTCCGTGTAATGGCTCGGTAGTCGTTTGGGTACTTCCCAGATTTAATTAAATAAAGAATCCGTTCAGGTTTGCATCAGAGCAAATATTGTACCACTATCCACCTTTCTCATCCTCTGTGCAATCGAACGAAGTTAGCTTGTCATTATCTTTATCTTTTGTTGAAAAAACAAACTAACCGTTGTGTAAGGACAGAGAGTCACCGGCAGTACTTTTCTCATTGTAAGAGTAATATACCAAACTGTAATTCTGTCTCAAAATTTAAAATTCTCCGCACTCGGCCCAGGCTGTGTTGCCTCCCCATTCCTCTCGATCAACTCTTAGATCCCAAGATCCATCAGAATTACTCAAGGTGCGCAAGCTGTCGCAAGACTCGTCTTGAACAACGCTTACAACATAACGCATCTGACAGATATTGTGTTGTTAGTACCCTTTTGTAAGAATACAATCCGTCGTTTTAATTTCACGATAACGGAGAAGTCAATCTCTTTTCAGACAAAGTGGTTCAAATCGTTTCAGTAATTATATACAATCTAATTTTCATCCTCATTTTTTTTTTCAGGGAGTACAATAGACACGTCCAGGAATAAAGACCTCGATAGTCTCGCTGTTTTTTCCAGGATTAATAATAATGCATATTATTTGTTTTGATACGTATGCAAATGAATATAGTCTCAAGCCTGCCCGTGCTAAGCGCTTCACATCAGCGTTTGTTTTGTATGTGGTGTCTGGGGTAAACACAGAATCAATTCGTCGCGCTGTGAGTAACGAAAACACGATTTTTGTTCAAAGTTAAAATGTGACAATCTTATCCAGCCAATAAGCAGTGTCACATTTCATATTTCAAAGATCTTTTCTTAGAAAGTGTGGACGTAGTGATAGCGTTAAACGTGAACATATGTAATGCACGTTAGAAATAACAAAACCAAGTACTTGTTAAAAATCAATCACTTTGCTAAGTGCGCTGTCGAATCAGGAAACAGCAAGCACATTCCAATCCCTAGGCTTACTATTGAAAACGAGGTTGAACACGAAATAAGCCTTGGGAAAGAGTTTGCAACCGTTGTTCTGGCAAATATTAATATAGGAAATGACCAAGAGTGGTACAGGCTAACCACGGACACAGTGTTTATACGTCGGTGAAGGGCAAACACCTAATTTGATTTACATCACCCCGACGCAAAAAATCAATCTTATGAATAGTTGATGCGGTACCCGCTGCTATGTACATCAGATTCGAATCCGCCAACCGATCCCGTTAGCTCGGTGGTAAGGCTGTTTCGGCAAGTCAGCCGAAACAGCTTCTGCTTTCGTTAATATTTTGTTTAGCTGTTTTCAATCGAAAACAGGGTTTGGCTTCTTTAAGATTGTATAACACAATCATAATAAACTTTTTTTTTAATTCACAAAGCATATACATGTGGTTGCATCAAGCCACGGTTATATAATACACATTATTTCTATTCAATGTATGTTACACTTTAATAAGGTAAGAGATGGGAGATGATGCGAGATCGATTTTTTTATAGTTTCAAAATAAATTCGATCCTTCGATGTAAATAGCACGACCATGATAATACTTGTCTAAAAAGCTCTGATGTTATTAGGTTTGTTTTTGTAAAACTGCATCTACAAGTCTTCATGTAATAAAATATGTTCAAGTCAGATTGGATAAGAATACACGCCCTTTGTTAAATGTGTTTTTCCATATGAAAGCGAGCGAGTGTTTGCGCACGCACAGCTCAGAATGCGACAAAGATGCTCGTTCCTTCGAGAAAACCAAAATCTCAATCGACGGGCACGTTGGTGTCTCTTCGTGAAAACGCAAATGCAGTTATCGAGATGCTTACCCCTGGCATCATTAATGTAATTTAGAAATTACTGACGTTTTGCTCACAGAAGTATGTCAATAATGGTCAAGAACGATGTTTTAAAGCAAACGATTGAAAACAAATCGAAACGGAAAAAAAATATGTTATTTTTGACATGCTCGTCCCTTCGTGAAAACGACAAAGAATAATGTTCAGGCCAAGCTAACGCTTGGGCAAAGAAGTTTTCTCAAATACTGCCCCAATTGACCGAATTGAGTTAAGTTTGCAAACGGTCCAACGTCCTTGACCTTAATCGGGAATTTGTTTTCAAGAATGACGAACTGGGGATAATGCCACACGATGGTGCAAAATGAAATGTATCAATAAACATTTTGACAGGGAATTCGCATTAACATGTTTGACATGTCTTGAATAACGTTTACATCCTAGTGTATTTAGGATTTCCAATAAAGGTATTTTCAAAAGGTGGTGTTGTGCATTTTTTTACAAACAAACGATACGATTATTGTTTTTAGTTCACATTAAACCTAAAAGGGCCGATCGCGATCCGAGCTGTTTTGACTTTTTGGCCTCGAGTCTTGTGCATCTTTTGATACCAAAACAATTTTTTAAAATGGGACCACGGGTTGCCGCGCAGTGAAACATTTTACGCGCCGTTAAAACTGAGTTTCCCATAATATACGTAGTGTACACAAAGCAGAAATACCATTCGTGCATATGAATATTAATTAGGCCAAAAAAAAGTCTCCGGTTTTTGGTATGTGCGCGCGTCGCCGTAGCCATGCGCGTCGGCAAAATGAAAAAGTTTTTTTTTTCAATACAAGATGATGTTTCAAAACCGCCAAACTCACTGGTTTTACTGGAATTCTGCTGCTGCACAATGTTAACGTGTTTTAAGAAGGGGTTATGATCGAGAATAAGATTTATGTGGCCTCTCTGGACTCCCATATTTGCACTAAGTTTAGTCGGGCACCATTTGCAGTCATCAGCCGACATTTAAAGCCCCCCCCCCAAAAAAAAAAAAAAAAAAAAAAAAAGTAAAAAAAAAAAAAAAAGCCGCGTCGCCGCACCACTTTGGGGCAAGCTCCATACCAGAAACCGGAGACTTTTTTTTGGCCTTAGCCTTAATTCCAAAAAACCTGTGACCTAAAGTCATGAAATTGCTTAAGTATAGGTTTATGGTAAGTTATTCTCTGCATGTACCGAGTTTCATATTTGTTCGTCACTCGATGGCAGAGATCTTCTTTTTTTTGGGGGGGGGGGATACGCCCTCCCCCCCCCCCGGCTGAGAGATGGTCAAAATAATTCTGCCCTTAAAGTTTTAGAGTTAAATGGTATTGTTATCCTTTTATTGGTTACTCAATTTAAATAAAACAAAGTGGTCTGATCCCTTTCAGTAATTGACTTACATTGCCAGTCGAATCTTCATACTGCATTTTTGTAAGGAATACAAAAGACCCCTCCATGCAACCCAAATAATACCACGATAGTCTCCGGGTTGTTCACGGGACGAAGGAAAATACACACTGTTCAAGTTTGAATGATAACACGCCTTGTACCACCAAGCTCCGGCCATCCTCTCTGCGCAGTTCATATGTGAACGGTCATTGTCTGCGTCCTTTGTTGAAAACGGCCAGTGATTATGGTTAGTCAGAGAGTCTCCAGCCGTACTGTCCGCATTGAACGAACCAAAACTCAGACGAAAATCCTGTCCAGATATTCGAAAACCTCCGTACTTGGCCCAGGTTGTGTTGCCCTCCCAGTCCTCCAAATCGATTAGAAGATCCCAAGATCCAGTAGAATTACTCAAGGTGCGCAAGTTGTCGTTGCCGAGCCAAAACTCACCAGCCAAGTCCCCAAAGCCCACGCGGTAGTCAGCTAAGTCCCGGTGAAAGTTGACACTGCCATCCTGACGCCTCTGAATGACAAGCCAGCCTCCACCGTCGGTCTCCATGTCGCAGTACACCCTCAGACCATCTGCAAATCCCGCGGGGAATATCGTGAAGATGCCGCTCTCACTGTAACCTGCTTTCAGTAAACTATGGCAATCGCTGTAAAAACCATCGAAGTACACGCCCGCGTAGTCTACGACCAAGTTATTTGGGGCAGAGACTTTGGTAACATTGTTCAATTCACACTTGCGATTTCTCTTGAAGTAATTGATTGATTTGCAAATCTGCCAAGAGTGACACAGACTTACACAGCCGACGAGAGTACCAACCCCACCCGACCAAATTGTGGCATTTCTCAGTGTTCGATTTTCA
This sequence comes from Patiria pectinifera, assembly GCA_029964075.1. Lineage (NCBI taxonomy): Eukaryota > Metazoa > Echinodermata > Asteroidea > Valvatida > Asterinidae > Patiria > Patiria pectinifera. The sequence continues at coordinate 903,597 of CM057132.1, forward strand.
GCAGCATTGAATTCCTGTGATAGCGCATGACCACAAGCTGTTCCTTGGGATGTGGGCAAGATTGAAAATAAAGTATACAACCACAGACCGGTGACAAGTACCTGTCTACTTGAGTGACTCAAAACCCGTACCTCCTCCATTGTTTCCTACAACGCAAAGTGATACAATTTCAACAAAGCAGATCGTGCAGGTCTATTTACACAGACAACTGTTTCCACCGTACAATGCAGTTTTGATATCAGCCCCGACCGCACTGACAGCCACTGGTATTCCAAGCTTCTGGCTTGCTTGATTACTTCCAAACAGGTGAATTTGATTCAAGTCACAAGACCTATGAATTGCGACAATTGTTTGTACGCACGGGTAATAAACATGATGTATGTTTCCAATTGTGATCAAACCTGTTGCTGCGGCTGTGGTTATATTGTTGTATTGAGCAACTTGCATCTTCGATCACGTCACCATAGCAACGTCTATCTCAAAAGGAAAGGCTATTTTGTCACACTCGTCCTCTCCAATTAATCATGCACAGTTTCACAGCGTTTATGTTTCTACATCCTTATACTCTGTGGGCTAGGGGGGGGGGGGTTCCCAGTGCACCCCCCCCCCGAACCCACCTCCACTGATATTTTGTTCGATCCTTGGCATGTCTCCAATACCTTTTGTTTTCTAGAAAAGCATTGCTCCGTTTTAAAGGGAATGTACAACATTTGCTTTTGCTGCAATTTTCAGAAATAAATGGTTTCGGAGGATAAGAATATTATAGGAAATATTGTTACACTGATTTGTTTCAAGTTTTGAAATCGTGGATGCTGGAAAAACCAAGATAACCAATCATGTTCTTGTAGTCCGGATTTCCTTACCCCACTTAAGATGAAACGGAGCAATTTGTAGACTTTGGAGAATTGTAAGGTCAGAGAATCAGTCTGGCAGGCTTGTACCTCTTCACATGTGTGTAATCAATTGCAAAGAAAATGCGGAATAACTAAATATGAAAACTTAGGAGCAGTTTTTGAAAATGAGCCAGTTTTCTCCAACGCTGGTCGGCCAACCAGCGTTGGAAAAATTCAATTTTTCTTGAAAATGTCAGCACACCAGGAGCCACGATTTCACAGGATGCTTTAAACTGTCATTCCCTAACAATCCAGTAAGGTATTTCGTGATAATTTGATCATTTTTTTTCATGTATGCAAATGTTGTGTATTCCTTTTAATACAAAAAAAAAGAGTCGTTGCTCTTCAGAAATGGGGCTATAATATCTTTAAGATATTTTCGCCAATGAGATGACATAGCATTACAATGCGTTTTGCTGTCTTGTTCTGACAATTCTAATGTCTGGTACAGAAAGTGAAAATTCTAGCGTTCATTTACAAATGAACGCGCGATTGGCATTTGCTACAAACACTTGCTCACAAAGACTGTAACAACTGCAAAGTGATAACATTTGTATCAGAACAGATATGTAATAACATGTATTTACAAGAAAAACTGTTTCCACTGCATCAAGCAACTTTTTATTCAAGCATCTTCGATCAACTCACCATAGCAATGCATTGACAAACGATTACCTCAAAACAAAAGGCTATTGTGCCCACGCGTCCTCTCCAATTAATCATGCAAAGTTACACAGTGTTTATGTTTCTGCATTCTTATACTCCGTGGGCTGGGGGGGGGGAGGGGGTAGTGCATTCCTTCCCAGAACCCACTGCCACCGATATTTTTCTTCGATTCTTGGCCTGTCCCCAAAACGAAATAGAAATGTTAACAGTGAACATTTAGGGGTTGCACTCTCTCGGGATCCCACTTATTGGAACCGCCTCTGGTTGAGCTTAGATGCATTTTCTTAGCATCAGGGTTGGAAGGGTAAGAAACATTATGCCTTAAACTAAGCAGACCTTGACCGATCTTAATCAAACTCAGCACAGTCAATCTTTATGAAAAGCTCGTCTAAAAATATCTCTGGTTAAGTATCTCGGTGCTAAATGAACTACCCATGAAATACATCACGCCAAACGACTTGAAATTTTACAATTGAAAATTACATTGATTCAATCCTTAAGTGCAGGAATCTTCACAACTACAATTTGCCAAATCTTAATCCTAGAATTGCGGGAATAAAATTGCAAACTCAAGACAAGTGCGAACAATTGTAGAACGTGCTGAATCCGATTTGAACATTACAAACATGTTCACTCAAGTGCTATGTTTGTGAACTCTCGACAAAGACTTAAATACACACCGTATTGTAACTGGGCTCGGAGCTAACACCACATCCAAATCAAATGTTTCACCTGCAAACGTCTTTATAATCATTAGTTTCTACTAGCCAATGTACGAAGTAACATCACTTTTACTGCAACACAACCAATGGGAGACTTTCCATTCTCCGTAAGTCACCGAGAGAGCTAGAGGGCGCTCCTTACCGGGTAAACCCTAGAATAAGAAGATAAAATCATCGTCTATAGTTGTTTGTTTATTGCGTATCAACGACGGTTTTCGACTTGGCTTGCTGTAGAAACTCGCTCGCTTGTCAAATAAGATCATGCCGAATACTCCATGTGATGTACCGCAGTGTTAAGTAAGATGTAGACATGAATATCCAAAGGAAAGAAAGAGGTGTAATGCTTGGCGAGTGGCCATACGACGGGTGAAAGATGACACAGGCCGTGTAGCTTAGTACATGGGAAATAAATTGTCGAAACTCTATTTTTGAACTCGCTCCAGTCCTTTTATTTGTCTCCACTTGTGTACACTTTACTTGATCCTTCATTCACTGGTTATAATTGCTCAACTGATGTGTGCGGCGATCTGAGTGGATATGGCCTGGCAGTAAGCGGTTCACTGCAATAAATGACAAAACTCTAATGAATAACTAGCCAAAACAAAGGGATTAACATGACCCTTGAACGATACACATAACAATGCAGTGATTTCACGTACAAGTTCTTCCAAAATTATGACCCAAATATCCCACAGATTTAAACGATTAAACACTTCAAAATGCCCCCAAATTAACCCAAATGTCTTCTTCAAAGTTTACAGTTAACGATTAATAACAATTGAAACAGAAATCATACCGATTGTGTAGAGTCCGGGGAAACCTAAGCCTTATTTTCTGGAATTACATTCACAACGAATCAGTACATGTCGCGCTTGACCCTTGACCTACGCGCAAGCCTGCACAAGTAAACAAAGGGCGCCCCCAATACAAATCATGAATGAAATTTGATGTAACTGGTAAGACAACGTTACATTCCCAGCCCCAAATGAACTATCTTACTAGATTTTCATTTTCCCCAAACTTTATGTAACGTCCCCTTAAAGTCTGAATAACAACAACAACTAGTTCTTGGCACTCTCCACGAGACACAGCTTGGTGATTGGTCGTCTGAAGTAGCCGGTCCCGGTCTTGACCTCCACCTGTCGGACGTTGCCTTCATGGTCTGGGTAGGTTTGGCTGACTCTTCCCAAAGGCCAATGACCGCGAGACACCCTGTCATCCGCCACCAGGACCAGATCTCCAACTTGAAGATTCTGTACTCGCTGCGTCCACTTCTGTCGAAGTTGCAATACAGGTAAGTACTCTCGAAGCCAACGCTTCCAAAATTGGTCGGCCAGAAACTGAGCTTGACGCCAACGTCGACGGCTGTATGCATCTTCCTTCTGAAACAGACCTGGGGGTAAGCTGGGATTAGCCCGCAACAGCAACAAATGATTCGGTGTCAGAGGCTCGTCGTCACCTGGATCAAAACTCAGTGGGGTCAATGGTCTGGCATTGAGAATTGCCTCGACCTCTGCCATCAAGGTAAGCAAAACTTCATCAGACACAACTTGCTCCTTCAACAAACACCTCAAGATCTTGCGCACAGACCGTATCATTCTCTCCCATACACCGCCCATATGGCTTGCTGTAGGAGGATTGAATTGCCACCTGATACCCTGCTGCAGCAGAAAGTCACTAACCCTCCGCTGATTCAGGTCATCAAGACTTTCCCGCAGCTCTCGCTCTCCCCCGACGAAATTTGTGCCATTATCACTCATGATGATCTGTGGTTTGCCCCTTCTTGCGATAAATCGTCGAAGTGCGTTGATAAAGGCATCGGTATCCAGAGAGTGAGCAACTTCAAGGTGGACTGCCCGCATCGATAAACATGTGAAGATGCACCCATACCGTTTGATGTGACTCCGGCCTTGCTTCACGTAGACGGGACCGAAGTAGTCAACACCGACCGATGTGAACGGAGGATTATCTGGCGTTACTCTAGCCTTCGGTAAGTCGCCCATGAACTGTTGTCTCAATGGAGCATTCCTCTTCTTGCACTCAAAGCAGTTGCCAATGACACGTCTAACAGTTGCGCCACCTCTGACGACCCAGAACTTCTCCCTCAGCGACGACCATGTCATTCCAACCCCAGAGTGCCCTACTAGCAAGTGATGGTGAATGATAATGAGCTCTGTCACCCTATGGTTGCTGGGAAGAATAATCGGGTGTTTCATCTCCTGATCAATTGGTGCGTTTCTAAGGCGACCGCCTACTCGCAAGATGCCATCCATCAAAACAGGATTCAGTTTGTGAAGAGAGAGTTGTTGCCCCCTGGACTTCTTTCCGCAGGTGGCCGTCTCCTGCTTCGTCGAGTGAAGTGCATCTATCTCTTTGGGAAATGCTTGACGCTGTATGTACCTTATTATGCCCCTTTCGGCACTCTGGCATTCTTCTACGGAAAGACCTCCTTGTTTAAGGCTTGAGTCATCTGCTATTCCCTTGCAGCGGATGTGAAGATACTGAACGAAACGCAAGAGCCAAGCAACGCCTCTCTTCAATCGGTTCCATGATGAGTACTTGGTCAGGAATTCATCAACCTTCAGCTTCTCTTGCACTAAGGCTGTCTGCGTCACCACCCTCTTGAGTTCAGGATCCCTCTCAAGAGCATCATTGAGCGGCAATATGTCAGGGTTTGGTACAGTACCCTGCAGGACAACTGGAGGTATTGGCCAATGATCCTCATTCATCATCAGGAACTGCGGCCCCTTTAACCAGCGGCCATCTTTGATCATCCTTTCAGCGCTCAGGCCCCTAGACCCTTCATCTGCTGGGTTGGATTCAGTGTTGACATATCGCCACTGTGACTCATCGGTGGCATCTTGGATCCTTGCAACCCGATTTGCCACAAAGGTGCGGAAGCGCCTACTCTCGTTTCTTATGTATTGCAGAACCGAAGTTGAATCAGTCCAGAATACAATGTCGGTGATGGGCAATCTCAGCTCTTCCTGAACCATTTTGCTGAGCTGAACTGATAGGACAGCTACCGTAAGCTCCAACCTCGGTATGGATATCGACCTCTTAGGACACAGCCTTGCCTTCCCAATGATGAAGGAACAGTCTATCCTTCCTGATCCGTCCACTGTCCGTAGGTAAGCCACGGCCGCATATCCACGCTCGGAGGCATCTGAAAAGAAGTGCAGCTGACTGATTGCAGTATCTTCTAGCTCCCTTGGCCTCAAACACCTGGGGATGGTGAGAGCCTCCAATCTTGGCAGGTCATCCAACCAGCGCTTCCATCTAAACAATTCTCGCTCCTCAACCTTTTCGTCCCAACCTAGCTTCTTGCTGCATATATCCTGAAGCAATATCTTGGCGGGTAGGATGAAAGGCGCTAGGAACCCCAGTGGGTCGTATAGTGAGCTGACAATTGATAGGATGCCTCTCCGGGTGGTGGGCCTTTCCTTCAGAACCGTCTTGAAACCAAAGGTGTCCGACTGTACGTTCCAATGTATACCAAGGGTACGCTCGATTGGTAAGTCTCCCAAATCCAGATCCAACACAGATGGGGCTCTCTCACTTGCTGGAATAGCAGACAGAACCTCCCGGTTATTGCTGATCCATTTCCTCAGTCGAAATCCACCTTTGCTGAGCAGATCAATGAGCTGTCTAGCCAGGTTGATACCCGCTTCTGCACAACTCACCGACACCAAAAGGTCATCGACGTAGAAATTGTCACGTACTGCTGAGATGGCAGCCTCCCCAAATTCAGCACCATAGTCATCTGCCGTTTTCCTCAGAGCGAATCCTGCACAACTGGGCGAGGATGTTGCCCCAAACAAATGAACCAGCATCTGGAAGTCAGTCAGATCCTTGGACAAGTCATGACTCGGCCACCACAGAAATCGTAGGGCATCGCAGTCTCTCTCGGGAACTCGTACCTGGTGGAACATAGCCTCCACGTCTGCTACTAATGCAACAGTCTCTTGGCGGAAACGAGTCAGCACACCGACCAGGTTGTTTGTTAAGTCTGGGCCCTGTAGGAGATTATCATTGAGTGATGTACCTCGGAATCTTGCTGCGCAGTCAAATACCACTCTCATCTTTCCTGGCTTTTGGGGATGAAATACAGGATGATGTGGCAAATACCATTTCCTTCCCACCTCGACATTTGGTACTTCTTCCGGCACTGGTCTTGCATATCCCCTCTGGACATACCCATCAATGGTTTCCTTGTACTGCTGACGCAAATCATCATCTTTCTGCAGGCGTTTCTTAAGGGAACCCAACCTCGTCTCAGCAAGTGCCCGGTTGTCTGGCAAGTCAGGATTTCGTCTTCGCCATGGTAGACCTATTTCGTAGTGCCCATCAATCAGCCTTGCAGACTCCTCCATGGTGGATCTCGCTGTCCGATCCTCCACAGAGTCACCACGCTTATTGTCCATGATAGATCCGCCAAAATCTACCTCCCAAAATCTCTGCACTTGCTGTTGCAGTTGGTCGTCTTGCAGCTTGGCATGGTTGATATTGAAACTTCCTGCTCCCTGCCTGAAGGAAGGTGATGTAGGACCAACGAGCGTCCATCCCAGGAGTGATCGCACCGCATAAGGTTCCTTGCGTCCACCCCGCCTCTCTTCCATCACCCAAAAGGCTTCAGGGACATCTCCGCCGATTAGGACTTGAACTGGCCTTCCGTCAGTTTGGGGGAACTCAATTCCATCCAGATGTCTCCATTTCTTCACATCCTTCTGATTTGGGAAGACGCTACTTGATATAGGCAAGGTTTGGACAGTCCTCACTCTCGGTAGGTCCAGCTCTTCATCATTTTGGATGGACTTCACTGTTAGGTTTATCTCCATGCCGTAATACTTGCTTGTTCCTCCAACTGTATTCAGGGAGAAGTTGAACCTTTCACCCCTGATCCCAAGCTGCTCAGCCAGCTCCTCGTCGCACAGCGAAACGTCACTGCCTTCATCCAGTAGAGCACAAGTCTTTAGCTCACGGCCGTTGTGTTTGACCCTTACTGGCAGCACTCGCAAGGCCACTTGCCTTGATGTCGCAGCATGGCACTCTCCAGGCTGATCCTTTTCTCCTTCCATCACCCGTCTCCCAGCCCCAGTTGAGGTACATGTACCAGCAGGTTCAGGTTTAACACTTGCTGGATTTTCGCAGCCCTTCTGCTCCTCACGATTGGCAACAGGCGCACGGGGTGGATGAAGGAGAGTATGATGCTTCCACGTGCATCCATCAACCCCACACCGACTGCTGAGTCTGCAACGTCTGGCTACATGCCACGGAATGAAGCAGTTGTCGCACAGTTTATTATCTCTCATAAACTGACGACGCTCGTCATATGACTTCTGTGTGAAGGTCTTGCATTCTGCCAATTTGTGTTGCTGGGAACAGCAGAGACATTTGACTTGCTTGTCCTTCTTTGCTTCATGAAGATAGTCACCACCCACACTAGTTGACAGCGCAGTCACCTTGGCCGGGTAAGCCTTCGGTTTGGTGCGTGAGGAATGACTCGCGCTGGTCGGACTGAAAGTCTTGGTGATATTCTGTCCGTACATATTGCTGGCAGTTTTCGCCTTCGTCTCAATAAACTCCGTCATCTGTGCGAAGCTTGGTTCTCGTTTGGACTCGATGGTCACCTGTGCCTTCTTGGCCCAGTCTGCTTGTAGATAAACGGGCAAGAGACGCTGAACCTTAAGTAGGTTCTCTGAGCTGTTCATGTCCGCATTGTATCCAAGCTGGGACAAGGTTATTTGGCACTTCTTCATGTCCCTCGCTAAATCCCAAAGGGCGTTGCCATCGTTCTGTCGTATCTGTCCTCGGTTGGTAACCTTGCGCAGCAGAGCATGCATTATTAAGTGTGGCTGTCCGAACTGCTCGCGCAAGATTTGAAGTGCTGTTTTGTAGCCTTCTGTGGGTTCCATCAGGATACAGTTTTCGATGCTTTCCTTTGCCTTACCTCGACAGAACTGCACCAGGTAAGTCAGCCTTGTTCGGGCATCAGTCACTTTGGAACCGATGTTTGTCTCGAAACTGGTCACGAATGCCCAATATTCCGCTGGGTCTCCGCTAAAGGACTTAATGTCAGGCTTCGGTACGTTCATGGTGAGTGTCAAGGCTTGGCACAATTGTGTGATGCTTCCATGATCATTTGATGCTGGAGTGGACTGTGAGGTTACTTCAGGTGGTGTGACACTCTCCTCTGTTGTGTTTGAAGGAAATGTTATAATGCCACTTTCATCTATCATGTCGGCCTGTGCTCGATCATGGTTGTTGACAACCAGAGTACTGCTTGTGACTTCTACACTAGTGTCAATTGCTTGTGTAACATCTGGTCTGTCTTCTGTGGCATATTCCTCTTGCATTTCCTCTCCCCAAATATGTGTCTCCAATTCTGCCTGCTCCTCTTCATCCTCCGCATTTTGAAGTTGTAATTTCATCTCCAACATCATTTTCTGTTGCTCCAGTTGCTGCTTTCGCTTGAGCTGCTCTTTCCTCAGCTTAGTAATCTCGAGCCTCGCCTTAGCCTCGCGATATTTTTCGATGGACGCAACGCTACAGGAACTTCTCATTGATCTGTTGGATCTAACTGATCCATGTTCACTAACGATGTCATCCTGTGTGGGTGGAGTCGGTGCTCTCGTTTCTGTCATCCTCGAACCTTTGTCCGATTGGGTTGATTTCACCGATCCACCATTACTGACAGTGTCCTTCTCTACTGATGGTGTTGATGTAACTGCATCTGCCATCTCTACTTAATTACAGTACACTGTACACTTATGTGCACTCACAGTTAATCCCAGAATAATCGTGAACTTCTATGTAGCTTAGTACATGGGAAATAAATTGTCGAAACTCTATTTTTGAACTCGCTCCAGTCCTTTTATTTGTCTCCACTTGTGTACACTTTACTTGATCCTTCATTCACTGGTTATAATTGCTCAACTGATGTGTGCGGCGATCTGAGTGGATATGGCCTGGCAGTAAGCGGTTCACTGCAATAAATGACAAAACTCTAATGAATAACTAGCCAAAACAAAGGGATTAACATGACCCTTGAACGATACACATAACAATGCAGTGATTTCACGTACAAGTTCTTCCAAAATTATGACCCAAATATCCCACAGATTTAAACGATTAAACACTTCAAAATGCCCCCAAATTAACCCAAATGTCTTCTTCAAAGTTTACAGTTAACGATTAATAACAATTGAAACAGAAATCATACCGATTGTGTAGAGTCCGGGGAAACCTAAGCCTTATTTTCTGGAATTACATTCACAACGAATCAGTACATGTCGCGCTTGACCCTTGACCTACGCGCAAGCCTGCACAAGTAAACAAAGGGCGCCCCCAATACAAATCATGAATGAAATTTGATGTAACTGGTAAGACAACGTTACAGGCCGGTCATGGTGGCCGTCTCTAAGTGATGTTGTCTGCTCGGAACACTTCATAACATCAGACTATCAACAGTTTGGACAGGCTGGTAAGTTACTTAAGTGTGTCGTTATTTAGGCCTTAACGGGCCTCCCATACTCTAAATCAAGCATTTGTGATCAACTAGTGATTTTTTTGAGAGCCGAATCGCTAATAGTAATACATGACTTGGGTATTATGAATATATTTTGTTAACAAGAATGTGATGCAGTTGATGTAGAGAGCCACTGTATACAAACAGAAACCCAAACATACAAACAACCTGAAGTGGACTTACTTATTGCCAACTATAGACAGCATTCACACCTCGTAGTAGAGTGGCATAGCCCCAATATTTCCAAGAATTGTGCACTTTGTGATAAAAGAATGAAATTTCGCATGTTGGTTCTTCATGCCATGAAGACATGTTTAGGAGAGGCATTTCAAATTTGACCTCTAGTGAACTTTGAGAGTACACACTACTATAAATAACAATAATTCTTCAAAAATTCATTTTCCTATATGAACCAATCTACGCCATAGGTCGTCATGCAATGAAAATCATGATCAGAATTGGGAACAATTCATATCTGACCGCTGATGACCTTTGAAAGGTCGGTGACCTTTGTAAACCTTATTTCCAGATATCTGTAATATTAACTCTTTAAAAACCAAACTTTTAAACAATCCAAATTTAAATGGTACATGAAGGTGTTCATACTATAGAATGTTTATAATATGACATCTCATATTTAACCTCTGGTTACATTCCGAAAGATCATGACCAATTAGCTATAGACCAAGCTTAACCCGATGCGAAGCCGAGGTTGCTATGCGCCCGGAGATGGTAAAAACAGCATATCCCACATCACAACAGTCAACAATTGTTTTGTTTTATCGTGCCAATAAACTAGTAAGATAACTTACTGTCTGAGAAATAAATTAAATCACTGTGATGTAACCTTTTTTAAATGAAGGTTTTGATGTCCTGCCGGACATGAGACTAAGCGTTTGACGTTGCAGTAATCATTGCGCAAAGCTAGGCGCCGCGGCAGGTTCCACATGGACCTGTCTCAAGTCAAGTAAAAGTGGGGCACTTTTAGTTTCTTTCCGTTGGCTTGTATTTTCTAGGCATAAACTTGGACTTTCTGGGGGTCGAGAAAAATATCGTCAATAGCAAATTATTGTAAAAGGAAAGCCAAGTTGAAATTAAAGTTTGACAACCCATTGTGATTCCTCGATATTCTAACAGTTTTTTTTTTCGATCGATTTGTTGATCTTTATGCGGGCGGCGCGAGTACGAGTACGCGTTTTCACGAAAGGGCGAATTTCCGCACTCTATGGTATTAATACATTTTCAGTAAATAAATACATTGTAATACAACAGCGCGTATATCATGAAGGGGCGAATTCCATGCGCGTGCAATAAAACGTTTTCAAGAAGGGGCGAATTTCAAGGCGCATGCGCAGTGGGGCAGAATGTGCGCGTACTGTACCCAAAATGCATTGACCCAGACCGCAGAAGGGCGAAATCTCCGAGTAGTCACTTTAGCGTTTTCACGAAGAGGCGAATTTGCTAAATTGTCTTTTTTTCGTTTTCACGGACAGCCACGTCTCTTAATTAATCAATTCTGCAAAACTAATCACCTATTTTGGTTAAAGTTTGCTACATTTAGGAAGATTAGAAGATCTTCTTTCCTCTGATACCTAAATCTTGCATATTTTATGCATCTCTAAGTTTCAAATTGTCAAATGAAAAAAAAGGACCATTTTTAAACGCAATTATCTCGAATGTTTGTTCGGACAGTGAAATACTCAATTCGCCTCTTTGTGAAAACGGTGACGATTAATTTGATTGAACTGCTGCTGCGTAGGAACATTTATGACGTACATGTTTTGCGCATGAGCAAGCTTAAGAGTGATTGCTCTGAACACTTAAAGGTACAGTCCAACATTTGTAATGTTTGCATTATGTTCGTTTGAAGCAGCAAATGTGCTCAAAATCTAAAGAAGGGTGCTAAACAACTAACCTGATGAAGTTTCAGTTCAGCTTCAGATGTGTATTTCGAGAAAAAAAAAAAAACATTATAGAATCTCGATTTCCGAATCAAAAGTTGCTGAATCATGTTTTGAATTGGGCCTGAATTCAGCGTCCGAGACACAATATCACTGAGCCGATTGCAGCTACGCGATGTCGCGCACTGATCCGACGAATTATAGCAACCGCGCGTGTGCGTCGTGTCAACGCTTGCGCGCACTTCGCCGAATAAAAAAAATAAAATGCTAACGGACATTTAGAACGATGCGTCTTTGGAAAGGCCTTCTTTCGATGATTTCTTCAAAATGACAGCTTGCCAGAAATAATATTTTCAGAGGGAGTTAGTTCCCATACTATCTTTCAACCAAGTATGTTTTTTAACAATAATTACGTCAGTAATGTTTTGGATAGCTTAGATCTTTCGTGAATACCAAATTAAGCGCCCCACTTAAGTTAGCAGGGTGCTCAGATTTATGTGTGACTTAAGTATTCTCTTAAGTTTTGTGAATACGGCCCTAAACATGTGGCCGTCCTAGACAAATGAAATTACAGTATCCAAGTACACAATTTAACAATGTGATGTATTACTGATTCCGCCGTCTAAATAATTCTGGAAAACAAAATCGAAAAAAAAGGTAAATTAACGTTTTGTGAACCATTAGTTTTTTATCCAACCGATTTCTTTCGCCTGCATAAATGTAGCATGGGAACACCCACCTCTAATGGTAATGGAACAATTTTGACAATTCAAACTTTGACTGGTTCCCGGTCCAGGGCACATGAAGTGAAAATTATTATTAGTATTATTTTCTTTTGTGGGATGTTTGAAAGTACATCGGATTAAGTGCAGCCCCCCCCCCCCAACTGTGTTTGAGCAACAAAATCGCTCTAACTCTTATGAAGGGCGCATACCAATATTATACATTTTGAGGGAGAGAGAAAAAATGCAAACTTTTTGTGCCCAGGTTCAGTTCATGTTTTTTTACCGATTGATATCATTTCAGGCAGAGAATTTGTAACCAGTCTTCATTTTGAGCAAGGAGTTTTGAGGTCGTTATGTATGTTTCTCTGTAGCTGCAAAAATGCATATGTGCCTTTTTGTTTTTACTAAAGCACTCTTAACATTTAACACCACATGTCTATGACCCCGCCCCAATTTGTCGAATTTCAAGTGATCACTGGAGTTAGGTTTCCCAAGCTAATCTCGACAGACATTACTTGTTAATTGTGCAGCCGAGAACTTCAAAGCGCATACAGCAGTATCCATGAAACTGGGTAGGCAGGATACGCAGGAACCTGGCCTGGAAGGCCTTTGGGAAAGTGGTGGTCACGTGGGTGTTTTGGTCCGAGTTTCCAAGGAACTGTGAGTAATAAACAATTAGGACATAATTTACAAACTAGCTTTGAAAGTATTATGGGCACGAGTGTTTCCAATGCAGTTGCATCAGGATCGACAGAGGGATCCATCGACCTACGGCATGCATATTCATAGATGTCCAGGGCTTGGTTGAATCAGTAAAAATAATTAAGGAATATCTTACCACTCAACCACCAAGCTTGTCTCGGACTGTGGCTGGTTTGATCTGATGTAGCTTAATTTCATAAAATTCTGCACGCATAAACATGAGGTCGTGGGTTCGAGTCTCAACCGACTGAGTAAGCATGTGACTTTTATCTTACAAAACCCTCGGACAACATTCACTGAGTACCGGTATACATTGTTATGAAATTACCTCCGTGAAAGGGCAAATTGTACAATGCGATTGGACTACCTTCATTGGTGTACTTGATCCATTTTGGATGACGTCAGTCCATTCTTTGCCATTGTAGCTGTAGGCCACTTTGAACTCTGTCACCCATTGTGCGACGTTCCCACGCCCCTGCGTTATAACGCCAGAGATGGTCGCATTGCAACCGATGTCGACTTGGATCCATGGATCAGAGTCACTAGCTCCAGCATTACACCAGGCTGCGGCCCCGCTCGTGACTGCAGAGTAAGCAGATATTCAAACCTACTGAGCATAAAATACTATACCTAGCAAATTTATGTTGTAAGTAAAACTGGTAACTTAGCACAAGCGCTGCACCAGGCAACGGCCATACTTGCAAAGCAAGCGGATAATAGGGAGGAAGTATCGCATGGCAAATTTTATGTGTTATTATAAAAAGGCAGTCGCCAGCTTTACACAGACGTTTTGCTGTTAATATTTCCCAATTTATGTGCTTTATGTGTTGTGCTTAGCACCATATGACATTCAGCAATTGAGGAACTTGTCTATGATTGAGTGAGAGACTTGTGCAACCTGTGAAAGTTTTTGAGCACAAAAGGTGTAGTTTTAATATCTAGCAAAACAGACTTAACTTTGAACCACAATCTCACAAAGGAGAGTCTTAAACTATTGACATTTTTGGTCACCTTTGTCGAATTATTTTTGTTTGAGTTGTCTTATTGTTCATCAAATGTAATTGTTGAACGAAAATAACACTACCTTGAAGGTTCAGCCGAGCCCTGGTTGGTCCGAAATCGGCCAGGTTGGGATGCACTGACGACGCCGTTATGCTTGCATTAGGGATACGACCATCTTCCATCCCAAAGGGTCCCTCTTCAGAGCATTCCAAAACGTCTGTCGGAGATAGTGGAGAGTATCGATCAGGGTGGAGCCGCGTTCATTAAATCAATCACAATCATTTGTTTTAATGGACATTACGGCCGGGCGTGGAATCCTGATCTGGAATATGTGTTATGAAGCTTGGTATGTTTATATATTTTGATTGGTACATTGACGCTGAAGCTCAGTCAGACGAAGTGTTTCAAGTAGTGATTATAATGTTTCACTCGTGCTTCAGTGAAAGAATGGAAACCTCAGTATAGGTTGATCTTTGTTCCAAATTTACATATTACAACACGCGACACAAAGGTCAGGTCATTCATACCAAATGCGAGATGCGAGATGGCAGATTTGGACCACCTTTAGTAGCGCCCATTTAACTTTAATAGAGTATCCAGGCACGTTTGACGAGCCAAATAAGCCGTTTAAACGAAAAGGTAAGTCGTTTAAATGTGATAAATAAGTAGGTTAAATGAGACAATAAGTCGTTTGAACGAGATAATAAGTCGTTTAAACTAATACTTCATATACTAACCCGTCTATGTATATTCACCAGATGGATTTTTTTCTTTCTTTTTTTTGCGTTGGGTTGATGTAAATCAAGATTTCGTCCTTCACCGACTTACATACACACTCTATAGTCAGTGTGTTATCTCCAGAGTGAACGTTGGGAAAATCACTTGGGTGGGTACTCGAACCCACGACTTCCTGCTTTCTAGTGCAGATGTTTTACCGATTGACCACCGACCTCTATGTCGGTGAAGGGGGAAACCATAATTTGATTTCAACACCACGCCGCAAAACAAATGAAATAAATACATTAATTAATTAATCCATCTCGTGAATAGATTACGCCGTACCCACTGCTGTGTACATAAGAATCGAACCAGCCAACCGATCGCGTTAGCTCGGTGGTCAGACATCTGCACTAGAAAGAAAGCAGGAGGTCGTGGGTTCGATTGCTACCCGAGTTTTTAACTTTTAAACGTGAGCTAACACACTGCGAACAGTATTTTATATATCGGTACAGGGCGACACCTATAAGTTGAGATATACTATGTTCTTTTTCATGTTTGATTTTTGTATTGGTTGGAAGCTTCTATACAAAACGCAAAGCCATGTCATGTTCTACCTTAAAGTCATACGCTAGCGATTTCGGCGCAAGTTCGGCGGTGCAACGACATGAAACAATCCGAATGCTTGGGTTTTTTTTTTTTTTTTCTGGCTGGGTTTTTTTTAAAGGAAATTACGTCCTTGAATCACCGCCAGCGGTGCGCATCCGACGGGTTACCCTGCACTACTGTGATGAAAGATAAAACAAGTACAGGCCTGGGAGAACTCCGCTTGGAATTTTTTATGTTGACTCTGCTCTGGGTAATTGACTTAATTTATTTATTGGTATCGAGGCCTAATTTACATTTGAGCGAGAAGACGAGGCAGGAAGCTAGTAATTAATGGTTGTGCCTCTATTGTGGAATTTGCCGGAGTTACTGTATTATACATGAACGAAGCTCACTTTTAGATCCAATTTATTGGATGAAAATAATATCACCAAAAAGGCCTTGGCAATGTTGAGTTAAAATAACTTATTCAAAATAGTGCCAATCGTGGCCTAATGTTGAGATTTTAATAGGAAAAGACACCAATGTTTGTCTTATTATTGAAATGGAATGCCTTGTCGAGGTTGACTTCTTCATACTTCCCAACTTTCCAAATTCAGACGAAAATGAATGACCAATTTTCAGAAGTGCATGATCATTTCAGGAAATTGGCCGGGATAACTTATATTATAAATGACAACATAACATACAGAAAGGCTTCAGTGATCACGCTTTTTGTGGAAATAACTGTGCTTTAGTAATGCAACCAATCAATATTTGGGGGATCGGGCACCACCCGGGCACCGTTTTAGAATTGTACGAGCTGTTCTTGTTTTTTCCAGAAAAACTTGAAACTTGGAATGGAAATCAACCCTGATACGGATTTCACGTCATGATGACTTCATCTGGAATCAAATTACCAAATCGTCATTTTTAACCCATGGACAAACTAAACATTCAAGTTAATATAGGTTTTCCCGGCCGATTTCAACTAGGTTTTCATTCAGTTTAACGCGGCTCATTCAATTTAAATTATAGTTGAAAGATCACGCATATTAGTTGAAAGATCACGCATATACTATCAACAGGAACCATTCAATTTCACTATCCTAGTATAGGTTTTCCCGGCCAATTTCCTGAAATGTTCATTCAATTCTGAAAATCGGTCATTCATTTTCGTTTGAATTGAATGCACGTCTTTAATCCCATTTCAATTCAACAAAGGTTCAATCGTTTTCCTTTTTTTCGTGCATTCGCTTTTATGAAACAAACAGCCAATAACGTTACCTGTGCATTCATTTACACATGCATACCTTGTCCAAATTGGTTGCAGGTACAGCTAATTTGATTGACGGTTAATGAAAAAAAGACCCTAACTATATCTTCGCCTTCCAAAAGCGGAGAAGAAGTCTTTTAAACGATTCGAATGGACAAAAGCGGAGGTTGCTGGTCAATAACTTACTTAATTGATCTGAAATGGAATTGACCGGTTTTCAGAACTGAATTAACATTTTAGGACACTGTCCGGGAAAACATAAAACATCTTTTCTATCATCTTTTGGCTTCACGCCAATTAAAGTATAGTCTGGTTCATTCAATTTCGTCTGAACCAGCAGTTAGGGTTGATCGGACATTCAGCCATTATTGGGCAAACATATTTTGCATTTTGTCAAGCATATTTTAAGACTTCCTGGACGTCCGTATCCCTTTCAAACTCTCAATTATCTCAGCGTATTAAAAGTATAACAGACGTCTTCAATCCGTAGATGAATACCTCTTTTTCTTAAAGAGCTATGCAATAAATTTATCTGAGGAACACATTTTGTGCAACTTTCGACTCCTCTTAAAAGTATGAAAACCATTTGACATGCATTTTTGGTTACTCTTATTGCAAAATACAGACAGAATCTTTCAAATCATAAGAAAACTTATTTCTTCGGAACGGGTGAATGGACGTAAAAAGAAACCTGGTTTGAACATCAACCCTTGTCCTGAAATGTGTCGAATTTTGTGACGTCGACGTGACGTCATTAGGATCATGTACATGTACATGTACACCCACACGCGTACATCAACGTTCGCGCATTGTTATACGGTACTGAAGTGGCACGCGTGTAGTGGCACTTGTACTCTCTGGAAAGATGTTAGTGATGTAATACAGATGTTGGGCAACGAATTTCAAAGAATATGACGGTCATGAACGATTATATACTGCTTTTATATTAACATTAACCATGTACTAACTATATATAGGTTTGCTCAGCTAATGTTTTCGACAATTAAAATTTGAGCTAGTTTGTTGTTTGATATGACATGTAAACATTCTGCCCACCCTTTTTCACAATACTAGATTGATAGCAAAAAACGCACCGAAATTGCTTGTTACAGCTAGATTTTCTGTTGACGCCTTTTGCCCCCCTCCCCATACTTTTTAATGTAATGTGGCCCCACTCCCAACAGAGGTAACATTTTGGAATTATTATATTCTCATGATGTAGTACCAGGTTGAGCTGTCAAAATGCGAAAAAGAAAAGTGAAATTATCGGAATAATTTTTGCAGTAAAAAGCCCCAACATGTAATGCTATTCCCGCACCTGAAAGGGTCAGAAAAAAAATAGCTTCAGGTGGTTTTGAACTTGTTGAGGTATCCCTATAGTGATCTTGGGAGTTTCGAACATTGTACCCAAAAATGCACAGGGGCCCGCTGACTATCATTGGAAAGTCCATAACTTGTGTTATGCTACCAAATTAATCAATTGGCACACCCAATTCCATGGGGGGCCCTTCCATTCACGCGAACTGCACGCACCTGATTTGATATACACTGCAATCTCACTAGGCCCTCTTTAATGGGGAAAAAATGCACGCGTCTGCACAAAGCAACTGCCACTTGACGGAATAGCTGAGCCGAACCTTGCACAAGGCTTTTGCCATTGATAGGGGCCTTCGTGATAGAATTGTTAGCATGCACGGAATTGTCTGTACTGTATTGCCGCTGCTTCGGTTTCAGATAGACATTAACGTTTAAAATGGACATTTACAATAGGCCTCAGACGACGTCATGCTTTGTTTACATGATGGGTGGAATGCATCCCACCTATCTCATAGGAAAGCGCACATATAAACAAAGCGTGACGTCATTAGGTAGTAGGTATATTACAATAGGCCCATACTCACCATGACAGTTGAAGTAATCATGAATGTCCTCCTGGTCGTTGGTGAACATTGGAGTGTCGGTGTAGAGCGGTGGATGAGACCAACGGACTGGCTGCATGTAGACGGGTCCCGGTCTGGTACTGGTACAGGCGCAACGATCTTCCTTACTCCCCGGCATAAACCAGCGAAGACGGCCTGGTTGTCTCGCATCAGGCTCCTGACTGAAGTAGCAGACCCTCTCAGCCCAAACTACGCCCATAAGGGTCCCTATAATGATGAATATGTCATAAAAATATAAAGGTAAAACAAAACAAAACACCGCCTCCCTAAAAAATAAATAGATAAATATACAAACAACCCTACTAAAATCAAACAAGTGCGAGTGCACAAAAATGCTCGTGCCATCTAGCATGAATATTTTGCTTGAAATTCGACGCCCAAAAATGCGACACCGACGGCAAATATGGAACACCATACATCAGATATATACCTTAGTTTAAAGCGATTTGTGACTAATACCACGTGACTAAAATTACTGCACATTAGTTTGCCTCCATTTACAAAATTTTAAATAAATATCTTTCCGAGTTGTTACAAACAATGCTTTTTTTGAAAATTAAAATTGACTAGTTGTATGTTATGAGAATCTTATGGGTTTGTTTTTTTTTGGAACATTTTCGGAAACGCGCATGCGCATCGATCGAATCAAAATCGCTGTTCCGAAAATCGCCAGCAAGAGTGATGACCACGGCATGGCATGTGGTCAATTAGTCAATTATTTTTGGTCAATTTTGGGGACAAACAGAAACCCACACATCCCAAATTTTACACCCTCCCTTATAACTATGATGTTGAACAAACTTAAAATCTCAAATGGTTTTTACAAACCTTTGTTAAATTTAAATTTGAAATGGTCAAAATAATTCAATATAAATAGTGACAAATAAATGTACAGAAACGAACAGCACTTGTACACACAATCATGAGCACAACATAATACTTTTAATACAAACGAATTATTCCAATCAAGACAATAATTATGGATCTAGAATATATTTTTCAAATACGGCCATTGTTGACTTGAGAGAGCCTCTAATCCCCCTCCCTGGCACACCCTCCGCCCTCGGCAGTAACCTCTCTTGAAATACTCAGAGTTTGAAATGGATTGACTGACTGACTCTAAACCAAAATGAACACACACGCTAATACAAATCACTGTTTGCTGATCCAGCTAGGCAGGCAGTGCAAACACCTAAGTACCTAAACAATTCACCCAGGCCCTCAACAACGCCAGTTGATGAAGACATCGTGATGGTTTCGCAAGCTCCTGAAACGAGCTATGTAACTCAAGTCCCAGAAAGGTATCTTCTATTTACTAAATATACCCATTATTAAGTTAAATATACTTTTCTAAGGATAATTACTAAAACGACTTTACAAAACAAGCCAAACATTCGGTCGGATTAGGGACATGATGCAAACCGCCATAGGAGTGCTCAGTTTGAAGTCGGTCGACGGTTTAGGTATTCGCCTCTTTTTATCAGTAATGAACCAACCTTTTTTTTTTTAGAATTCAAGTTTATTAGCAATAAGGCTAGCCTGCTTAACATTTCAATTCCCTCAAAGTATACAATCATGCGCTGGGTGTTCAGCCGATACCGATTCGTCAAGCTTTCTATCAGCTTCTCCGTGGATGATCATTGCCGCACGCTCTGCGTCACAGCAACAATACCTTTTCATTGAAAACAGCTCTAATAGTATCATTAGTCATCCTTCTCTGTACCGCTGAATGTAGAAATGAAAAGAAAAAAAAAACGAGCAAAACTTGTGCATATTTTATGAGCATCAACAGAAGAGACACAACCATTAATTGCCGCCGCCTGCCGCATTTTAATAACATGTCATTTTAAGTCTCAGTGTGGGGTATTAGTTTTTAGCAATGTTATAATAATTTAGATATATCAAGTCAGTTTGCGCAGTTAAATTTTAATTTACTCCTTTCAAAAGGTACCACAAACGTAAAACATTCAATAGACATGTTAACGTCTAGGCCTACTTTTGTAAGAGGCAAGAACGTTTCATTAGGATCCATATTTCTTAGTATTTGTTTACTCTGCTAAAAAAAAATGGCTCCTGGTCGAAGCTGGTTAAGTACAAAGAAATAAACTCAACAACCGAACCATATTTTATTTTTGTTAGTCCCTGAGAGGGCCAGTCTAAACCTTTGAACTTGAAAGTCTCACTGACTGTTACTGCATGGTGATGGAGCCAGGCAGGTAGTGCAAACATGTAATGCAAATTCCCAAGTACCTAAACAATTCACCCAGGGCCTCAGCGACGCCAGTTGATGAAGACATCCGTGATGGTGTCGCAAGCTCCTGATACGAACTGTGTAAACTCAAGCCCAAAAAGGTTTCTTCTATTTACTCAATTTACCCATTATTAAGTTAAATATACTTCCCCCCCCCCCGACGATAGAAGCCGGAAAAAATAACACGTTCAAAGAAAGTAATTTGTTTACTATGTATTAACAGTCTGTGATACCTTTCTTTAAAAACAAAAAGACTAGAAGTGTAGAAAGCTTAAAATAACAAAATTTCAGTATAATGTGAGCCACTTTTATTTCCTCACTTTTTAATTTTATTATTTACTTTATTTAATTATCCTTCAATTTAGCACCATGCGTGTGAAATCGGTGGCCATATTTCACAGCACTGCACGGCAAGCTATACCAGATGATATTTGTTTGTTACGTCTGATGCGCAAAACAAACGTTTTCGCTTTGGCATTTTGTTGTCAGTCTTTCTGTTTGAAAAGACGAACATTTGACCGACAGTATGATGTAAACCACCATGTGAGTGATGTGTTTGAAATAGAGATGACTGCTCTGTTTAAACCCTACGTTGTTCAGCCGATACCGATTCCCGAAACTTTCTAGCGGCTTCTCCATTGATTATAATTGCCGTATAAAACGAATGATCCCACCGACAATACCATTTCATTGAAAACAATTCTAATGATATCATTATTCGTCCTTCTTTGTATCGCTGTTCACTACAAAAGAGACACAACCATTAATTGCCTCTGCTCGCCGCATTATGATTAAACGTCATTTTCAGTCGCGGTGTCGGATATATTAGTTATCAGCAATTCTATTAAATAATTCAGATATATCAACACAGTTTGCGAAGTTTAATCTCAATTTGCCCATTTAAACGACAAATCTGCGATGGCCCTATAGCCAAATATCCTTCTTAAAACAATGTTATGCTTTGTGCCAAATGCCCTGCTTTTATCATCAAAGTGAGCAATCTTCCAAATATTTCAAAAATAAAACAAGTACGTAAAGGGTTTGACAGATGTCATTCTGTTCTTCACTGAATAATGATTGCGATAAGAACCTTCATTTGTAATCCCCCCCCCCAAACAAAATCAATACAAAAGTGGCAGTAGCAAAAGTTAGAAGATGACGTCACATGCGAAAGGTGTCCCCCTTCATTAGTTTTTATCATCGCTCCCCATTGAAAATATGATACGAGCCCCCCCCCCCCCTTATTGATTTTCGGAGGCCTAAGTATCCGGAGAAATAAAAAAGGTATGCATTTCAGATCGCCTCCCTGCACACATTTCTGGATCCACCCCTGCTAGCCCACCCCCCTAAAATAAAGGCTCTAGAACCGCGCCAGCTTTACAAGTATTTTGGCTTCTTCAAACAAGTTCATGATGTTTGTCTATCCCACTTGTTTTATATTATTTGGTTCATTTTTTGTCTGCCCCTTGTGCGTTCAATTTAATCCATCAAGCTCACCGCTTCATTTTCTTTGTGGGAAAAGGGTAAGTGAAATGCTTTACAACAGTGGAACATTATCCAACTGAACATGACACCGTTCAAAATCAGTCATTTTTAGCCTTACATAATTTTGCGTGCCACTCAAGTATCGGCATGAGTTCAATCCATTTGGGTTTTTTTTTACCATCAGAGTTCATAACCTGAAATATACTGAAGCATTAGTACATTTTAAAAAGTAAAGTAACGGAACAAATGACGTATGGAAGGATTTAGTTTCAGCCCCATGGGAGTCGTAAAAACATCACCAATTTTTGACAATGTTCCTTGGCCCGTTTGAAATAATTTTCAATGAATGACAGCCATTGAAGTTGGACAAATAGCGTCTTGGGGCTGCACTTTGCATAGTTATAGTCGTTGTACTGGCATTATGAGTAAGATTTAAGGCTTTGCACGGTGAAGATACTAATGAATGAAAGGTTTGAGGAAACACAATGTGAGAATAATTTCTCAATTTAAGAGAATGGTTCTGACAACAACCAGACGTATGAACTCGACGTTCCGGACAGTAGCCCTGACAACAACAACAACAACAACAACAACGGGGGTCATGTAGATGCCGGTCTGTTAATTTTTTTATTTTGGATGTATGCTCACTTCGTTTCCCGGCCCTAATAACTTCTTGCCTTTCTTTCCTATATGCAAATAATATGCTTAGTTCCGACGTTAAGTGATATCATGAAACACAACACGCTGAGCGATTTAGCTCAGGTTAGGGTGAACGTCGTCATTTGTATATTACAGGACAATTAACTAATCAATGTAAGGAGAAAAAGATTGAAGTGAGATAATTGCGACTTACCAAAGACGCAAGCAACAAGTGATGCCAAGTCAAGACGCTGCATCCTGATGACAGGCTCGGTTACTACCTTCCGATTGAATTTATTCCGGTTTGGTTTCCTTCTGGGTTCGAAATCCGACGCGACAAATGTTTCACGTGACAAAATGTAGATACTTTACCACCAGAACACACGTTTTGCCTGGTTGCATTCACCGCTCTAATTATAGGTCTATCGGGTGCGATTCAGCATTACGCCCGGGCAAGAGCTCAGGCGCATTGATGCACGGTCATTTTCTACTACAATTAATATTAACGTTAATGCACTTTCACGTCACAGGAACCATGCGGTGAGGGAGACCAAGGGAAGACTAGGCTGGTTCCCGCTCGCATTATGGGGACCGGTGTCAAGGTCTCGTTTCTCCGGCGTGCTAGCTTCTCCGAGAGGGAAATTTCGCTTCAACACACATGCGCAAAATTGCGCAGTAGTGTAATTTTAGTCAACTTTATTTGTGTGCTGAGTTCTTTGGGGTTGTACTGGTGCACGTAAGATCTTAGAATATTTGTAGGTATACGTTAAGGGTACCAGTCGAATCCAGAATTGTGTGGCGCACGCAACTCCCAATAACCACAAAAACTAGAAGGATGCACACATTAAGACAAATTAGTCGTGATGGACCACGAACGAGCGAGGAACACAGACCAAGGAGTTCGTTCTTGATTATTCCCCAATGAACACACACACGTGACGCTGGGAGCACAAATCAGAATTAATGCTAGCAAGACCATGGAATGACTTATATTGACCCACGGGAAGTACATAACACATTCTTGGGTGTTCCTCACTGTGTTATTTATGGACTTGGTAGACTTCAGAACACAGCCCGAGGAAAAGTAAGCACAGCGGACACATGAGCATGTATCGTGCTCATGTAAACGTGCACTTAAACGTGCTAAATTATCCGCCGAATCCACCCGGAGAAGCTAGCACACCGGAGAAGTGAGACCGTGACACTGGTAGCTAGCTCACATTTAAAGTACTTGATCGGATCACCTCTGCGCGTGCGCAGCCTGGTTATTATTATTTTGTTTTGACTAATGTATACATCTTTCCGCATGGACTACAGTTGAACGCATGGCTTATCAAGAACCATGAACAGTAGGCAAATTCGCCAGTATGTTCCACGGATACAACTTTCAAGCATTTCAACTGCATAGGTTTCAAATACTGAAAATGGTGCCCCACTCTGTATTGATAGATGCCCGAGACACTTTCGAATTCAGCGAAAATCAAAACAACTCATCTAAGAAATGGCATATACGCGGCCTATGCCATTTTGAAATAGGCTGGTTCCGCGCTGACAATATCGTTGCGATTGAGTATTCAGGTGACGTAAATCAAACCTAGGATAGTCCTTCATATTTTGTTTTGCATACATTAGAACTCCTAATACATTACCCGCTACCGGGTCTCTACATTCAAAATCCGAAGGAACATTGAGGGACCGGAAACCAGTCTATGGGAAGACCGACTCCTTTTATACCCCGAGTAGTACGCTACATTATCTGCTCTAGGGGGCAGCACGATCTTGGAATGTGTGCACATGGGGGGGGGGGGTTCATCTGGAAAACAATTCTGAAATATAGACATTTGTTTTTCTGCGGATCATGAAAACAATTTCTGAAATATAGACATTTGTTTTTCTCCTGACACGTGGCCTCCGAAATCAATAGGAGGAGAGGGAGGGGTGGGGGGGGGGGGGGTTTGCACAAAACTTTTAATGGGCACGCTGCTGAAATCCGACGATTATTAACACCATAACATTTTTGACAGGCCTTGGGGAGTTCGTTCACCCCCCCCCCCCCAATCCGCGCCTGGCTCTCTCACTCATTACTATTGTCATTGGGATCTTAATTAAACCCGTGGATGGAGGTTTACTCTTTCCCTTTTTCCTCTATTAAAACAGCTCTTACACTACACCAACCTTATACCTATCATCAACTTTCAACCTCAAGACAATAGTAGACCCTATATAGTAGCATCCTTTACGCTGATTCAATCCCAACGTAACAAGCAATGTACCTATTATCTTGTTTGCCTACTTGATGATTTTACTTGTTGATTGTATTTGTGAATGATGCCAAATCTACGGCTGCGTACTGCTACCGACAAAACACACACACACAAAAAAACATTGGAGAAACGACTTAATATCTCATTTAAATGATTTAGTACCCGTGTCTCGTTTAAACGACGTATTGTCTTGTTTAAACGACCTATTTATTTAATTCAAACTACCTATTTATTTAATTCAAACGACCTATTTATTTTGTTTAAATGATTTATCTTTCGTTCATATCATACGAGCCTAGGCACACTATAAAAGTGCCATGAACATAACTATGGTGCTCTTAATCTGCCATCTCACATCTGGCATCTGAGGTCAGTGGTGCACTCAGGATTTTGCTCGGGGTAGGAGGGGGCTCACGATTTTTTTTGTTTCCAATTTTTTGAGAAGTTAAAAACATTTTCAAATAATTTTGCCAGATTTTTTTTCGGGGGACTATTTTGAAGTTGGTGGCGCCACTCACCCCCCCCCCCCCCCCCCGCCAAATAAACTTAAATTTCCATCAGTTTTGCACGCCAGAGTTTTAAACTTCGTAAGTAAAGGTTTTCCCAGCCAATTTCCGAATCGTTATAATCATTTTCATTATCAGCCATTCAATTTCGCATGTTTTTTACAGGTGGGCTCAACTTGGGGTTTCCCTTAAATTTTGGGGGCATTCAATTTCATTTGTAGGCATCTAAGACTTTATTCTGAATGTTTGTTTTCGTTTTGGGGCATTCTTTTTCGTTCAGTGCATTCAAGACTTAATTTGTAGCATTCTTAAATTAAGTCTTTGCAATTTTTTGACAGTTTATGCATTCAAATTAGCGAACGTCAGTGCGCTTAAAAAAAATGTTGCAATGCTTGTCGTTCATTATTCGTTTGTGGGCAATAACATTCATCGTTTTGTCATTCAAAATGAAGATTTCTTGACGTCGTGCAAGACATCGGGGCATTTATGTTTGGCAATGGTTGTACCATCGGGGATGCTTTTCTTTGGTAATTTCTTAAATGTTTTCTTGCGTACGTCTGACCGAACACATATTTAAAAGGGCACATGCAAAGAAATTGTTAACAATAACATCTTTGTCTCACATTTAAACTTCTTTTATTATTTATTTTTTCCCCCTTTATGAAGGGTATTTTCTATGCCTTCTCCGTTGTTATGCTCATGTAAAGTTCCATATTCATAAGCAAAACTTAGATGTCATTACTGGCAGATACGACTTGGTTGTTTCAGAACAAAATGTTCCGACAATTTGGGACATTTTGTTATCAAACATTTTTTCCTTAGCGATTCTTTGCTGTGTCAGTACATGGCAGTAAGCCAATAAGCAAACCTTTCTCACAAAATAATGTTTTCAATTAGCAAATGTTGGGTACCGTTCCGTGATTAATTTGAAAGAAAACCTTAAACTGAACAATGTCTGTCTAAAATCACATCACAGCAAATGCGCGCTCAGTAATCTGGACAGGAAAATAATAAAAGTGCACGTTGCAATAAGATTAACCAAAGAGGATGTCAGTTTTCTTACATTTCAGAAAATTGCACTTGATGTATTCCTGAGAAAAAATCATTGCCGGACCCTTAAATTAAGAAAGAAAGGTGTGCATTTACGAATTGAAGACGTCAGATGTGATTTACACCGAGATAATTCTGAATTTTACATGCTGGAAGTCTTAAAGCATGTTTGATACAATGTGAAATACAGGGTGAGTAAAAAAAAAAAGCCCGAAACCCAATCTGCGTGATCTTTCAATGTCAATCTCAAATGAATGAGCCAGGCGTGAAATTGAATAAAAACTTGGTGAGATTGGCCGGGAAAACCTATATTATTGAAAAAATATTGCCAATCCTCCCGAGTTACTTTTAAAAGTCAAACCTTTCCATGATTGTCCATAGCCCCAAAGCTTTCCATGATTTAAACAGTTAGGTTGGCGAGATTGAACATGTGAAGAAGTGCTGCACTGTAGGATTTGTATTACCATATGTGTCGGAATCTGTTTGGAATCGTTAAGAAATTACATTTGGCATGATAACTTTGATATATATATTTCGTTTTAGCACTGACGTATATGAATCCCCACAATAAGGAGACAAAACTGAACAAGTTAGCATTCATCGTTTGCCAAATACTAAATGGTACATCGAGTGTCCTTGCGTGGCAAATTGTGACATCTATTTTTATTTGAGTAAGAGCAATTATACTGTTGCGTACACGTTGACCAAAAAGAACGCTGCCCAATTAACTTGAACTTGTTTATGAGAATTGCAGCTTGCCTACTTGTCAACATCCTGCTATTAGAATAAACGGAGAGCAATAGTATCGCAGCAATGGCCCTGCAAACCGACGTCTTTAATAACAGTGGTTCCATATTACCCGCGTGATGAATCTATAGCCTGCATGTGAACAAGAAATTGGGCATTTAGCATTTTTGTTTTGTGTCGGTGAAATTCCGTCGTAGATTGCAGAGTCACTTCAATTGATCAGATAACAAAAGGAGTTGCGTGCCTCGTTTTAATTGTGAAAGATGCCGACCGCAGTTTATTTTCCCTAAGGATGCAATTTCCTTCCAATAACCTTGGCTGCCGCTATTGTATTTTCTCCTCGCTCAGTGTTACAGTCGTCAGTGTGGCAGTATATAGTAAATGTACTGCTTGTGTTCGGGACTGGTCTTATCAGAACTCACTCTGCCGCCATGGATGAAACACGTCCTCCTCAAAGCTTATTCTCGCTACAAGGACTTGCCTTGACTATCGACACATTCCATGGAAATAATGGAGGTGTTATCACTACTCTTTAAAAGTTTGCAGTATGAAGATTCGATTAGCAATATAATAATAACTAGAGGTTCGCGTTTGTTGTTACAAACGCAGAGTGGTCGGGTAGACAACCATTTTATTAGAGATTGTCCAATTAAGTTATGAATGTGTTTATGTCAGAAGGACCAAGAACTTCAACATTTCCAGTACCAATTATTTTGTACAAAAAGAATGCATCTTTTAATGTATGATAAATTTCAGTAAGCAGTTAGGTAAACGTACAAGTTATTTCCGGTTTGATGGCGTCATCAGTCAAAAAAGGGAAGGGAGGACACCTGTTTATTATTTAGTAAAAATAACGCATGGAAATATGAAAATTGAGTGTATGTAATAATAACAGATAACTTCCAGTTTGATGACGTCACAGTATTTGGAAGCGAAAGGTCAATATTAAGTGTAACAGATGTCATTTTTTTTTGGGGGGGGGGGCAAAAAACAAAGTCATGAGACAGGGATCAAATGATGGATTTGAATTCAAAATAAAATGATCATTGTTGAATTCTCCCTACAGTAACTTCCGGTCTGATGATGTCATGACTATGAAAGGGGATGCATAAGGGGATATATAGGGGGCAATATATCATAAAAATTTGATTGAGGGCTGTAACATTTAAAAAGATTAAACGGTTTTCGATGTGCCGCTAGAGGGCGCCATTTAGTGGGATGACGTCAAAATTATGTTTTTTGTGATTGGCATTCCTCACTTAACACTTCCATAATATATTTGTCTGTAGTAAAATGTTTCAGTTTCAGAGTAAGATTCAGTTTCTATTGCACTTCCGGTAACACCGGAAGTAAAGGTCAAGCAGTTTTGTGCCCGGGAATAAGAAATGTTGCCCTAGGCACCGTCTACAACCTCACGGAAAAAAATGAACACAATACTTTATATAGTTCAAGAGATATAGGTCAAATTATTTTGTCAAATCGTTCAATCAAATCGCTTGTAATTCGATACCTGATGTCGTCATGATGACGTAACAACATGTATCACATATTCGTAACATGGTACAAGTCCACAGTAGGTTTTAGGATCATACCGTAAACCGTTCGGAGGAAATTGTGTTTTGTTTCGATTTCAGGCTAATGTTTTCATTTTGAATTCGCCTAACTTTGACCTTCCGGTAGACCCGGAAGTAAAGGTCAAGCGAGTTTACATACATGATAAAAAATGCTTATAAATTTATGATCTATCTGATCACAAAGTTGGAGCATAATTGATAGTTTTGTTGAAGAGTTATAGATGAAAGAAGATCGTCATTTTTTCAACGAAAATCGCTTGTAATTTGACACCCGATGACGTCATCATGACGTCAGTGTAATATGCACTACTTGGAATGAGGGTCAATATATGCTAATAGTAACAAGTTCATATCATATACCGTTTAGGAGAAAAGCTGCGGAAACCTGCTGTACGGAAAAAAAAAAAGATTAATCGCAACAAATCCAAAGAGTGGTCGGGTTGTGCCGGACCACTCAATAATAATCATCGATGTCCTGTACATACACTGTTTGTTTTCGGTACGGATGTTCATGCACAGTATTATGTACTCTTCATGTACATGTATAGTTCATGTACATGTACATCACAAAGCTTTACGAATGCGTTACACCTGCTGGTTAATTGGGATATGAAAGAGTCTTTTATTTATTAACATCGTCAATGGATCATGATTATTCAGTATAGTTTCAAGGGGAAAGCTATTTTTTTCATGAGAAAAGAACAACGTCACACCATTTTCGTTACTTAGTGGATAGTGCGATGAACTATTATATTGGCTCGCCCATTTTTCATCGACTATTTCTGTTCACAAAGTTTATCGGTTGGATATTGTTAGTTTATGGGAAAACAAGACGCCGACAACCCAAGTGTCTTTCACAATAGAGCAAGGAACTTGCTCTATGCTTCCACAAAGTGTGATAAATATTCGTCAGCATCGGAGGGGGGGGGGGTGCAAGGGCAGGTTAGATTTTTTTTTGTGGCGCGGCCACTTGTGATCAGAACATTAATGAGGGCGCTTTATCTTTTCAAATTTTTTCAAAGTCATAGAGTTTGTAGTTTTAGATACGGCGTGTCCTGTCTCACCATTCTACCGGTCTTCAAAACACACTATCCTACAGATTAACTTCGCACAAAAAAAAAAAAAATCACGACCGTTCTACAGGAGCTCGCAATTGGGCATTAACAGCAATTTGAAATTACACCAAAAAACACTCGCTTTATACTATCATATCAATCGGAGTGCCTTTAACTCTGTTCCCCTTCCCTTTAGGTATTGACGCTTCAGAGGAAATGGTAACAGTAGCCGTTAACCCTAAAGGGGCCTGGTTATTTTGACCATCTCTCAGCCGGGGGGGGGGGGGATTCCGCCCCCCTCCCCCCCCCCCTAAGATCTCGGCCATCGAGTGACGAAAAATTTTGAAACTCGGCACATGCATAGAGCAACTCTTCCTAAACATACCCAAGAAATGTCATGACTATAGGTCAAAGGGTTTTGGAATTATGGCTAATTAATTATTCATATGTACGAATGCCAATTCTGCTCTATGTACACGACGTATATGCGAAAATTCAGTTTTCACGGCGCATAGCGCCGGAAAAATTTTCGCTACGCGGAAACCCGTGGTCTGATTTTTATGTTTTTGATATCAAAAGATGCACAAAGCTCGAGGCTAAAAAGTCAAAACAGCTCGGGTCGCGAATTTTTTTTTTTTTAGAGGCTATGACGGAAAACGTTGAGGGGGGGGGGGGCGGATTCCGGGTTAAGACCAACTCGGCACCTAACGTAGCATACAGTGAATGGGACGCCCGAGCCGTGGGGGACAACCCGGACTGGCGAGAGAGATTCGACAAAGCTGTCTGTTACTTCGTTCTTCACTGGATTCCCGAGGAGACCCAAGCGCTCCGTAGCATCTCGGCACGTCTGAAGCCGGGCGGGCAGGCACTGTTCATCATCCGTTTCGAGAACCACGACGACTCCTTCTTTTTACCTCGAGCGACTTCCTTCTTGAAAAGCCCTGAGTAGTGGCAAACTGGCGAATAGCGAAACAGTGTGAAGAACAGCCGGCTATTAGATATTTTTTTTTTTCGAATTAACACCAAAAGGGTTATTATCGAAACATAAAGGGTAAAACACAACGCCCAGAAAAATTTTCCGACTTCGTACGCGAATAACTCGACACATGCTTTTCGCTTATTCGTCGATTTGTCAGCTCTGCGACGGGCTATTCAATTCGATTCAATTCAATTGAAATAGACATTTTCTATCCACGCTTTCAAATCGTGATGAACACAGTACCAACTTGTTCATAATACGGTAACAGAATACACTCATGTTAATTCGGAAACTAATTTGGAAATGAAAAATTACGGAGGCGTTTAAGAAGCTGGAGCTGTAGAGAAATGCCTTACATAACACAAGGGGATTTTCAGTTGTTTTAAAGATTATTCAATCAGGATGTGCATACACGTTCGCATGTGTAAATCACCTGGATTTGTTCTCTCTTTTCAACAGTGTTTTTGAAGACATGTCTTGGAGAAACACCATTGATACCAGCGGAGGATTATTTGCAAGACTTGTGGCAGTGGGCGTTGGATCGCTGTGGGGATAAGTCTCAGCCCAGACATGTCCTCATCAGTATTTAATTTATGGTCGTACACGCTTGGGGATAAGACTTGAAACCCTGTGGCGTTTTTCGCTTTCAAGTGTTTTTTTTTGCGTTATTTTGATATTTTTTTTAGGTTCAGTAGAGTCTGGTTGTAGAAAAAAAACATGAAAACAATTATGCTTATTAAATTGTTTAATGGTTTCAAAAATGATGTTTTGTCTTCTCAACATTTTGTGTAAGTACATGGAGATTGTATTAATAAGGGAATAAGTATGTGCTTGGCCGGTTTTAAACACTATGTTTTAAACACTATGCCGGTCAACCAATAAAAGGCTAAAAGGGACTGGATTTCATAGGAGTCCAAATTTCATGTGACACTGGCAAAGTAGACCAGCCAGCCGGTTGTCCACCGTTTATGACCGGCCACGTGACGGGCTTCCGACCAACATGAATGGGTAAACTGCCTCAGGTATTTATGAATTGTACCTGGTCTCTTCATGCCACATTGGTGGCTGCTGACTGTTTTTTTTCATGTAAACGTAATAAACTAACACTCCAAAACATATCGCTATTACGTAAAATATAAAGTTGATGAATATTGTAGTTTTGTAATTCTTTTTGTGTCAGGTGTTTTTTTTTGTGTGTTTGTGTGTGTGTTTGTTTTTTTTTGTCTGTTTGGGTTGCATTTTTGTGTGCCGTATACGGTCGGTCTTTTTATATATCATGATTGTTGGAGTGCTGATAATTACCCGAGCCAACGGTCCAAAAGACAAATAAGTCAAAAATTATAAATGTTCAACGATTTCGTTCAGCAATTTAACTTAATGATTTTCGGGACACCTCTCCAGCTATATGATGTTATTTCCAGTCTCGCAAGTAGTGGTTAACAACTCCGTATATGGAGATTAGCGCGCGCGTCGTGCGTACTGCGCGATGTGGCTCAGAACGGTGTACGTGTATTGTGAATTTAGGACTACTAGTGCAGTGCCCGTCTAAAATGTGCATGCATGTTCGGGAAGCGCAAATTGCTTTGCCGCTAGTATTGGTTGCATGCTTGCAGAGGTTTTGAGAACTGCTCTTGCAAACAACGCACGCGATTCAATGGTGTTGTTTTCACAAGTTGAACGTACACTCACGTCAAAGTTTGTGCCAAGTTAGAAGTTGCACATTCTGTTGTCCCGAACAATATACCTGCCGATTTTCAACTTCATACGGCGCCCAGTTCTGGAGATAATCGAAATACAGACAGACAGGCAGAGATTCTTGGAATTATAGTATAGACTAGTGCAGGGCCAGTCGAAAATGTGCGTGTTCGGAAGGGGCAGTTGAGAACTCACGTATGT
This sequence comes from Patiria pectinifera, assembly GCA_029964075.1. Lineage (NCBI taxonomy): Eukaryota > Metazoa > Echinodermata > Asteroidea > Valvatida > Asterinidae > Patiria > Patiria pectinifera. Next base: position 936,700 of record CM057132.1, read on the forward strand.
TTCAGCCCCATAGACCGTGCGTGCATTTAGTTGTCTTCTCAGGCATGCGCAATGGTTTCCTCCGCGTCGTCGGCTTGCAAACAGCGGTAGCAGACGACGCACTGAACGATTGTCTGGTTTTCATGTCTTAAAATGTATCCTTCTCAAACGTACTTAAAAGATGATTCAAACCAAAAATTATCAGTAGACCAAGTGAACAAAGATATAAATTGTCTCTACAGCGTGGTAACGGCGCTAAAAACCTTTTCAAATATATTAAAAAAAAGCAATAATTATGGACAAAAAACGTACAAAATGAAAAGGAAAAACATCGTTCGCTTTTGCGTTTGGTTTACACATTTGGACAATTTGCCGGGTTTACCTCAGATCAGCCGTAGTACCATCGGAAAGGATGATAGATTATTTTCATTTTACAGGTGATTTGATGTAAGAAGGAAACCTGTAGCTTATAAAAATCGTCATTTTTCGAGTAAACCCATTTTGAAAGCTTCGTGCACAAATACACTGGTCCCAGTGCCCTCTATGATCGTAACTGCATTTCAGGGCCGGGAACCAGTCAGTTGTAAATCGTTTCAGTTAAATGTATACATTTCCAACGCGTCAAAAGATTACAAACGGAGCGGCGCGTGGCGCGTGGCTAGCCATATGTTTACGGGCCAGATTCCAGGGTCTGTGTACAGGTACGTGCACACTAACGTTACATTCAACGAAAAAACGTATAACGTGAGACCTTACTTTTCTCATTGAAACGGTTTCCGACTTAAATGATATTTATACATCGCACTTTCCGTGGCATCCTTTACCATTTTTCAGTGAAGACAAGTTTACAATTACTCGGCAAAACTGAAAAATTATCCCCTAAACTGTCGCCTGTTTTGAATTTGTGACCCAATACTTTCGTACTACACGACACGGAAAAAACAAAACAATGCATCAAATACTCTCTGTTTTTTTTGCGCTAAGGTATGCAAAAGTGACTTTGATTGCCTAAAATTCCTGTCCACGTGGAAAGAAAAAAATTATCAAAGTATTTCGAGCGTGATGTTGACCGATACTTTAGTGGGTCAAACTGCGACTGCAAATGATCCATGTTTGCTGATTATCAGTATTTCATATTTTGAGTGCGCATGCGCGCAAACTAAATGAGCGGCTGAAACATACGTGAACTGCAGCTCTTGCAAACAATGCACATTATTCAATGGTGTGAACGCACACTCGCAAGTTAAACGCACAAAATGTCGTCACCCCCTGTCACTGATATTTACCACTGATCTCTATATAAAGACTGGATAGCTAATAAAGAGCCGCACAATGTACGAATTTGACTCCATATTGGTGAGACTGGCTGGTGATCTACAAAGGACAAGTTGCCGTTTTTATAGACAGCATGATTTCTTTTGTAACGTCGCGGTTCACTTGACTTATATTTAGACAACCACCACTGACCAAGGTTAACTACAATTTTTGTTAACGTCATGGTTACTAAAATACCGCAAATATCACTTTTTCGGCGTTTTGCAATGATAATCACCACGGAAATGTGTCCCTTTTAGAACATCATAATATGTGTACGTGACCAAAATGCGCGTCAACTGTTGATACAACGAGCGCGTATTTATATTTACGCGTAGAACGTTCGTATTATAAGCGGCCATCTTCGTGAGACCGGGGGCGAATTGGTCAATATGCAAAGTCTTCTGTGTGAATGTTGTATGCATATCCGCTATCCAGTCTTTATATAGAGATCAGTGATATTTACCCATACTGGACAATATGGTATCGCCCTACAACTGTAGGGCGTAGTTATAGGGCGATACCTTATTGTCCGCCTACATACAGTGCAGTGATGGTCATGCAGCCTCGACTCCAGGGGCGCGTGCTCGTTCCCTACACTAACCCCTGGCTGTGATGATGACGTAAATGACGCTGATTGGCTATTCACAGCATACTGCGCGGGCATTTTGAAGATTGCACGCCGGGCGCGCCCATCAAGATGCGCTCGCGCTCGCGTGCTTAGCTTTGCACGTAACGTCACGTACGAAAAAAAAAAATGATGATTCAAAAGTCGCGATGCCTGTACGATATGGATTATGTCAGCCGCGTTTTTCGCTTAGAAAACCCTGTATCTGTGGTTGTAAAGGCACGAAAGGGGTACGTACATTTCATACAAATCTTTGCTAATGAACACAACGTAAAAACGTCGTGTTTGAAAGGATTGATTCTTCAAAATCACAACTTTTAATATTTGAAAGATGGCGTCGGCACGTAAAACGGATAAACTGCAACCCTAATTATAATGTGCCGTATTTTGGCACATTTAAATTACACAATGTTTTATTTACAAATCTGTTCTGGTTCAGCAGGAGTGGAAAATGCTGCATCTCTTCAGGAACAAAACTGTAAAACTGGGTACATACATGTGTTTCTGAGGTAGGCGCATTTTTAGAAACCAGGGAAAAGTGTTGATTCAGATTGTGACTGATAAAAGTACACTCTGTCCAGAAAAAAAAAAAACAGGTTTATTATATTTGAATGTCCCTTCATCCTTTATTATGAATGTAATTTAACATGGAGCACTATTGCCAAAGTTGTTGTTTTTCACCAACATAAAATCATGCACTTAACAAGGAGTTGCCTTGTTCATTGTGCCTTAGACATTTGGATTGTTGCTAAAGTTTGTCTTTATAATAACACAATATGCTTGCTTACAGTTTGGTTTTGAATGGCTCTGGATGTGATTTAGTTTTGAAATTCAGAAGGGACTTATATTGAAAATGATAACTCATTTTACCAATTCATGATAAAAAGGTTTTATACTCAGCCTGGAAGGGGATATTTGATCTGTACGGTGGCCCTGGAACGACATTTTAATATTGACCTTTTTAATGTGAACCTTGTAACCTTAATATTGACGTTGTGCCTTCGCAATATGCACGTTGCAGATGGTTTAATATCGCATTTTGGAAGATGTTCTTTCTTAATGTGAATGTTCCAACTTGTTAATATTCACGTTCGATCTTGTCAATGTACACCATTGATCATGCTTGATGTCAACGTTGCACCTTGCTTCTTCGCAATATGAACCATGTACCTTCGCATTGTGAACGTTTGACCTTGTATCTTGTTAATATCATTGTTGAACCGTCCTCCTTCGCAATGTGAATCATGCATTCTAAAAAGTGCGAAGTCCTTGCCAAGCCCTATAGTTAGACAACCAGTTATGATGGAGTTTCAATCTGACGGCTGTTTAATGTCACTTAACCTGGGCGTCTACCTTGTAGTGATTTTTATCATGACTCAAGGCTCTCTGTTTTAGGTCACTCATCTTTTATAATTCATGTTCAGGCTAACCATAACCCAAGGTTGGGCTTACATGTAAAAACATGAATCCTAAAGCAAATTTGTCATTGTTTCAAATAACTCGATCATGAATTATTATTCAAGTTTAATTTTTCATTAATGGCCATATATCTCATGTTCATACATGTATTTCATTTATTGCCAAGTATATCGTGTAAACCACTGTGGCTTTGGGCCTCTGGTGTTGCCCACTTCTGGTCGGGCCTGGTGTTGCCTGGTGGAACAATTTTTGTTTACGGCTCGGGTGAAGCCCGGGCTGCAAAATTCATTGAACCAGCTGATTTGGCAAGGGTTGAATGAGGATTAGATGGAAGGTGAACGTCATTGGCCGTATTTTTTGTTTCAAAAAATTCGGTCACCTCCCGTACAAAATGTACGGAGGTCACTCTGCGCTGGGTAAAATCATTCCAATGAAACTGAAGATTTGGAAGCGTGCAATTATTGACACATAATCTATCTGTGGATGTCTAACAAGCTGACAACTAAATACCAGAAACCAAACATGTGACTGAAAATTGTATGGAAGTAACAGGGAAATAGTTTTATTACTTAGTTTTATTTAGGCAATACAGATAATTTCTCCTTAATACCCTATGAACGAAGAGTTTTTTTTTCAAGTAACGATGGAGTTTAGCCTCTTAAAATCTATGAAGCATTAAAAGTCTCAGATGTAATCGATTCATTGTGATTAATTTTGTAGCTTTAATTGTGGAGATAGTGTGAGGGCGGCCCATCTCATGAATAACAATTATCAGAATTTAAAAAAAAAATAACTGCTTTTACTTAAATCTCTTTTAAATGTTCCTTAATTGTTAACTCCAGAAGTACCTGAATTTATCAATGAAGAAGTTCTGCTAAATTAAAGAGTAGCTTGTCTGTATGATTTTTTTTTTTATTTAGGGTTAAATACATGCAGTTACAGCCACCGATATGTGAAAAGTTACATAACTTGGATCCCGGATCCACCCATTTACCATTACCATATACACCTCCCTTACAATGAGAATGATATAAGTAATAAATTGTTCAGGGTCACATTAAAGGAAATTCAATAACAGTTAAAATAAACAGTAATCTTGACATTTCAACTTGTACACGTAATACTACAAGCCTCACACGTGTTCAATTTGTACACAATAATTACATGTAATAGCCAGTTCCACCATTAGTCGAAACCGAGGCGTGGCATTGAACGTAGTCACTGTGCGCGTATGAGTGTAGAATCGCGCGAAGTGCTTTTGGCCTCGTTTTCAAGTTTGGCAAATCCACTGACCTCTGCGTTTTGCGTTTTCACGAAGTGGCGAATCCGCGCACTGTGTGTGGCAAATCCGTTGAGGTCTGCATTTTGCGTTTTCACGAAGCAGCGAATCCGTTTCGTAATTAACAGCTCTTAAACAGCTCTTTTAAAATTTGGATTAAAAGTGGGGAGAAATGACCGTTTCAAAAAGTGACCAACTTCAAACCGATTTTCTCAAAACGCAGTGTTTCTGCTGTGTGGGCGGATTCGCCACTTCGTGAAAACGCCGACGATTTAATAAGTTGGGGGGTGGGCAAAATGTCCCTGCCCCCCGCTTAAACTGAAAAATCGAGAATATGTTGAGAAATACAGGACTTTTTGGAAAGAAAACATGTTTTGCCCCCTCTAGAAAAAAATCCTGGCGACGCCCAAGCCCGCTTCTGTACAAGCATTACATTCACTGTGTGGACTTCCGAACAAAAGAGGTCCACAATAAAGGTAACAGAGACGTTGTGTGGACTTGCCCACGTCCACACAGTGTTTCCCCCTCTCTGGAAAACCGGTTTAAAGGCATTTGGGGGTTAGGTTTGTCTGTACCAAAATGAAAAGAAACACTGTAAGGAATCATAGAAACAAAATGTTGAAAAAGTTTCTTGCACGAAAACAAAAGAATGTCCGCACTAGGTATGTAACGTAAACATTATGGGTGTGTGTGCGTGTACAAACACTGCCTTGTGTGGTACGAAAACAATGGGAGGTACCCCACAAGGAATGCCCACCGACTTGCGGGGTACCGTTTTGGTACCCCACAAGTTTTTCACGAAATAGATATATGAATTTTACTCAAAAACTAGGAATTTCCAAGGTGGGTTGATTTGTCGCAAATGGAAGAGTTTTAGAAAAGGGATATTACGTCCGAATTTCAGCCCAAGACATTAACTCTGGTTAAAATAGAAGCATTTAGACATTAGTGTGCGACGTTGCAAAATTTTAGTACACGAGAACAAAGGAAGTACCCCACTTCTATGCTTATGTATGCGTGTGTGTGTGGCGGGGGGGGGGGGGGTTCCGCTGCGCCCATCTCAACCGCATTGCTGCATAATGCAGAATAGCACCGCATAGGCTGGTGTACGGCCAGTGTGCGGCCGGACAGCAGGTTGCAAACCGGATGCATTATTTATAGGCCTAGCTATACTGACACTTAAGTCTTCGTCGATTCATCGATAAAGAGTCCGAAAAGTATTCCATGCGGTTATGACATCCATTAATTAGACACAATTTTTAGAGGTTCACCGGGGTTAGCCAAATAAAAAAAAACATGTTTGGCGTCCTGCCTTTTTGAAAAAAAAAGGAAGTAGGCCTCTTTTTTTTTTAAATGGCCGTCACTTGGACTCAGGAAATGACATACCAGCTTAATATGGGCTAGATGCAACAGACCAAGAGGCCAAAATGATGTCACTGTTTCAAATTTATCATTTTTTCGTTAAAAAAAAGAAAACAAAAGGAGGCGGCCTCCAAAAAAGAAGCGGGTGGGGACGCTAAACATTTTTTTTTTATTTGGCCTTAAAGATTTAAATTATACAATGTACTAACATGACTGAGGGCAAAGGTATTCCAGATAAGATGGTGAATGCATCGACACCATGGGATCGAGGTTGATGGTTACAAACAGGACGCTGGGATATGCTGATGAGCTTCACATAATTTTGTGAAGGAAGTGGCCCATGACCTATGTATAAAGCATCCGGCTACAGCTGTTTAAAACCGCAGTTAGCCCATGCGTGCAAATGCTATCCAAAAACTTTCCCATAGAAATGCGCACATTCCATACCAGATGTGAGGCTGTTTCATTGTGGACCATGTGGACAAAAATTTGAGCGTCGCATAATGCAATCCGACCGTACGTGATTCGAAACGGAACCTGAGAAAGTGACGGCAATTGTGAATTTACAACTCCGATAAGTTTTACAGAATGTCCTATATTATTACGCTTTTTCAACGAAAACAAATCTTTAAACTGGAATTAAAGTGTAATGAATCAGTCTTCAAAGCCGTTTCAAACCTTGCAGAGTCATGACCGTGTTGACGCGCAGGTCACAGGTCACGCAAAATCCAACCAATAAAGAGCGCGAATTCATCAGAGTATCCCAACGTCCTGTTTTCAGGGCGGGGTACGAGCGAACCTTGGCCTAGTCTGGTTCCCAGACCAAAAGGTTCTGACTATTCCTGATGAATCTTAGGTGAGGTAGCCTCCGGGAATACTTTGTATTACAATTTACGTCACGTGAAATAAAAACGGGAGGAATTTCTCCTTTTTCCGAAAATGTCCCAAGTTTTTTCCGAATTAATTTCGTAGACAATTGGACAGCGCCCGAGTTTTTCCAAGTATAGTGTAGGTTTAATTAACTACTAATTGCTTATTAAAAAGTTTTAAAAATGAGTTAATAATTAATATTAATTGCTTTAACTAAGAAAACTTGAAATTCAACGACGGATCATATGGGCGAACTTTTTGCTGCGTCACGTACTATTTTGAATTAGACGACCGTTACCGAGATTTTCCAAAACTCGGTCTTCATTCGGCTCCGCCTGCTAACAGTGCTATTTGGGTGCCTAGATTTTAAGATTCCAGATCAACATTAGTAAATGTTATCTTACAGAAATATCCAACTGTATAATCAGAACTGTTTACGAAGTAAGTGATTTATTTTATAGTTTATAACGTTTACATGAAAAAAAATAAACAAACAAACAGTCAGCAGCCACCAATGTGGCATGAAGAGACCAGGTACAATTCATAAATACCTAAGGCAGTTTACCCATTCCTATTGGTCGGGAGCCCGTCACGTGGCCGGTGGTAAAAGGTTGATAAAACAACCGGCTGGCTTCTACTTTGCCAGTGTAATATGAATTTTGACTCCTATGAAATCCAGTCCCTTTTACTCTTGTAATTGGGTGACCGGCTCGGGTCCTTATCAGCGTCCAGACTCCTTACATTGTGTTAAACCGGCCAAACACATTTGTATTCCCTTATCAATACACTCTATTTGTACTAACACAAAGTCTTGAGAAGATAAAACATCATTTTTAAAACCATTAAACAATTTAATACGCGTAATTGTATTCATGTTTTTTACAACAACCACAAGGAAAGATTCTACTGAACCTAAAAAAAATATCAAAATAAGGCAAAAACACAATCCTTGAAAGTGAAAAACGCCACAGGGTTTCAAGTCTTATTTCCAAGCGTGTACGACCATAAAGTCATAACCGATGAGGACATGTCTGGGCTGAGACTTATCCCCATAGCGATCCAACGCCCACTGCCACAGGTCTTGCAAATAATCCTCCAGCGCTGCCGCTGGTATCAACGGTGTTTCTCCAAGATTTGTCTTCAATAACACTGTTGAAAAAAAAGAAGAACAATCCAGGCGATTTACGCGTGCATAAGCGTGTACACATTCTGATTGAATATCTGATAAGCACGATAGTCAATAAAGAGATTAAAAAACACCGAACTTAGTCTTCAAGGTGGAGAATTAATGAGTGGAATATTTTACGGTCCCACTATTTTTCTTTAATTATGGGCAGTAAATTAACCAGTTCATCTTTATTGGTATCCATACTCAAACTAGTTCATTAAACCATTATGCTATTTTAAAAGAAAGAAAACCAGCAACATTTGAATTAAACGCCAATTTTCGGTAACACGTTGCAGAGAAAAGGCATCTTTTTTGCGATTGAGGGCGCTGAAACTGCACAACTTATGGGATATGGCCTACAAATTAATAAACAAACGAAGTGTCAATTAAACAGATGTCAGTTTAAAATGATGGCAATCTTTAACAGCATGCGTTTTATACTTCAATTCCGTTTGTTTTTAACTCCATAACTGTGTCGTTACAGTGTCTCAATCTTGAAAAAAAAACGAGATGGGTCTCGTACCATGTGTCTTGCTTGCTTTCGCGATTATCTGTAAAGAGTTACCTTTGACCTTGGTGTTTGGCCATAGACATCATTATCATTTGTTGCATCTATGACCCAAGTTTGGTTGCCATTGGACTTTAACTTTTGAAGTAAGACCAATTTTACATATTCAGGCAATTATACAACTTGACCTCATATGACCTTTCACCTTGGTATGTGATCTTTGACATCAGTATCATTATGAAGGTTGTGAAGTTTTGAAATGAGACCAATTTTACGAAACTTTAACCAAAATACCACATACATGTATACTACATACATACATGTACATGCACACACAGACACGCACCCGTCTTTTTTTACTAAACGTTTGAGGACAACTATTGTGTTCTCGTGTATGGGTGTAGTAAAGTGTTCAATTTTGAAAGTGAAGTTTCAAAATGCTCTTATTTTAACCAGAATTAGTTTCCTTAGCTGAAATTTGGACTTGATATCCCTTTTCTAAAACTCTTCCATTTACGACAAATTAACCCACCTTGGAAATTCCTAGTTTTTGAGTAAAACCCATATATCTATTTCGTCAAAACCTTGTGGAGACCTATTCATCTATAGAAATTGCCCTGTGGAGACCTTCACAATGTTTTGTTCCCTATTGTGTGCGTGTCTCCACAAGGATACGAATTTGTGGTCTCACATACGCACACACGTGTGTAAATACCAGCAATCGTGGACGCCCCATTGTCCCTAATCCTCTTTCCTTTGTTTGTACTCTTAACTTTTTAGCGACAGCTCTCATTGGTTTTGTACACGATTTGAGATCGTGGACGTTTTGTCAATCGTGGACGTATTGTTTGCGCCCCATTCTTTTGTCCTACGTCCACGATTGCCGGTGTTTACACACGCACACACACGGACAGACAAGTGATTGCATAGTCTCTTTCCTGAACAAAGTTCAGGCGAGACAAAAATAAGGCCCTTTTGATTGATAAAGTCTGGGCTAAAACGTCCTCAGTTGATATTGTTGATACTGCTATAGCCTCTTCGATTTCGTTCACTTCTCTGGTACTGGTATTAAAAGAAAAGTGTTGATTGCACTCTTTAATCATACGTGTGGTTCAAAAGCAATCCATTTTGTTTGCAAAAGCTTACATTTGAACTGAATTTCGGACAGGACCAGTTCGTGTCTCCGCACTTCACACTTAGCCTCGGCCCAGCCACACGATTTGAAGACTTTCTGCGTTTCTTGAACTGATAGGTTCCACATGAACAGTGATGACTTGTAGTCCTGAAAGACAAAAGCCAAGGCAATACACCTCTGTTACCGTTCTGTCTGTGTCAAAAAGGCCGGCATGTGATTTTTACACCTCTTCACTGTTAACATCATTGATTGAGGCTTTAAATAAGGTCTTTCCACGCCTTTTTAACACTAGTCCGGTCAATGTAAGTAAAGACCTAGAACAAATTGCAATAGAAACCATTCCAGCGTCAAACAATTTAAAAAAAATACACAAACACCATTTTTTTTTAAATTATAATTTGGTACATTTTGTCCTCAAACAATTCGTCTGGTGACTTACTTCGATTTACATGTCTGTATATGCTAATGCTTAGGATGCATGACCTCGTGCGAGTGCAGCAGACGACTGTTTCAAGTCTTCATTTTATACAGGGCACACTACACTGCAAAAACTGTGGTGTAAATTCAACAATGGTGGTATCTATATAGGACCAGGGGTGTAAACGTTTTATACCCATGGTCTGATATAGATACTATCAGTATAAAATTCAACACTGAGGTTTTTGCAGTTTGAAAAGTGTTCCACCGCCGTCGGTCAAGAGTGAAATACATTACTCCAAAAAAAGCATACTTGAGTCCCGACGAAATTATTCTTTCAGGATGGAACAGATCTCGGTTTGTTATTACTATTGAAAAAAAATTATTGGCATGGTCCAACCCTGCCCCGGCCTAAGACTTTGATCTGCGGCACGTTTATTACTTATAAAGATACCACACTTGTCACACTGCTTAATTTCTTTTCTCTAAAGCTCAGAATTCAGCTAAAATTTCACTTCAAGATTTTAATCCCGTTAATTTGTCTTCAAAAGTTTTTCGAGTATACGTTCATTTTTTTTGACAATTTATATCTTATTTATAAGTTATGCCAATGACCTTTACGCATCACAAAAGGATTACACGAATCTCAGATTTCGGATATTTTCCCTAATGTTTTAAAACTAGACTCCGGCCTATTTGGGTAGACACCTGAAATTTAACTTTAAATGGTTTCCAGCCCTTGTATCAAGTAGACCTGTTTATGTAAGGTTTTTCCATGAAACAAATGGTTTATTTGCACAAAGTGATATATTTAAACCAATAAATAATTCGGGCAGTAACACAATCTCAAATTTCCTGATTTTTTTTTCTTCAAGAAAATATCCTATAGTATTGTGCGGAAGAGCAAATTACCATATATTTTAATAATTGGTTGACATAGAAAAGTCATATGCTGTGATCAGTCGTGTCTCGCAAAGTCTCATACGTGATATGAACGGATATTCTGACCAGTAACGGACGCAAAAGAAAACATGACGCTCTCTATACGACTGTTTAGGTTGATAAAAAAAAAGTAGTAGAGAAAGAGTGAACAAAAGCACTTCTCCACTCCATGATGAAATTCCTTAGCGTGATATAGCATTAAAATACATTTTATTGCAATTTATTCTAGGTCAGCTCCTGTTTTATTCTAAATTAACCGGACTATATACCTGTCAGCTTGTTAATTGACTGTTAACTTACATGTTGGGTAATTGCGCCCCCATGAGTCACGTTGGGCCACCATTTACATTTCGTTAGTATCCCCCGCCCTGCAAACAGGACGCTGGGTTACGCCGATCGATGAGCTTCACATAATCTTGTGAATGAAGTGACCTATGACCTATGTGTAAAGCATCTGGCTGCAGATGTTCAAGTCCGCAGTTAGACAATGTGCGAAAATGCTATCGGAAAACTTCTCATAGATATGCACGCATTCCATACCGACCGTTTGTGATTTGAAACGGAGCCTGGCGGGAATTGTAAATTTACTACACAGATAAGTTTTACAGAATTTATCACGGTATTACGCTTTTTAACAACAAAAAACATCTCTTAACTGGAATAAAAGAGTAGTGACTCGGTCTTAACGACCGTTTAAAACCTTGCAGAGTCATGACCGTGATGACGCACAGGTCACAGGTCACGGGAAAAAAACAATCAGAGCGTGAATTCATCAGAGTATCCCAGCGTCTGATGTTTGACGTTAAGACGAAATCAGCAACGCTGTTTAGTTAACAATTTTGATCGGTCTAAGATTCGACCCGGATTATGAATGCATCTCGATCTATACGCAAACCGAACAACAAAACTAATTCCCAACAAGCTTGATCCGAATGAATTCGGAAGGATAACTGTTTAATTATACATGTACCTGGACAAAAGCACCCCACTTCTTGTGATTTTTCAAGAAGGAAGTCATTTGGGTGAAAATGAGGAGGTCATCGTGGTTGTCGATGATAAAAAGTGCCTGCCCGCCCGGCCTCAGACACGCCGAGATGCTACGGAGCGCTTGGGTCTGCTCGGGAAACCAGTGAAGAACGAAGAAACAGACAGCTTTGTCGAATCCCTCTCGCCAGTCTGGGTTGTCTCCCACGGCTCTGGCGTCCCATTGACTGTATGCTACGTTTGGTGCCGAGTTGGTCTTAACGGCCACCGCTACCATTTCCTCCGAAGCGTCAACGCCTAAAGGGAAGAACAGAGATAAGGCACTCTGATTGATGTGATGGTATATTAACGGGTTTTTTTGCGTAATTTCAAACAGCTGTTGAACGTGCGAGCTCCTGTGGAATGATCGTTTTTGAGCGTAGTTCAGCTAAAAAGGATAGAATAGTAACACAGGACACGCCGTATTTAAAAACTACTAACTCTATGACTTTGAAACATTTTGAAAAGATAAAGCGCCCTCAATAATGTTCTAATCACAAGTGGCGTCCCCACCTGGGGACGGGGAAGGGCGGGAGAGAGGTCAAGGAGAATGGCCGCATGGGGGATTTTGCCCCCCCCCCCCAAAAAAAAATCCCCCCCCACCACACACACACACCACCCTCTTGTGCCCTCTTCCCAGGAAACTTAACCCTAAAGGGGCCGGGGGGCGGAATCCGCCCCCCCCCCTCAACATTTTCCGTGATAGCCTCTAAAAAAATTTTTTTCGCAACCCGAGCTGTTATGACTTTTTAGCCTCGAGCTTTGCGCATCTTTTGGTACCAAAAACATAAAAATCGGACCACGGGTTGCCGCGTAGCGAAAAATTTTCCGGCGCTACGCGCCGTGAAAACTGAATTTTTGCATATACGTCGTGTACACAGAGCAGAATTGCCATTCGTACATATGAATAATTATTTAGCCATAATTCCAAAACCCTTTGACCTATAGTCATGAAATTTCTTGGGTATGTTTAGGAAGAGTTGCTCTATGCATGTGCCGAGTTTCAAAATTTTTCGTCACTCCATGGTTGAGATCTTAGGGGGGGTGGCGGAATCCGCCCCCCCCCCCGGCTGAGAGATGGTCAAAATAACCCGGCCCCTTTAGGGTTAAACAGTCGAAACTGGCCCTAAAATGCGGTTATTTTGTACATAGAAACGTATTATAATTTTGTTTGAACAGCGCCCCAAGCATAAAATAATATCCAGCCCCACCCCCTGGATTTTTTTTTTCCCACGGGCGGTGATTTTTTTAATTTTACACACGCCCCCCACTACACTTTGTTTTGCACTTGGCCTTTGTCTTATGGGGTCCAAACTTATATGTTATACTAGCAAGCTACATATACTGGTTAAGTAAAAAAAACAAAAAAAAAAACAAAAAAAAAAACCATCAGACTAGAGGTTGTAGGAACAACCACACGGTGTTTGGCCATGGATTACCGCAAACTTTGCCACACACATCAACTCAAAATATGCATGTTTAAATCCATGTTTGACTTTTCAACATGCCGCCAAAGGGCGCTGTAACATTTGATGACGTCACCTGTAATTTTTTTTAACAGTACTGCCTAGGCAGACACTCGAATCGTTGAAAGCAAGTTCGCATCTTCTGCAAATTTCAATTAATAAGGCACTTCCGGTTTTAACCGGAAGTAAGGATCACGTGATTTGGCACTTAAAACCAACAATGAAGACCCTGCAATATTTTATCGATTGCCATAAAAAAAAAATCTGTAGCAGTTGATTTTATATTGATTTTCAAAGATTAAATATGGAAATATTTATTTGCTTGTAATATGACACTTGATGACGTCATTGTGACGTCATCGCCAGAAACCTCCAGAGCTATATTTACTCTGCAATATATAGCCACATCTTGATTATATGTCTCATGGTTGACTTTTTAGCAATTGTTTAAGGTTTAAAGGTCTTTTCATTATAACTTCCGGTCTGATGACGTCATCCATTTTTTTTTTGCGCACAGGAATTTTCTGCATTAAGTTTATCATGTATGTTAGGTTTGAAGCGATTACCGTAAATTTCGCCACATACATCAAGTGATAATGCGTTTTTGACTTTTTTAAACATGCCGCTAGAGGGCGCTCTGACATATTATGGCGTCACCCATTACGTTATTTGAAAGGTCGATCCAGGCAGACACTTAAATCTTTAAAAGCAAGTTCATATCTTTTTCCACTTTTAAATTATTATGCACAAGGTCACGTGATTTTACGCGCACAGCATAACACGAAGATCATGTATTACCATGTCGATTCCCGCAAATTTCAGGTTCCGGTCTCTCACGGTTGATTTTATATGGAATTTCAAAGATTACATGTATTAAACTTTCGAGTGACGTCACGTGTCCCATGATGGCGTCATGATAACGTAATTGCAAAAAAACTACATCTGCGGTGGATTGGGCATTCATGTATTGACAAATGAAATTCATATATGTTTCCATTTTTCCAAACTGTTCTGGAGAAGGATTTGCTATGAATATGATGAGAAGAACAAAAACAGTAAAATCTTACAAAACCAATAGGTGTTGGGCTCAAGGCCCAACAACTAATAAAATCCTTTGGGGTCCAAACTCTAGCAAGCTACCTTGTACCAAGGTTCAAGACATAAATGAACATACAATCCAGACATCGCTGTGGAACCAAATGCACACGCACACACCTACCCACACGGACGGCCAACGCGGAAATAGTATGCCCCTTCTGCTTCGCCGGCGGGGCATAAAAAAGTCGATGAAAAATGGGCGAGCCAATATAGTTCATCGCACTAAATATCCATTAAGTAACAATGGTGTTACGTTGTTCTTTTCTCATGAATAAACGTAACTTCCCCCTAAAACTACCGAATAATCGTGATCAATTGACGATCACTGCTGAAGAAAAAAATGTGGAAACTGCGACGTTAACAAATAAAAGACTTTTTCAACATTAGTATAGCCAGCAAGTGTACTAAGCATTCGTAATGCTGTGTGGTGTACAACAACAAAATGTACATGTACATGAACTATACATGTACACGTATACATGTACATTATACAGTGCAAGAACAGCCACACCGAAAACATACAGTGTATGTACAGGACATCTATCATCCTTTTTGCCCCAACTTATGGAATGGGGGAGGGGGGACACTGCGTATGCCATACGTACAGGAAGGGGGTGTCTAAAAAGTCGGCATTTCGTGCATATCATAGGAGGCTTTATGGGCTATATAGCTGCTCGCATATAGTTTTTCGAGAAAACAAACACACAAAATTCCACTACGATAGCCTGAAAAATAGGTGCGTCAACACCTCCTCCCTGGAGCAGCTGGCGCACTTACGAAAATATCCTGTGGTATTACCACGAAAAAATACCACAGGACATTACCACAGGAAAGTTCTTGTGGTTTTTTGGGGACATTACCACAGCACTGTTCCTGTGCTAACATTCCTGTGGTACAATGCCTGTGGTACCATTCCTGTGGTACCATTCCCGTGGTACCATTGCAGTGGTAACATATTCCTGTGACCACAAATTCGTATCCTTGTGGAGACTCACACACAATAGGCAAAAAAAAACATTGTAAAGGTCTCCACAGGGCAATTTCTATAGATGAATAGGTCTCCACAAGGTTTTCACGAAATAGATATATGGGTTTTACTCAAAAACTAGGAATTTCCAAATTGGGTTGATCCGTCGCAAATGGAAGTGTTTTAGAAAAGGGATATTAAGTCCAAATTTCAGCCAAGGAAACTAATTCTGGTTAAAATAAGAGCATTTTGAAACTTCACTTTCAAAATTGAACACTTTACTACACGAGAACAAAGGAATGTCTCCACAAGGATACACATTTGAGAATGTGTGGTAACATATTCCTGTGGTAACATTCCTGTGGAACTTGTGTGTGGTACGTTCCTGTGGTAATGTTCCTGTGGTACATTTGTTAGTATTCCTGTGGTAAATGTTCATGTGGTTAACTAAATGTTCCTGCGGTTCATTTGGTATTGTTCCAGTGGTAAATGTTCCTCTGGTACGTTGTTTTTATTCCTGTGGTAAATGTTCCTGTGGTACGTTGTTTTTATTCCAGAGGCAAATGTTCCTGTGTTACGTTGTTATTATTGCTATGGAAAATGTTATTGTGGTACGCTGTGTACGTTGTTATTGTTCCTGTGGTAAATTGACCATGGTAAAATGTTTTGTGGAAATGTTGCCGGGGGGGGGGGGCAAAGTTCCTTTGTTAGTTCCTGCGGTACCTGTTCCTGCAGTACCTGTTCCTGAAGCTGTGGTATTAATGTATATTTGATAATGTTCCTGCGGTATTAATGTTCCTGTGGTAATTGCTGGATGGGATTCCATTGTTTCCAATTGGACGAAATCCTTGAGGTAGAATATCCATGGTTTCTTCTTCACATGTACCAACATCATTGGTGGAAGTTAAGTCAGGAAAGCTGGAAAAGAAAAGAAACAAACTTGTTATTTTGTATGAATCCATATGGTGTTCAACAAAGAAAAGGAATGAGCAGATGCAGTTTCCCTTTTTAGTTGTGTTTTAGTTGCAGTCAAACTCGAACACATGTTTGTACATTTCTGTAATGCGGTTTATAAAGAGCATGGAATTTTTCAAAAAAGCTTCCATGTTGAATATGCGAGGATGCAAACTGGACTGAATATTATATAATGGCAACGACAAATTGTAGAGTTTTGCAACCCCACTATGATTATATGAAGTTGTAATGGGAATTCCTCACTGATCCACGTAAATGTCTTGCAACAAATTCCAACATTGGCACTAGCTTTGCTATAGAGACATCATAATTCACACTTACCCGTACATTAGACAGACCATGGAGCTATAAAAATAGGTCAATGAACAGACTACTGCAAGATCCATTCAGCATGACTCGATCCACTCGGTCCAGTTTTCATCATCAAGAAAACTTAACATGCAACCCCACAGTAACACATTATATAATACTGGCAATTGATCTTTGCTTACAGGCAAAAGTGAGGCACTTATTTCATACAAATATTCACTGTTTTGAATTCTGCCATGTCCTGCCCCACGCACAACTGTACTGCTGCTTGTAGTGCTGTGATTCAAACTGTACTGGTTTTCAAACTTCCCACACACTCA
Organism: Patiria pectinifera; assembly: GCA_029964075.1. NCBI lineage: Eukaryota > Metazoa > Echinodermata > Asteroidea > Valvatida > Asterinidae > Patiria > Patiria pectinifera. The sequence continues at coordinate 953,879 of CM057132.1, forward strand.
GTGCAGTGGGGGAGGCGTAATTTGTTTTCCTAGGAGGGTTAGGGGCAATGTCATGAATAATTCAGTTTTTCCTTTGAATCATTGCAAGACTAAGGTTCTCGTTCTATTTTCCCCTTAATTTAAAATTATCTCAGTAATAAATTTGGAGAAGAAAAATAGCTGATGAAAAGAGCAGCGACGACGTGGATTCGAACCAGGGATCTTTATATCCATAGCTCATCTCGCTATCCACTAAGCTCCTGTGTGGTAGCTGGACAATAACCGTTCTTTAAAATGCTTTAATGTATTGTAACTAGTTGAGTAACTAACAACAATGCTGTTGATGCCATTGTCCGTTCTCATGGATAAACATGAATTAATCCTGACATTGCCCCTAACCCTCCTAGGAATAAAAAATTACGTGTGGGCATAGGCGTAGCCAGGGGCGGGGGGCAGGGGGGCCATGGCCCCCCTGCTGTGTGTGGTAAAAAAAAAAAAGGGGGGGGGGAACGCAAAAAAAAGAATGTTATATAATGTACAAAAATTAAAATAGATTTTTACCAAAACGCGAATTCTATTTTAAACGAAACTATACTATGTGTAGTCCGAAATAAAAAATGCTACGTACGTGACACGTACATATCCATGTACACGTACCGAAGTCTATTATAGTTAGCACGCTTAGACTTACATTATTTTATTCATAGCATGCACGTAATGTTAAAGGTAGAGTATTTTGTAACTTTGTGCATTTTGTTCGGTTGAAGAAACAAAAGTGCTCAAAATCAAAAGAAGGATGCTGAACAATTAACCTGATGAAGTTTCAGCTCAGCTTCAGCTGTATATTTCGAGAAAAACAACATTCTAGGATCTCGATTTCAAATCAAAAGTTGTTGACTCATGTTTTGAATTGGGCCTGAATTCAGCGTCCGAGACGCGTTGTCACTAGCCGATTGCAGCTAGCTACGCGATGTCGCGCACCGATCCGACGAAGTTATAGCAACAGTGCGCACGTGTTGGTCGTGTCAACGCTTGCGCGCGCTTCGCCGAATAAAAAAAAGAATTATACTAAGGCCAAAAAAAAGTCTCCAGTTTCTGGTATGGAGCTTCCCAAAAAAGTGGTGCGACGACGCGGCTAAATTATTTGTTTACCTTTTTTTTTCTTCAAATGTCGGCTGATGACTGCAAATGGTGCCCGACTAAACTTAGTGGAAATATATGGGAGTCCAGAGTGAGTTTGGCGTTTTTGAGACATCATCTTTCATTGAAAAAAAAAACTTTTTCATTTTGCCGACGCGCATGGCTACAACTAAACTACTCGGATGTACCACTATCGGCCAAGATGGCGAAGCAAGTGAAAGGTTAAAATCGTGTGCTTTATTTTAATACCAAATATAACTGCTTTTGAAAATGTGTTGTTATGGTGCGTCAAACAAAAATCATACTTTTTATCAACAAAAGTGAGGGCCGAGTGTTTTTAGGTGTACGTTCGATTCTTAAAAAAAGGCAAAAAGAAATGACAAGTTTCAGTAGGAGAGGATAGTGTACGCTTCATTTACATGTAAAACACGTGCCTTTTTTTTTCCAAATCGCCGGTTGAAAAATGAAGACTTGTTGCGAGATTTCATGATAAGCAGTCATTATGTACATGTACGTGTGTAAACTTACTTACGTACGTACGTATGGAGGCCTGAACAAAATTGTAAAAAGCACGCACGAACGTGCAATGAACTCATGAATATTAAGCAGGCCATCCGAAGCTCGACCAATCAGTGGGCGTACATTTTTATTAGGGTCACAAGGTCATACCGTTTTTGGCTTCTTGAACAATGGCGACAAAATGGAGGTTGTTGGAAACATCAGGTGTGTATACTATACATGGCTTTCTTAATATATTTCCGACATCACGTTCACAAGATTTCTTGTAGATGAAGATTCATTTTTTCCTTTGATTAACTCAAAATTTGGGAGACTTTTGTCGATGTCGACAAAAAAAAAGGAAATTTCATCACGTATTTTTTTCGTTGATTTGTCCGTGAAATAAAATCGTCAAAATCCATCGAAATCCTTTTTTTTTGAGAAAAAAATGCCTTCATAATATGTATGTATTAGGTCTTTTACTACTTAAAACAACTTTGTTTGTATGGCTCTGTTATGGTTTGGCATAAAAATCGCGCATTTTCTTAAAATAAGCCCTTATTACGGACGTCGATCGCTGGCCTCACGTTGCAGTCGGTTTGTGTGGACGAGAAATGCTACCAGCTACGCGTGACACGGCAACTGACTGGGTGACTTGTAACCTGTCACTTCAACCACGTTGTACTGCAGATTAGCCGTTTGCAACATGACAATAATCAAATCCAATTTACAAACTCTGATCTACCATATCTATTTGCCATTTTAATATTATGCATTAGGCCATGAGCCAAAATCTGTATCAGGTCTAGAAGTTGAGGTTTGTCTTAACTTTTTGTTGTCAACTTGAAATAAGGTCAACTTTACTAATTCGATAGTGCTGAATCTGAATCTGGCGGTTCACATTGGCCCCAATTGCACATTTAAGTTATGACGACATTTTTTTCCCTCGTTATTTTGCCCATTTTGGGTAAAAAGATAGTTCTTTCAGAAAAACAAAAACAAATCCCATAGGAATGTGCATGAATGAATAATGTTTTCGTGATGCAGAAAGAAGGTACACCAATAAAACCAAGATGAATGGCGATTACAAATTGAACGAGGTTTTCCTATCTGTTTCTTCGGAGTTCCTGAACACAAAACTTTCAACAGGTCAGTCAAACAACCTTTCCCCCATGCAAATCTGAAGATTTAAAAAAAAAAATACATCAAAATCAAGTATTCTACCTATATTCATTCACGTTATTGAGAAGGAATTGTGTATTGGATTATCAAACCTGCTGCGATTGTAAATAAGGTGTGATATGTCGGAGACATACTGACTACATGAAGTACATGTACAATAAATTCATAAACAATGCAGACATTTCGTCAACGACACCACGAAGTAACACCCGAGTGGGCTTGTGTGCGCTAGGCGCGTATTTTACAGAACCGAGTAATTTTCGTTTTCACGAAGTAACATCCGGGTAGACTGTGCGTTCACTTCGTGTATTTTTGCTTGCACGAAGTAACTCACCAGTTTAAAGGCTTTTATTTAGAATTTCAAAACGTTTTTCTCCGAATTGTATTTCCGTAACAGTGTTGTTACTTTGTGAAAACGAAAATCAGTTCGCGCCAGTGTCCGAAGTGCGGGCGTACATTTGGGGTGTTACTTCGTGAAAGGGTAACCACAATCTGTCATTGAGCGTTTTCACGAAGTAACACTGGAGTAGACTTGGGTGTTACTTAGTGAAGTCGGTGACAATTTAAATCTTCTGATTGGTCCCAAGCCCGTCAGGACCGGTTTTAAATTACTATGGTTGAAGACAAAGACAAATTTATACTCGTGTTTTACACAGTAAAATCGATCAATACAACAAAAAAAAACATTAACAGGCCCGTACGCTTGGGAGGGGGGGGGGGGGTTCCCGCTCGGTGATGAGTTCCGCTCAGAAACAAATAAAAACAAACAAATGCCAAGAAAAAAAATCACATTTGATGACCCACCACCACCCCCCTTAAAATCTAACCTTAAAGTTGTAAACACGAGCAAATTTGATTCTGAGTCAGAAGAAAGTGGCCAAAGAATGCCTCAGATTGCACCACAGAGCGTCTAGAATCCAAAATTTCCCGGGTCCCTTAAGCGGGCCCCGGACCCCACCCAGTGGGCACACGACGTTATTTCAACGTTGAATGTTGGTTGAAATGACGTCACGACGTCGAGATACCGTAAAACAACGTTATTTCAACGTCACTTTTGCGACGTTGATTTTATGTTACAGTTTGACGTTGTTTTAACGTCGGATAAATGTTGAAATTGCGTCGCGATATTATCAACCTAAATTCAATGTCTATCCAACGTCGGTTTTGTAACGTTGTTCCAACGTCCATATTTCGACATTAATCCAACGTTTAATGTTGGTTGAAATTGCGTCGCGATATTATCAACCTAAATTCAATGTCTAACCAACGTCGATTTCGTAACGTTGTTCCAACGTCCATATTTCGACATTAATCCAACGTTAAATGTTGGTTGAAATTGCGTCGCGATATTATCAACCTTAATTCAATGTCTATCAAACGTCGGTTTGGTAACGTTGTTCCAACGTACATATTTCGACATTAATCTAACGTTGGATAAATGTTAAAATTGCGTCGCGATATTAACAACCTAAAATTAACGTCTCTCTGACGTCGGTTTGGCAACGTTGTTCCAACGTACAGATTTCGACATTAATCTGACGTCGAATAAAAGTTTAAATTGCGTCACGATATTAACAACCGAAATTCCATGTCTATTCAACGTCGGTTTGGTAACGTTGTTCCAACGTACAGATTCGACATTAATCTGACGTTGAATATACGTTTAAATTGCGTCATGATCATGATTAACAATCTAAATTCAATGTCTATCAATCGTCAGTTTTGTAATTGTTCCAACGTATTTTGACATTATTCTATAATGTTGGATAAATGTTTAAAATCGCGTCGTGATAACGATCTAAATGTACCAATTATCTGCTGTATCAATTAACGTATAATTTTAACTATATCAAAGTGCAAAATATCACGTCAAGAAATATTAACAAAATATCCGACTTAATTGAACTTTGTGGCCTTTTTATGAAAAACAAATTATTTGCCAGCACGCCAAAGCTGTGACGCTAGCCAATCACACGCCGCTTAATTTGTTCTACATTCCAAGGTTGTGACGCTGGCCAATCAGTTTTCATGTACACTCTTTGAAACACGATATGGCGCGCAAGCATATGACCGTTACATATTTCGACATCTTACTGCAGTTGTGTGGACGTGTAGCGTGCAGCCGACATCATTTCACTCAAATAACAGGTAAGAATTTTGCCATCAAAATTCGTAGTTATTGTTATGATTTTGCTTAGACGTACCTGAAGTTTATTCGAAGCACTTTACTTATTAATTGCAACCAATTTCTCCCCAAAACGATAAACAAATATTGACACATCACTGGGGTCGGGGACACTGGCATGCATGGTCACTGATGATACCGGTACGTGCGGGAACCAGCAACTAGACATGTAGGCATAGATGTCGACCGCATGCATCCCGGCGCTTGGAACAGTGTATTGCTTAGCTGTACTAAAAACGGGTTCAATGGGAAAAGTGTTGACAGAAATCCTGAGAAATAATCCTCCATTGACGTTTTGAACTGTACAGTATAATGGACGTGTGACTTAAACTTTCCAAGACGATATTGTTAACCATGAATAAATGTGGCTCAATTACTGGATTTCCTTTGTATTGAAAAGTTGTTTCTGAGGAAATAGAAATTGCAATTTTTCTCACTTGGCAGACCTTACTGACATGAAATGCATGATGATGAAATGTACTTAAGCCTACCTGGTTAAAAAAAATAATAACCAGGAAAAATATAATTCGATTTTCTGTACTGTAGATTTTAAGCTTTCATGTAATTTTCAGGCTAAAAATAAAATGGATCGTCCAAAAGTGATTGTAGAATGCAGTATTTTTTCTCGAGGTCAATTACTTCCATACTGGATTTCTTCGTACAGCTACACAGCGGTGATAGGTCATGGGTCATGTACATTATACCGTTTTATTCCCCCTGATTGTTAAACCAGGTGGGTTATCTTCCATAGGGAATAGTCCTATCAAGTGGAGGAAAAACACTCCCGATTTCGATTTCACATATTGCTATCACCACCCCGTCGCTCATGTACATGTACAAGTCACAAAACGGAGGAAGTTGGGTAGTTTCTTGAATCTTTGTGTAAAAGTAAAAGTTGCTGTGACAATAGTGAGAATGTATAACAGAAATTTCTGTACCAAAACTTAAGGTAAATGCAAGCATGGATAATTATACAGATGTTTGTAGCCTGTGCTGTGAATAGTGCAATGACAAAATGGACTCACGGTGCAGGGAGTGAGTAATTACGTAAATTTATTGGCCTAATCAATCATTGCATAGGCAGGCGGTATTTCTAGACATGGTTTGCATATTTTTTTTTTTTGGGGGGGGGTATGCAGAGTCTACTCTAAGTTTGGCAGGGAGGACAGGTAGGGTAGTTCATCACACTTTTCAGCTTCTGAAAAAAAAAATCCTTTTCAAAATTCCAGAAGAGTTTACAAGAGTTCACAGATGACGAAACCCCACTCAGCAATGATTCATACAGGAATTGAGGAGGAGCCAAACTCAGCATGGATTGTCGACTAGTATGGAGTTATGTATGACTTTCCAGGATACGTCAGTTTGAAAGCTTTCGGACAGTACTCGCAGTGCCGTAGCTGGTATGTATGTCGACAAAAAAATACATTCAGGGCTAAGTAATGGCCGAAACCGATTATTTTATTCTCAAGTCAATAACACTTGAAGAGATGTAGCTCTGATTGCAGTCATCGCACATAAAGAAGTGGTATTTAAATCCATTTGTACTTGTGCGAACAACAGATACAATGGCCAGTGCCCAGTTCATTCAAAAAGCAAAAATGAAAACAGATTTATGGCTATATCTTAATTGAATGTTGGCAGAAGTTTCGTCACAGTGCATTGTATAATAACTTGTGTTTGTTTACACTCTTCCGTTATCTTTTTTTCCTGATGGATCTTTGCTCATGTCTCTGAGCGTTGTTTTTTTTTTTCTCATCCAACAGGTGCATGACCAAGTGATTGAAGACAGTTCAACAATGATGGGCAGAGTGGAACTGAATGAAAGCAGATGAGGAGACGGACCTTTTCAGTTTCGCAGGTAATTAAATTTTCTTCGCCAGATTTAATTTATTTTGACCAATTATTGATCTTGGTTAAAATGTCATTGTGTGGGTACTTGGTTGTATGGTTGATAATTGCTGAAGTGTCAGGTAATACAAGTTGTAGTTTTTATAAGTGCAAGTTTAATAAAAAGGAATCGTTCTGTTGATTTTTTGTACACAATGTCAGCACATAAATGATGACCAACCGTGTTGTTGCTTTGTTGAAACTAATATGGTTTATGAATTTATTTCTCTCTGTTTGTGTTTGTAACATTTTCGTTTTTGATTTGGTTGTGTCAATGAATAAAGAGATGGTTGGGGAGGAAGCTTGCAATTCTAAAATATTAAACTATCTTTTATTTGTCTTTTCTAGCGAGGTCTAGTAACTTCGTAATGGCAAGGTGATGGATGTTGCTGCTTGTTGAGTTTTTCATCTCCTGTCAAGTTTGCGCCTGAAAGAAGAGGTGATGGAGGGACACATGCACCTTCACGTTCAGTCGTACATTTGGACTATGTTCAATGTTTCAATATTGGAACAGTTAGTTGATCAACAGTAATTGTTCAAATACAGTAAGTTGCTCTGTAGTGACTGGTATCTTTCCGTTAGTGTACAACAGGTAAAGCCTTTTTAAGTGATGGAAATTCAAACTCTGCCGCATCTTGTACTTTTCATTTTGAAACTTCCACGTTCGAGAAGTGGGGCACTGTTATAATAATATACAGTACATGTATCGTGCATTATTTAGTTATTACTGTTGATTCTTAGTTGACCTCTTCGAATGTTCAATTGAATCATTCAGATTAATTTTGTATGAATAATGTTTTTTTGTTTTATTATTTTCTATTTGATAGTTTCTAATGCTCTTGCCCAAGTCTGCCGCATAACCTCTTGCGATATTTCACAAGAAAAGTCATAGATATGACAGAATACTAGTGCTGCAGGTAAATTTTGAAAACTAATGAAACTAATGCAAGTGAAAAAAAAAGTGAATTTAGACGTTTTAAAATTGGACCTATATGCTCGTTACCTCTTGTTATATTTCCGATGTAAATGCACTGGGCAGTGCTGCATTTCTTTGGAAAAAAATCAATTTCATCATCATGTATCTTTTTAGAGACTAGTACCCTCATGTAGGCTATAATGCTGTTGGAACAAGTCAACCCAATTATGAATTTTACAATGTATGGAATAATTGCAACTTTTTCAACCTAAAGTGTGTTGTATAAGCTGATAAGGTTGGAAGTTAATTAATAAATACATACATTTTTTTCATGGAAAACAATAAAGTGATTGATAAAGAATTTCATTTAAATTTAAAGTTATTCAATTTCGACATGGATTAAACAACACTCCTCAGCTTGCAAATTTATTTAACATAGAACGATTGGAAAAATGCCAACGTCCACCATTATCAGTACATTCTGGCTTTAAATCTAAATAAAAACCTTAAAATATGTTGATTCCAAAATTGCATTTATTTAACTGTGTTATTTCTAAGAATAGGATGTCATTTAATGTTGATTATTAATACGTTGATTGAACATCATGTCAGTGCTATTTTCAATGTAGAGATGTCGACGTTAAATCAATGTTGAAATGTCTACGTTAACTCAACGTTGTGATCTTAACGTTGTTTCAATGTCGGCATTTCCACGTCGCTTCAATTTGCAAATTCAATCATTAATCAACGCTGAATCAACGTAGAATCTCCGACGTTAAATCAACGTTGACATATCTACGTTGATTCAACGTCGTGCTTTCCACGTTAGTTTAACGTCAGCATAATAACGTCAGATCAACTTGCAAATTCAATCATTAATCAACGTTGAATCAACGTAGAATCTCCGACATTAAATCAACGTTGAAATATTTACGTTGATTCAACGTTGTGCTTTCCACGTTGGTTTAACGTCAGCAAAACAACGTCAGATCAACTTGCAAATTCAATCATTAATCAACGTTGAATCAACGTAGAATTTTCAACATAAAATCAACGTTGAAATGTTGACGTTGATTCAACGTCGGCATTTCAACGTCAGAAAAACTTTCAAATGCAATCATTATTCAACGTTAGTTCAACGTCGGAAACTGACGTTGTTTCAACGTTATTTCAACGTATTTTGCCCACTGGGCACGCCGTAAGGGCTTCGCGCTTCGCGCTTCGCGCTCGCATTCAGGTTGGTAAAGGCCGGTAACACTTGCCCCCCCCCCCCTGCTCCAAATTCCTGGCTACGCCTGTGCGCGTGGGGAAGCTGTGTGGGTGACCTTTCGTGTGCAGAACATGACCCCTGCATGGTTAATACACTGTGTATATAGAATCACACATGGGTCACGCATGGGTCACACACTGAACAGGGCACTCAAGCTCACACATGTGGTTGTGGAGAACATGATACAGTGTACCTTGCAATACACATGTACGTGTACATTGTACATGTAAGTACATGTATGCATGGGCTTTATGTACATGTACTGTTCAGTAAATATTGGGGCAATATTTGTACATGTATGTTTTTATTTCGGTGTGTTCTTATTTGGGTTTATTAGTTATAATTTATGTACATTGTATTTTAGATGGTAATCTCTTTTCCTTTGGTAAATTATGTGTACGTAGCATAACTATCATATTTTTAAAAGTTGCACATATATGCAAGGCAAAGTAAAAAAAAAACCCACAAAAACATGTTTGTCGTTCCTGCCCGCTTCCTTTTTGGAGACCCCCTGGATTTTTTATCATTTTTTTAATTTTGAAAAATGCAGTAAAAAAAAACACCGAAAGGTACTCGGTTAAACTGCATATGCAAACTGTTTAAACCAGCTTCCTCCTTTTTTTTCAAAAACCGGACGAGAAACTTTTTATTATTTGGCCTAAATATACATTCGGCCTAAATATATCACTCGTGTGTGTGTGGTATTTAGCATATGGTACAACAGAAGTACCACAGGATATCGAAGGAACCACACAGATTTACGTGGTACTCTCCTCCAATTACACTGACCTGTGATAGTTTGTGTGGTATTTAGTAAGTACAACAGAAGTACCACAGGATATCGAAGGTACGGTACCACACACATAGTTTGTGTGGCATTTAGCACAGTACAACAGAAGTACCACAGGATATCGAAGCTACCACACACATTTATGTGGTACTCTCCTCCAATTCCACTGACCTGTGGTAGTTTGTGTGGTATTTAGTACAGTACAACAGAAGAACCACAGGATATCGAAGATACCACACACATTTATGTGGTACTCTCCTCCAACCCACTGACCTGTGGTAGTTTGTGTGGTATTTAGTACAGTACAACAGAAATACCACAGGATATCGATGATTCGTGGCAAATACCTAACACATGTATGTGGTACTCTCCTCAAATCCCACTGTTCTGCGGTACTTCGTGTGGTACCTACATGTACCACAATAATACCACAGGACCGCGTGGGCATTACCACATACATTTGTGTGGTCTGGTCATATATAGCTTTTCCTGTGGCAATTTCTGTGGTAAACATATGTACCACAGAAGTACCACAGGAATAATACAGGACATTTTCGTAAGGGCGATGCAGAAGCCGAGGAATGGAACTGAATCTTACCTGTTACACTCTTGACTTTCCCTGCCATTGACTTGGTTTCTTCCCCAGTACCGCATCCCACGTCCAGTACTGTGTCTTCTGGTCTCAACTCCAGTTTGTCAATGTGTTGCATGATGACGGAATGTTGGGCGAATCTGCCATCCCCGCAGTAGTCGTTACTGGCTGAGAAATTCATGAGAGATGCTAATTTTAACTGGTCGAAACAGACTATGAAAGTAATGATAATCTTTAGGAACTATGACTGTGTCTGAACAACCCCGAATGACTTCATTCACACACTGAACTGTCGGGTATCAGATGCGTTTTGCATGATTCAAGTTCAGCAATGACGGCATACGACCTTGAACTGTGACATGAACTTTACGCTATCATCATACATTGGTGGCGCCAGACTCTTAATTGCGGGGGAGGGGGGGGGGGGTCTAGTCCCCAGGGTGTCGAGCAGTACGAGCCCACCACTACTTGCTCTCTCACCCTGTTATTGACGTTTGCATGTGCAAGAATTTTGAACACGTGTTCAAATGAGGAATAGTCTGGTGCGTGCTGGTGCGTTACATTTGCGTTTGCTTTTTTATGCAGTGTCTGGGGTAAAAACAGAATCAATTCGTCGCAGCGCGAGCATGGCGTGAGTTACGAAAACACGCTTTTATTTTAATTAAACTGTTACGATCTTAACAAAACAACTTGCAGTATCATATGTCATATTAATATTAACAAATTAGGAAGGAAATGAATGGTTTTTGAGAAGGCGTGGACGAATGATCGCAAAAACACGTACTGCACGTTGTGAATAACAAACCAAGTACACGATATAAATCCATTTCTGGCCAATTGCGGTATAGAATCAGAATACAGGAAGAAAGTGTCCTATCCAAGGCTTACTATTGGAAACGAGGTTGGAAATAAAGTGAGCACTCGGGACGAGGTTGGGGGAGGGGAACACTCTACGCACTGGCGGATTCCCCCCCCCCCCCACCCGTCCAGCCTGAGACAAATGTTGTGTAGAATGAAGAAAACATTTATTTTCAAATTGTCTTAGGTAGAATGGGGGCGCTTTTGAAAAACGACGATTATGCACACTAACGCACAATATAATGGTGCTTTTCAGGGCGATACGTGCGCAACGTTAAATGACGACGTTAGATGGCACAAACAAGGTACGACTGTTTTTTTTAAAGGGCACTTGTTCAGAGAAAAAGGGCACTTGTTAAAAGAAGGACACTCTTTACAAATATGCGGGGGGGGGCAGTCTTTACATAATTTGGGGGGAGTATAGATACCCCAAGGCTACGTCTATGCTACTAAACTAAACACAGTGGCAGTGGCCACAAAAAAAGGAGCGGCATAACTTAACCCTAAAGGGGCCGGGTTATTTTGACCATCTCTCAGCTGGGGGGGGGGGGGATTCCGCCCCCCCCCCTAAGATCTCGGCCATCGAGTGACGAACAATTTTGAAACTCGGCACATGCATAGAGCAACTCTTCCTAAACATACCCAAGAAATTTCATGACTATAGGTCAAAGGGTTTTGGAATTATAGCTAATTAATTATTCATATGTACGAATGGCAATTCTGCTCTGTGTACACGACGTATATGCGAAAATTCAGTTTTCACGGCGCATAGCGCAGGAAATTTTTTCGCTACGCGGCAACCCGTGGTCCGATTTTTATGTTTTTGATATCAAAAGATGCGCAAAGCTCGAGGCTAAAAAGTCAGAACAGCTCGGCCTGTTTAATATCCATGTCATTTATTGCACGTTCGCACGTGCTGTTCAGGCCGTTGGCCTCATGTTTGGCCTACTTACGTTCGTTTACATGCGTACATGAGATTGCAAACTATGAAATCTTGCAAAAGGCTTCGTTTTTCAACCGGCGATTTGAACCAAACACGTGGATTTGATGATGCAAAACGCGTTTGATACCCGACAATTCAGTGTGTGAATGAAGTCATTCAGGGATGTTCAGACACAGTCATAGTTCCTAAAGATTTTCATTACTTTCATATAGTCTGTTTCGACCAGTGAAAATTAGCATCTCTGATGAATTTCTCAGCGAGTAACGACACTGCGGGGATGGCAGATTCGTCCATTATTCCGTCATCAAGCAACATATTGACAAACTGGAGTTGAGACCAGAAGACATGGTACTGGACGTGGGATGCGGTACTGGGGAAGAAACCAAGTCAATGGCAGGGAAAGTCAAGAGTGTAACGGATAAGATTCAGTTCCGTTCCTCGGCTTCTGCATCGCCGGCTGCTCCAGGGAGGAGGTGTTGACCCACCTATTTTTTTCCGGCTACCGTAGGTGGAATTTTTTTTGATGAGTTTGTAAGTTTTCTCGAGAAACTATGCGAGCAGCCCAAAAGCATCCTATAATACGCACGAAATGCCGACTTTTTAGACACCCCGAACATATGGCATACACAGTGTGCCCCCCCCCCCCCCTTTTCATAAATCGGGGGAAAAAGTCAGATAGATAGACTGTTTTGGACCAATTAGGCTTGCGTGATTTCCAAACTAGATGAACATTAATTCGTTTGGTAATGTGTTTTAAAATTCTTAAGGGCTTTATCAATATTAATGCCCTTCATAAGTTTCAACCAGCCTCGAGAATTGGGCGAAATGATTATAGCCTGAACCTCGGGATTCCTTTTGCCCGAAGTGATTGTTTCAAACATTCGTTCTGTATACGTACTGCAAATGAGTAGAAAAGTCTGCCCGAACACGTCATCCAGCATTTTTTTTTATTTTTGTGTTTTTATTAGGCAAGTTTTTCGTTTTATATCTTTACATATTTTATTAGATAAATATATCTATTTTCAACTTCCATTGTTTTTATTATTGAACTCTTTTAATGCTTCTCTGGTTTGTGTAATGTGGTTTTGTGCATTTCCATTATTATTTAATTTCATTTATTTTGTTCTTATCTCTCAGAATTATATTTTCTAGTGTAAATGATTTTTTGTTGCGCGTAATTGTTTAATAATATCTCTATTTTATCTCCTTTGTTTTTGTTGGTTAGTTGATTTTAGAGTGTTTTTTCCCACTTTTAGATTTATTTGTACTTATTTTTAACGTTTTATTACTGTGTGTAATGTTTGTCCGCCCATCAATTTTATCTTTCTGGTTTTTTTTTTTTGTTGGTCACAGATTTTATCATGTTTTTGTTTTGTTCTTTTTTTCTTATACGTTAAATTTCAAATATTATCCTTTTGTTTTACAGTTTACATGATTACTTTAAGTTTTTATCTTTAAATGATTACTTTAACGTTCTTATAGTATTTTATACGGGAAGTGATTGAAGATGGGCTGTACAGCCTTTCCACAACCTATGACTTTGTCAAAATATAATAACTTACTCTTTTCGCTGCAATAGGGAGATTTTCCCATAGACTTGTGCACAAACCTAAACTGTCACCTAACCCAAGTTTACCTTATCTTTTTTTCCACGAAATTTAGTTTTTATACTAATTGGACCATGAGGAATCGATCTAGATGGTTTGCGACAGCAACATTCCTTGTCCTAAGGGTCGTTTTCATAAAAGGGCGACAGTTAAAATGTCGCCTCAATAAGGCGTTTCGCCCTATTGTGGACGGAGTTAGCAAAATCTGTCGCCGTATTACAGTAATAGTAGTAGTAATAGTAATAATAATAATAATAATAATAATTGCATTTATTATGCGCATATACCATAACATGTTCAAATACGCATTACAACATTTGAACAGTATAGTTTAAATATTAAAAGTACGAATTCGAATTAGTCTTAAATGTAAAAACAATCCCTAGATATTTTAGAAAACACTGTCAAAACAATGAAACTTAAAATTACAAAAAAAAGACCTACATTTAAAACAGATAATAGTAAAACCTTATACAAATGCCTTTTTTAAAAAGAAAAGTCTTCAGCTTAGTCTTAAAAAAGACTGTTAGAGGTCCAGACTGAAAATCAGGCGGTAGCTGGTTCCATAAGCTAGGAGCGGCTTGTGTAAATTTTTCATAGTCTTTTGCATTCTCCCAGATGGATACTCTAAAAGCAACCGCCCATTGGATCGCAGGGAATACTTGGAATGGACCTTAACTTTCAACATGTCTATAATGTATCTGGGAGCAAGATCACGAAGAGCTTTGAAGGTCAACAAAAGGGTTTTAAAGTGTATGTGAGATACGACTGAGATTACTTTATCTCAAATGAATCACCTCTTGGTAATAGGGAATGTTAAGCAGGGAGTGGTTTTGGTAACTGGTTGGCTTGGTAACGCTCTCAGAAAATCGAAAAGTGTTGCATTGAGATGAGCCTGTGATTACAGGAATAGTGATTGTCAAGGAGAATTGATATCGTACATGCAATCATGTGTCAAATAAAAAATGGTTCCTAATACGTACGCTCGGGCCTTGTTTTTCCTTGCTGCCATAAAAATGGTGGGGGGGGGCAATAAGGGGCAAGGATTTGGTTTTTTTTTATTGGGGGGGGAGTCAAAATTAAATTTGATGATATTCAAAATCTATAGGGGAAAGTAAGGAAGAGCCCAACAACTAAATGGTAACTAAAAGCCTGTGTACGCGCGCGTGCCCATTCTCAATGGTCCGGAAATAAGCCACTGGAGCAGCTTAGAAGTGTAGTCGGTTGTTTTATGAATGGGAAATGTATCCACCCGAGGAATGGTCTATAACAAATGTATAACAAACAAAAAAAAGACGTTGACTGCACACTATCCACGGCTTTATAAATGCATTTGTGTTTTGTCTGCCAAGGTACCAATGTATATAATGCTTTCATTGGCCCAAAATGTTTCCACTGAACCAATGATTCATCCTCTTTGTTCAACTTGTCATGAATCTAAACAGCGAATACAATTAACATAATTAATATATTTGTTGATAAAGTGTTGATGGAAAATGGCGGGTGCGGATCGTTGAACTGGGGGAAAAGGAAACAACAAATACCCCCACCTCCCAGCAGTGCCGCCACTGGCATTGCCACGTATAGTTTGTTATAGACAATTATGTTCTCATTAAGGTTACCGGCAACTGTTGTAAATGACCCACTGGGTTTGCTTTTGTACCTGTGCGCTAAATAAAAACTGAAGCTCGAATAACTAACTTTTTTTTTGTTGCAATGGAAACCACTTTTTTTGCAAATACGTCAATACTATGACATCCAGACCTTGCGCGCCCACGCAGTTGACGTGAAACAGCAAAATTAAGGAGGTATGGGATTTCAGTCTCTCTGTGAGACAACTAGTAAGTTGTAACTGTGGTTAGAAATTTCCAATCTGTCCGTGTGTCAAGAATTGTATTGTGGTCGTATACTTTCACAGCATTCCAGTGCTTGGATTTGTATGATGAACTTGAAGTTACAGCCTAGACCAAGTATGCAGTTTTTCAAGTCTCTTGGAAGAAATACCGTCTAAGCTTTTTTTTTTTTTTGGTACACAAATTGCGGAGTGCTAACTGCCAGAATTGACTTCGTGTACAGGGAAAATGACAATTCGAATGATATTTGGGTCTGTTGTATTAATCACATGGAAAGTAACATATAATCAGCAAGTATTTCGAAGCATCAAACGTATCCCGCAACTGCACCATTTCGAATATGATCTCTATTGTACGGTAAACTTGTAGTTACGTGAACTTAAGAGTTTAATCACATCATCAAGAATCAGTCGCAAGCTTATCACCCAGCCAACCAAGTTCAAGTCGAGTAAAAAACTATTCGAAGAAACCGTGACGACGCCGCTCCTTTGTCAATGTTCACCGCTTTTATTTGTGATCTGACTTGTTATCAGGGTGACCGTAAGGTCATGACTAAATTGTGCTAAATGCACTTCAAAAATCTGTAATATTTGTCAAAAATCTGCCAGATTCCTCTGAATTACTCGAAATACACTAAAAATACTTTAAATCAAATGCAGATGTTGTAATATTGCCTTAATTAATGTTTAAATGTATAAACAATTTATAGCCACATAAAGATAATATGAAATTGCGTAAATTTCAGGAAACACGCGGTTGCGTCAGTGAACCTCAACACCTAGACCAGGCAACCTGTCCTATTTTGCAGGGGTTTGTTTGAAAAAAAGATTGAAGCTTTTGTAACCAAATGTCAATTTTTTTGGGAAAATTTGCTGTTTTTCTGTCAAGTAACCATTTTGCAGAATTCTGCCAGAAATCTGCCCAAAAAAATCCATTCTGTCAATTTTTTTGTCAAACTCGTTTAAAAAAAGAAGAAAATCTGTCAACGTTAGCCGAAAATTGGCTAAAACGGTCACTATGCTTGTTATTTTATTTGATAACAAATATTTTGAGATAAATTGCCATTCCCAGCACGTTGACTCTGAAAGAGTTAACCTTTTGCCGTTTTTGAATCGTTCGCTGAATATTCGATGGCAAAATCTGTGGACTTACTACTGCCAATTATTGTTATATGCCACAGAAACACCCTGATAGACCAAATTGTTGTGTAGTGGTCGACCCAAATTCATTGTTCCAAATTATCCAGGTAAAGCTTCTGTGCATGAACGTTTCCTAATTCCTATCTTCCATATCTTCATGACAACGGCAGTGATAATTAATCCATGAGCTGCGGTAAAGAATTCTAAAGAACGATAGCTGGACAATTAACAATAATTGGGTCATTTAACAATGGGCTATTTCTGTCGGTGAAATTCTGTCACAGATTGAGAGCGACTTATAGCGATCCGATTACAAATATATATCGTGTCAAAGACACTGACCACAAAGTTCTGTTTTTCTCACGCAGACGCGTTTTTTTTTTTCTCTCACGAGAAAGAGATTTGGCTTAAGCATTGTCCTAAGTAATAGTCTTACAGCTGCCATTTGGTGCAGACAGATTTTTTCCCTTAACGGGCTTGCGTTCGAGACTGGTCTTTCCAGAACTAACTCTGCCGCCATGGATGGAGCACGTTATCAGAAGGGCTCCTCTAAAGGAGGACTTGCCTTGAGTATGGCGATCGTGTTCTTCTTTTTTACCAGTTTTAGGCCTATACTGAAGGTATCTGGAGAAACCATTTGCACTCGGCAGCCATTGTCACAAACGTTCGTTGCTGCTGAAAATCGAGCACTGAGAAATGCCACAATATGGTCAGGTTCGGTCGGTAGTCGTGTCACTTGTGTCAGCAAGTGTCACTCCTTGCCTGCGTGCAAATCGGCCAACTTCTATCAACCCAGCGGAGTATGTGATTTGAATAATGCCACACGAACCGATGTTCCCAATAACTTCGTTGCAGACTACGCGAGCGTGTACTTTGATAGTAATGGAGACACATCTAAGTTGTCTGGTGCAGCTAACAGCGATTGCCAGAGTTTCCTGAAAGCAGGTTACAGCGTGAGCGGTATCTATACAGTATTCCCCGACGGGTTCGCTGATGGTCTGAGGGTGTACTGCGACATGGAGACCGACGGAGGAGGCTGGCTTGTCATTCAAAGGCGTCAGGATGGCAGTGTCGACTTCTACCGCGACTGGGCTGACTACCGCGTGGGTTTTGGGGACTTGGCTGGTGAGTTTTGGCTCGGCAACGACAACTTGCGCACCTTGAGTAATACTCTGGGATCTTGGGATCTTCGAATCGATTTGGAAGACTGGGTCGGCAACACAGCGTGGGCCGAGTACGCAGACTTTCAAATTACAGGACAAGACTACCGTCTGAGATACCATTCATACAATGAGAAAAGCACAGCGGGTGACTCTTTGTTCAAACATAACGGTCAGCTGTTTTCAACAAAGGATAAGGACAATGACAACCTGTATTGGTTCGATTGCGCAGAAGATGAGAAAGGCGGTTGGTGGTACAATATTTGTTCCTATGCAAACTTGAACGGTTTCTATTTCGATTCATCCTGGGAAGAACGAAACGACTACCGAGCAATTACGTGGAGTTCATGGAGAGGTGAAATTTACTCCTTGAAAAAGTGCAGTATGAAGATTCGATTGCCAATGTAGGGTTATTGTCGCGAATGAGAAATGGACTATTGCGACATCGGTCACGGGTCCAAAGTGTGACTTTTTTCCCTGTCACTGTTACCTTGGTACTTTGCCATTCAAATATGTTTAGTATGATTTGAAACAAATTTGTATTTGCTGGTTAGGTGGCTTGCTATTCGTAATCACTTTGGAGGGCGACTGTACATTAGCTGTGGTTCCAAAAACGAGCATGCAGGTTACAACACAAGCATGTAGGGGTGGAGTGAGAAACGCAAAGGAGGGATCAAGAAATGAAGGTTGGTAATAGGTGAAGCTGAAAGTGAATGTAGGGGAAGAGGATGGGGCACGAAGGAACAAATGAGCGTGATGTGAGTGGGGGTCAATGGGGGGGGGCTAAGAAGGGGGATGATGTTAGCGGGAGGGGAACAAAATCATGGATTTCAGATGTAATAGAGAAAACGTCTCCATTTTGATAGAGTAACCCACATATTACATATAACTGTACGGAGGGGTGAAAGGAGTTTGGTGATGTAATATTGATGTTGTGACTCAAACCTGTAAATGTTTGAAATTGGATACGCCTATAAATGTTTGTGAGGAAGGCCCCATAAGGCGGTCTTGAAAAGGATATTTAATCTCTCTCAAAAATGTAGCATGAAACCTGACCCACAGGGTTATAACTCTATGTTCCGACACCAATATGTTCCGACACCCCTATGTTCCGACTGCACATATTCCTATTCCTAACCCTATACCCTAACCCTAACCCTAACCGGGAGTAACACAATCTTATGTGAGGGTTGTCGGAACATGGGGTTGTCGGAACATAGATCAGTCACCCTACTGCGTTAGTTATGGAGAGATTCGTCTGCGTGTTCACGAAGAGACACACATGCCAAAATTATGCATTTGTTTCGATTTCGCGTTTTTTCCCCAACTTGTTTGCCTTAAAACATTGTACTTAAAGATTTGTACATGTTTTTATGTAAGTAACACATCATTAATTCCAGATTTCATTGACGATGCAAAGGGCAGACATCTCGGGGCACGAGGTTGGAGCCACACACCTTTGATACAATACATTTACACACGCGCGCCCATTCCATATGGAAAAAAATACGTACAGCAGAAAGTAAATGCAGGAAACATGGATTTTGTTTTCACGAAGAGACACATAATTATGTTTACAAGTTAATTGTCGCTCATAAACTACTGTGTTAATTATAATTACTGGGTTAAGTAAATGGTTTCCTTACTGTTCATGTGAGGGTTTCCTTACTGCACAAAGTTGTTGCAAAGCAGTATTTTTCGCAGTTGTGAATAAAGGGGAGAAACTTATTTTGCGATTATCTCGAAAACCCTTTTTCTTCAAAATCTAGTATGTCATGTCAGTACACCCTTGACATCAGGTACATTTTCTTGATGTGTATCGATGCTTGTAAAGTCATTTCACAATTAAGGCCGTGATGATTTTGTCCAATGCGATCAACAGATCAAGTTTGACATTTGCATTTTAAAGAAAGGACAATTGATGATTCTGCTTGGATAACCTGTAGTCAAAACCTCAAATATTTAGAAAATCTGTTCTTTGTAATTTGGGCATGCAAATTGCAAGACTGTTTCATCAAGGAATATGTACATGTAATACCTAATTTAGTCACAATACATGTATCAGTAGTTGGACTGCAATTTATAGCATGTCTCGTTACAACTAGAACATATTTTTCTGTAAACCTTTCTTTTTATACTATAGTGAATTTTGCTACTGTAGTGGCAAATGTTTTATCATTATAGTGTATTCGGTCATTCACCCGTTGATCCAGCATAGATGGGATGTAAACTTTATTTTATACGTTTTGGTGGATACAATTTAAAATAGTTGGCGGTAGGTAAACAGTGTTTAATAAGTTGTGACATTTAAACCTTTTTTGGTTGAGTTTCGATTTGAAGATTTAGAATGACGCTTGAAAATGCAAAACTGTATCTCTTTGTAATTTTAATTGTAAAATATCATCGCACATGATTTTTTTCACCAAGCATTGATCGCATTACAAACCTTACCACCTTACCGATCTTGCCTGCACAGATGAAATTTAAAAATTGATATGTGAAGTGGTCATAAGATTCAATTTGCGTCGGGGTGATGTAAATTAAAAGTAGAATTTTTTTCCCTTTCAGAATGTAAAGTGGTTGTTTTTGTGAGAATTGTACAGTTGGTTGTGTCGAGGTAAAATTCGTAAGTGGCAGCTCATAACCATGTTACACTATGACTGTCACTGCTATTGTTATTCGCAACATTAGTCAAAATTATGAAAATGTTCAAAGCTGTAATTTGACTTTAAGGCAACGTACTCTCGCGAGAGCTGTTGTTTGGTTTATTTAAATATGTGACAGTAGCTCATAAAATAACAATCGAGTGTAGCAAAATTGTCGTGTATAAATCTGATTGAGCACGTTTTAGAATTCTGAAATTTGTTCGCACAGTCATTGATTCGTATAGTGCCTTCCGTGATTTTCAAGTTAGTTATGGTAAGAATGTACTTGTGAATTTTTTTTTTTCACTGAAGGAATTTGAATCACTGAATAATCATATTTTTTTTACATTTGTTTGGTATGACGTACTTTGTGTGTAGCTCGTTTTAGAATTGAAGTATTACTAATCACTGACATGTATGTCAATAGTTTAAGGCTAAAAAGCATATGTCACTTTTTTTAGTTAAAAAGGATACAGCATTATTTAAGAATCAATGAAGATCTTTTCGCTATAGTTGAACATTTGAGATTTGCTAATTTGTTGTTGACGTTTTAAGAGTCATATCGTTGATAATAGAAAATATATGTTCTTCTCTCTAGATGATGAGTGTTCAACACTGTGATGAGTGTTCAACTTTTAAAAATGTTGACATGCACAAAGCTAAATTATTAAGTCCAGAAAAGAGCGGATTCTTTTCAGGTATATCATAGCGGATGCAATATGGAATACAAATTGAATATAAAGTGAAAAGATGATCAGTAAATAATTATGTTTTTCAAAAGAATAGCAAAAGTAGATTCATAATATTATTCAAATATGCAAACATCATAATCAATTGGTGTAAGGCGTACATGACTGATTTGGCTGTAATCTCATGTTTTTCATTTGCAACGAATGTGAATTTGTGTGGGTATTAAGCTCACCCTTGTGACCAGGAAGGAAAACTTGTTAAGTGAAAAAAATGAAGATATAGAAATAAATCTGCCTTCTTTAGTTTATTTTGTGTCGTAATATAACAAATCCGTATTTGAAAATTAATCACAGAATATTTTATTGGAGAGCCCGTGAAATTCTCGCCTATGATTTCTCATCAATATTTCAAAGAGATTTATCATTGGTTGTTTTATGGTTGACCCAAATCTTATTTTTTCCCCACAAACTAACCTAGTAATGCTCAGTGTTGTAGTCGAGTCACCAACGTCGAGTCCGAGTCCGAGTCCGAGTCTCGAGTCACAAGCCTCGAGTCTGTGTCCGAGTCTCGAGTCACAAGCTTCGAGTCCGAGTCCGAGTCACGAGTCACTTGTTCTTAGTTGTTCACCAAACTAATAATCAACAAATATTTGTTCAATCATCCATTCTGTCTTTTAAGTAAATCCCAGTGTATATAGTTGACCTGGTGTGTGTACATGTTCAGACCCAAAATGTGTTTTACGCTTAATTCCCATCCCTTAAAAACCCTCCTCCGTAATACCGGACACTAGGTACGGGCGTTAGACGTGCCGTGCGGACCCGGCCGTGGACACGATTTTCCGCGGCGCCGTGTTTTGTCTATGGAGTAAACAAAGAAAGCTATATGTTCGTCGCACAAAATTATACTTAACGTGATGTTTTTGTTTTATTTTGATAACAATACAAGCCTCGAGTCACGAGTCACCAAGCTCGAGTCCGAGTCATCATGGTCGAGTCCAAGTCCGAGTCCGAGTCATTTCCCAATGTGACTCGGGTCGAGTCCGAGTCACGAAAAATGTAACTCGAGTCCGAGTCCTGGACTCGAGTCCTACAACACTGGTAATGCTATATTCATCAAAGCTTGCTTTCGTTTACCAAAATAACAAAAGCGATAATGAATCAAGTAACTACGGTAATAGATTATGAAGAACGGTGGTTTGGAGGGAGCGAAATGGGGTCATTTTACAATGGGTTATTTTTGTCGGTGAAATTCGATAACAGATAAGAGATTTATATTGATCAGATTACAAAGAAAACAGCATGCCTCGTTTGAACAGAGGGTCAGTGTAATATATTGCTTTCTCATTACAGCAGATTTTAATTTTGCGAGAGAGAGATTTGGCCTAAGCATTGTTCTGAGTAATGCTCTTGCATATGCCATTTCATGTAAAGAGATTTAATACCCCTGGGGAATGTTTTCTTAATTCTTGATCAATAAGCTACTCCGTGTAGTAACTGTTATAAATTGCTTGTGTTTCGAGACTGGTCTTTCCAAAACTCACTCTGCCGCCATGGATGAAGCACTTTCTGTTAAGAGCTCCTCTAAACGAGGACTAGTCTTTTGTTTTGCATTTCTTTGTACCGGTTTTATAATGGACGTATTTGGAGAAACCATTTGCACCCAGCCACTGTTACAAGCGTTCTTTGCTGCTAAAAATCGAGCTCTGACAAATGGCACCATCTGGTCGAGTTCAATTGGTAGTCGTGTCACTTGTGTCAGCAAGTGTCATTCGTTACGTGCGTGTAAATCAGTTAACTACTATCAACTCAATCGAGTATGTCATCTCAACAATGTCACACGAGTCGATGCCCCAAATAACTTCGTTGCAGACTACGCCAGCGTGTACTTCGATGGTAATGGCAACACACCTGGGTTCTATGTAGCGGCTTACAGCGATTGCCATAGTTTATTGGAGGCAGGTTACAGTGTAACCGGTATCTATACGATATTCCCCGCGGGATTTGCAGATGGTCTGAGGGTGTACTGCGACATGGAGACCGACGGTGGAGGCTGGCTTGTCATTCAGAGGCGTCAGGACGGCACCGTTGACTTCTACCGCGGCTGGGATGACTACCGCGTGGGCTTTGGGGACTTGGCTGGTGAGTTTTTGCTCGGCAACGACAACTTGCGCACTTTGAGTAATTATGCTGGATCTTGGGATCTTCGAATCGATTTGGAGGACTGGGACGGCAACACAACCTGGACCGAGTACGGAGATTTCCGGATATCTCTGGACAAGATTACCGTCTGAGTTTCGATTCGTACAATGTTGACAGCACGGCCAGAGACTCATTGGCTAACCACAATCACCAGCCGTTTTCAACAAAGGACAAGGACAATGACTCTCATAAATACCTTAACTGCGCAGAGGATGAGAAAGGCGCTTGGTGGTACATGTGGTGTTCTGATTCAAACCTGAACGGTATGTATTTTATGTGCCTTTACATATAAATTTTCAAGGCATCATTTGGAGTTCTTGGAAAGGATATACCTACTCGCTGAAAAGATGTGGCATGAAAAGTCGACGTAATTTGAACTATTTATAGGCTGCTTAAACATTTTTGTGTTTAATTGCCGTCATGTTTAAGAAATTCCCTGTCATTTATTACTGTTTTCAATTAAAGATACTATTACATTTTTTGGGGTATTTAAGGCGTTTTCTTGCCTCTAAAGAGGCTCACACTTTGGGTTGTTTTTGAGAAAGATAGATTTGCCATGCGATTCCTGGTCCAAACATTACGGGAGAAACCAGTGTCAACTGAATAATTGTCGGACCGCAAATCAGAGGATAAAAAATGTTTTGCTAGAAAGCAAATTCGTGGGAGCAGGAGATGGCTCGAAAATAGCACAAACATAAATCTTCAGCACGTTTGATACTAAACTAAACAGGAAAGATGTAATGATAGTTACTCTTTTCCTGTTCGCCTTCAGTAAATTCACTTTCAAAAACTTTATAGGGATAATGCTCTGACTATGGTTCAATTGGTATATCTTTTCAGAAAGGGGTCAACGTGTCTACTGCCACCTAATGTCGAAAAGTTACTATTTTCCTCATGGTAAATTTCGCGTACGATTGATACTTTCTTAAAACTATTCCAAGGCAAACTTCGCTCCGAGTACAAATTCACTCCAACTGAGTAAATTCATTCGAGTTTTGGCAGTGATAGTTCTTTTAAGAATAGTTTAATCTCAAATTCTAGTTAGATTTAATATCTGGTCACAAGTTTAACTATTTGAAATTGGATATTATTACCTCTGATTTAGATGTCCTTACCCTTAAAACGTGTGTCAATACGCACAGGCTACTCGATGATTTCCGAAGAATGAAACTTAAACGATTTAGAATAAAAATCCCTTTAACTTCAGGTTGAAATACTCTGACAAAAGTAACCAACTAAAACTCCATCTATTTGATTGAATGAATTTCAATCTCTAACGCATCGAATGGAGTGACTTTTTTTTCTCTCTGAAAATATGAGAGTACTCTCGAAATGTAAAATAGCGAAAAACCACACAGTTATCTGAATGTTACAATTTTGGTAGTAGATCTTGTATCACTATAGTACTTGCATCAAATGTCATTAATTTGTAAATGAGCGCTAAATATCTTACTTTGTATAGCCAAGGGAAGAGTTATAGAATTGTATTTGTAGGGAACTCCTCATGTGGCCGAAGGTTACTTATAGTTAATAAATATTGATGTGAAGCGAGTGGACACGGAGAGATGACTAGATTTGATTAATTGATGATACTTTATTCGGATGATGCAAAATATACAGTTGTGGCTCTCTCGAATATATATACAAAAAAAAAAAAAACGACAGTCAAATGGGTATACCGTTGTAAGTCGCCTAGGCTGAACAACGGTCGTGCCACCACCAAACGAAGGGGAAACTGTCCCCAACTAGATGTAGTTGAGCTATAATAAGAGCACTTCTAAATTGTAGGTGTGGTCTGATCGCAAGCAAGTGGATGAGTGTCTCTAGCAATGCCTTGTCATTACACGAAAGCTAAGTTATGCAGCACGCAATGCAGCTCAGAAAGTGTTAACAATATTCTGGAATGCAAGGTATGTTGGAATGTTCCTGGCCAATGCAGCTAGTTATGCTAAAATGTGATTGCAGGAAAGTTAAGGAACCAAGCGAGGGCGTTGCAATAAAAAGTTTATGTAACTACAGAGGGCGCTAATTATGTTATCAAAATAATGGCTCATCATATTGTACAGCCTATGTACTATGCTTATGATTATATTAGAAATGTTACCGAGACCTGTCTGTTGTAAAACACGACAGGTCACACTCACCCCCTAATTTAAAAAAAAAAGAAAACTATACGAGGAATAAGTAGACTATGAGGAATAAGTAGCAGTAGTTAGATGGTAGTATGTACAAGTTCAAATTTCTGCCTCTACAAATGCCAACTTATCCTAAAATCTTCCTAGAGGATACTGCATGGTGAATACCTAGTGATCAATATCAATTAGAAATATCTCGTAGTCCAGACTCAGTATATCACTAAGAGCGAGTTGACCTCATTGACTAATATAAAGATGTTCTAAATAATAAAGATGATAAACTAGGCTACTATTCAAACCAAATGTCCCCTAGTATGATAGAACTATCTAGGAGGGTATTATACAAAACAGTCCAACCTATGTCCCTAGAAACGAGTTAACCTCAATGCACTGATGAAACCTTCTAGTCATTCTGTGAATAGGGCATGTAAATGGCTGATAAGAAACTTGACAATACCTAAAATGTGCTAATTAAACTGACAATGCGGTCACATCTAAATATGCGAAGTAACCTCGACAATATGGCATTATTTTAAATTTACTTCAATCTACCCTTGATTAAAGCTAATTTATAAATGTATGTTAAAAATATGTACAAACTTCATAACTAAACCACTGTAGTCAACCATCCAATGACTTCATGAACGTTACAACATCAACAATTCTCATCCTGTGTCGCCAACACCACTGAAAACATGGCTGGATCAATATGACAAGGATACATGATGGAAATAGCCAGAGTAAATGGAAATATCCAACTATTTGTCCAATGTTAATTGCTACAAGAAGGATCACAAGAAAGATCAATAGCAATATTATTTGTCTGTTGCTATCAAATGCGATATGTTGGGGGTTCAAGACTGAGCGTGGTTCACGATGTGGATTACTGTGTTGACCCTTTGTAGTTCGTCGAGATCGACGCAATGCAACTGGAGGTCGTTGTGGAAGTTGACGTCTCAATGAAGGTTTTGGAGGGGGTCTTGCCTCAGGATCTGGGGCAACCGGTCTATCTGGCTCTGGAACCGCATCCACAACTACCTCCTCCGCCGGCAAGAAAACTTCAATGTCATATTCCGAGTCTGAACCAGAATCTGAGGAAGTCACCATCACCTTATCTATTTCCTGACTTGGAGAAGGAAAGGATGTTGGGATTGTAGGGACCAATTTCAGCTCAGCAGAATTCACGGTTTTTTGTTTACCGCTTCCATCTGCCAGTTCTATAAAGTACACAAAAGAAGTCATATCTGGTCGCTGTACTACTCGATATATGTCTGGAAAATAATAGTCCTGAATCTTACTTCTGCCACGACTATGTTTACGAAGGTAAACAAGATCACCTATTTTGAAGATGTTGGGATTAGCTTTGCGGTCAAAGTGTTTCTTGCTCTTCCTCAACTCGTGCTGTAGCTTGGTTTGTGCTAACCGGTAGGCTTCTTTAAGTCGAGATTGATGAAGTAGCAGCCAATTGTCGTCAGAACCCTTTAACACATCTGTGTTTAGTAACAAGTCAACCGGCAAGAAAGGTTGACGACCAAACATGAGGTAAAAGGGAGAAAAACCTGTAGAAGAGTGTTCTGTGGAATTGTAGGCAAAGACTAGTTCTGGTAGGTACTTTGGCCAAGCACGTTTCTGTTCGTCTGACAAGGTACGAAGTAGGTTATGCATCGTTCTGTTAAATCGTTCGCATTGTGCATTGCCCTGAGGATGATATGCTGTAGTTCTTGATTTGTGGATGTTGTAGAACTGACAAAAGTGCTGAATTAGCACACTCTCAAACTGACGACCCTGATCAGAATGAATACGTCGAGGAACCCCATATTTCATGAACCACTCTTTGACTAATGCAGCAGCTGTAGTCCTTGCAGTTTGATCCTTTGTTGGAACAGCTACAGTGAACTTTGTAAAAATATCAGTTATCACCAAGACATTTTCTGTATGGTCTGTGGATGGTTCTAACAATGTGAAATCAATAGCGATGATCTCCAAAGGCTTTGAGGCGACCAAATGTCCCAGAGGATTTCTCACAGTTGGTGTGGGTAGTTTGGCAACCGAGCAGCGCTCACACTCATGAACCCATTTCTTCACATCACGGTACATATGCGGCCAATAACAACGACGACGAACCAATGACATTGTTCTCTCTTCTCCTTGGTGCCCAAAGTCATTATGTAAGCTTGTAAGAACTCTCGACTTGAGTGATGAAGGCAGAACTAGCTGATGTAGTGGACCAAGTTTAGGACCCGTTACCTCCCTGTACAAAACACCATTTCGAAGTGAAAGATGTTTAGTCTGTCTCAAAAGAACTTTTACAGCGGACGATTCTGTTTTCCTACTGGCTTTATCTGTGTCTTTGGAGTTGTGGTAACCTAAGTAGCGGTGTATGTCTGGATCAGCTTCCTGTAATTTGATCAGTTCGAAATTCGACAAAGATGGAAAGGCAGATATAGTGGAGCCAATTTCTGCTTGAATTCGCATTGGACCAAGGTCAACGACATTCTCCGACATCTTCACCTGCAAATCCACTGGCAAAGGAGTGAAGGGAAACTGAGCATTTCTACTTATTGCTACAATTTCAGAAATTGTGCAGCTGTCTTCAGTTTCTATCAAGCACTGTCGAGATAAGCTGTCAGCATTTCGATTGGTACGACCAGGACGATAGACTATATTAAAATCAAATGGTTCCAGACTTGAAACCCATCTCTGTTCTGTTGCTCCAAGTTTTGCTGTGCTAAGGTGACTCAAAGGATTGTTGTCGGTTCTAACAGTGAAAGTAGATCCATATAGGTAGTCTTTGAACTTCTCTGTTATGGCCCATTTTAGTCCCATCATTTCCAGTTTTCTTGAGCTGTAGTTTTCCATCTTTTTCTCATTTTCTCGAAGAGAACGACTCGCATACGCTATGACCTTTTCCTGATTGTCCTGGATCTGAGATAACACAGCACCTAACCCACTCAGACTAGCATCTACATCCAAAATAAAGGGTTTAGTGAAGTCTGCAAACGACAAAATTGGTGGGTTAACAAACTTGGATTCAGTTCATCCATGGCTGCTTGACATTCTGGAGTCCAGTGTTTTCGGAAAACTTTTGGAGAACTGCTACGACACTGACCAACCAAAGTATGTAGTGGCTTCGCAATCCTTGCAAAGTTAGGGACATAACGTCGATAATAGCTCGCAAAACCTAAAAAGGCTCGCAGCATCTTGACTGTACGAGGAACAGGCCAGTCGACAATGGCTTTGGTCTTGTCGGGATTCGATGAAACACCATCTTCAGATAACACATGACCCAGATAAGATATTTTCTTGCAGAACAAGTGGCACTTGGAAGGCTTCAACTTGAGTTTATGTTCTCTCAGTCTGTTAAAAACAGTGTCAAGATGTTGTAAATGCTCATCAAAGGTCTTGGAAAAGATGCAAATATCGTCAAGATAGACAAAGACCATCTGATACATAAGATCTCCCATGCATCTCTGCATAAGTCTCTGAAAAGTAGCTGGTGCTCCACAGAGGCCAAATGGCATTCTATTATATTCGTATAACCCCATAGGTGTCACAAATGCCGTTTTTTCTCTATCTTCATCTCTTACTCTAACCTGATGATATCCACTGGCCAAGTCCAAGGAAGAGAAAAACTTGGCACCGACTGGAGCGTCAATGAGTTCATCAATTCGTGGAAGAGGGAAAGCATCTTTCTTTGTGACTTCGTTTAGGCGCCTATAATCTACACACATACGTAAAGAACCATCCTTCTTCCTAGCCAACACAATGGGAGCGGCAAATGGGCTTAAACTTTCATGTATGATGTTGTGGTCAAGAAGTTTCTGGATGTGTTTCTTCACTTCGTTGTATTGATTAGGTGGAATGCGCCTGAATGTTTGTGCTGTAGGTTCTGCAGTTGTTGTTTTTATGTGATGTTCTACGGTGTCAGTGTCACCTAGGTCAAGATCATGAGTGGCAAACACATCTCTATGTTTTTCTAGCAACTTCTGTATCTTCTCCATCTGCTGGTCGTCACCCTCAAACTCAGACAAATCTATCGGAACTGGCGAGGCGGTGCTCGTATCTGCTCGATCAACACGAATTTCACTTGCAGTTACTGTGAAATTTAATTCACCTGAGTCCTGCCCCACACTGTCAACTGAACGTAAGACTCCAAGTCTAGTCTTATGATGGAGAGTATAACCAGACCGAGAAATGTTGTCTATTCTCACCGGAAAAGACTTCTTCACTTCAACTAATGTAGAAGCTACAAGAATCCCTACAGGAAAATGATCGCTGTTCCGCAGTGGTTCGACTACTGCCAGTTGAAAAGGAAGATCTTGTGGCACTCTGGCCATCACCGTCACTGACGTTTCTGGAGGGATGTATACCACCTGGTTACAAGATTTTACAATGGCAACCATCTCTTGCTCCTTAACCTGCGCCTCAATCTGCATGCTCAAAACAGATCTTAGAAAATGCCAAGGGGAAGACTCCCTGAGACAACTATCTGTCAGGGAATCGACCAAAGATGCCAACACATTCATTCCAAGAATTTCTGGAACCTTGTGCTTCTGCTCTTTACATTCTACATCCAGTGGATCACGGACAACTAAGAATCCCATTTGAGTCAAAACAATACCATCACAATTTACATCAACTTCTATGTATCCAACATAAGGAATCTCTAAGCCATTAGCTGCCGTTATACGAAGACAGGGACTGTTCTGCTTAATAGTGCTTCCTGTTGGTTGCAAATAGTTGCGAAAGAAGTCCTCTGTGACAGTTGAGACCATGGATCCAGTGTCAATCAGACAGGTGGCATCAATATCTCCTAGTTTTATAGTGAGTATAGGACAATCAGCAACCAACTTGTTACCTTCCCCAAAAGTGGCGTGACATGACGAAATTGAAGTAGGGTCCACAACCTCCCTCTCTGCCGAGGGACCCAATTCGCAGAGAGTGTCTAGTTTTCCTGTGTGGACTTTGGTGTATTGATTACTTTGCGAAGTTCTTCAATGGTGTTGTTTGCGTCTGGTATCTGTCGTTTGTAGCAGTTGTCTTTAGTGTGGCCTATTTTGTTACAATGATCACACTTGGTTCTGTTGTTGTTTGGTGTTCTGTTGTATGCTTGTGGACTTCTGGATATATCTGTGAGCTTTTGATGCATCAATTTAGTCAGATCCTCAATTTGCTTCTGTTGGGTATCCATTTGTTTCTGTTGTTTATGCATTAGATCAATAAGTGTCTTGGTGTCTGACCTAGCAGTTGCTGCTTCAACTTGAACCTGTTTGGGTATCTGGATGTTTGTTGCCTCCTGCTTTTCTCCTTCTTCTGCCCATTCGATGGCCTCTGTCCGAAGTTCAAAGAATTCTAACGATGAAGACTCTCGTATCTTACTTTTAAGATACTTTCTGAGAAGGACATCAGAAACACCTTCTGCAAACTGATCCTTGGGCAAATGTTCCCGTTTCTCCATAAGTTGAGGAGATTTACGGGCTGCCCGTCCAAATAAATCCAAAAGAGAATGAGAAAAATCTCTCAAATTTTCTTCAGACTTCTGCTTCCTTTCAAAAAAAGCTCTTTGTAGTTGGACATTTGAGCCTTGATCGGCAAAAAGCTCTCTTAGGACTGAGAATACCTCATCAAGATTATCCTTCTTATGGCATTTAACTTCTTCACGGGCTGGACCACTAAGATGTTGTAAGGCAAAATCAACTTCAGCTTCCTTCGTCAAAGGTCGAGACTTAATTGCTGTGGTTATGTCATATATCCAATCTTCTAATTTAGTCACAGTTTGGCCAGAAAAAGAAGAAATCTTCTGACTAGGAACTACCAAGTAACTAGGACTGGATTTTTTCGACTTATAAGATGTTGCTTGATTTTCCTGTACAAGTTCACGAAGTTCCTGGATCTCAGACATTCATTTTGAGACACTAGGCCCTGAATCTACCTCTTCTGAATCCATTTCTCAACTTGACTAATTCTATCTATCTACAATGGGGAAAGAAGGTTAATACATGTGGAAAAAAATGATGCGCTGTGCCAGCTCAAATTTGCGAACGGAAATCGCATGCACTTATACCTTAACTTGAACCAAGCGTTGTATGTTACGACAAGCAACGAGTAGCAGTGAGCGGTACGTCAACAAGTGCAATGCAGAGGCATAAGTCCACTGACGACAGTCAATGTAGCAGAGTGAAGAGTGGAATGGCACGATCGTTGGTCAACCCGGCAGGTGTCAATACACGAATAACCTGTATGCACACAAACAAAATAAAAAGAGAAAAGACTGCGCCAAGGTTATTATAAATTTACGAACGTCTGCTTACACTAAGAACAGTAAAGGATGACAATGATTGTTAAATGCTTAGGTATATAATATGCAAAAAAAATCAAGATTTGAAAGCTGACAGTTGGATTTTGGTAAAATGGAGAGCTTCCAATATTCTATATGTCACCAATTTTCTGTTAAAACGTGTATAAAAGGCAAAGCTCCACTCTTTTCAATTATGTATTTACATGTATCTACAGTATATCCGTCAGCCAGTTCCTGTACATAACACAGATTTATCGGTTGCTGAACTTAATTTTGTTGATAGCAATTAACTTCCCTTCTATGTTACAATTCCTTATATACACTCAATGCAGAATAAAGAAAAAATATGTTCCGCTTCAATACTCAATTTAGTTGGGACCTTTCACTAGTAGTGCAAAAATTAGTTGTCCTATATTTGTTTTGGGTAACTACTTAGGTTCACCGATATAGCAGTCACTGGCTAGCAAGGAGGACCAACTTGGCTGTAGGACGAAGTCTCTGGCTTGTCGGATGGAGTCCCTGTGGTAACAAGGTAGGCGACAAAGCTGCAGGACGAAGTCCCTGGATTATTGCAGGATGGAGTCCCTGGCTAGCAAGGAGGACGACTTATCTGCCGGATGAAGTCCCTGGCTAGCAAGGTAGACGACTCGGCTGCAGATATTGCAGGATGGAGTCCCTGGCTAGCAAGGTAGACGACAAAGCTGCAGGACGAAGTCCCTGGATTTTTGGCAGATGGAGTCCCTGGCTAGCAAGGCGGATGACTTGGCTGCAGATATTGCAGGATGGAGTCCCTGGCTAGCAAGGTAGACGACTCGGCTGCAGATATTGCTTGCAGTGGGGATCCTGCGGCCAGCAAGATGGACCCACTTGACAGCAGGACAAAGTCCCTTGATTGCAGGATGGAGTCTGCTGCTAGCGAGGTAGACGACTGCAGGACTAAATGTCGGGCGGGGTAGCCTCCAGATTAGTCACCAGTAGCCTATACCCTATTTATTTGACTGCCGTTACTATCTCCAAAATCTATTAGTCCACTTTTTTCAATGGAAGATTGCAAATGTCTTTCTATGCTTCACATCAGAAGAAGATTCTAAGTGTTCAAAGAATCACATGCCGACTACGCCATTTATAGCCAAGGGAAGAGTTATAGAATTGTATTTGTAGGGAACTCCTCATGTGGCCGAAGGTTACTTATAGTTAATAAATATTGATGTGAAGCGAGTGGACACGGAGAGATGACTAGATTTGATTAATTGATGATACTTTATTCGAATGATGCAAAATATACAGTTGTGGCTCTCTCGAATATATATACAAAAAAAAAAACGACAGTCAAATGGGTATACCGTTGTAAGTCGCCTAGGCTGAACAACGGTCGTGCCACCACCAAACGAAGGGGAAACTGTCCCCAACTAGATGTAGTTGAGCTATAATAAGAGCACTTCTAAATTGTAGGTGTGGTCTGATCGCAAGCAAGTGGATGAGTGTCTCTAGCAATGCCTTGTCATTACACGAAAGCTAAGTTATGCAGCACGCAATGCAGCTCAGAAAGTGTTAACAATATTCTGGAATGCAAGGTATGTTGGAATGTTCCTGGCCAATGCAGCTAGTTATGCTAAAATGTGATTGCAGGAAAGTTAAGGAACCAAGCGAGGGCGTTGCAATAAAAAGTTTATGTAACTACAGAGGGCGCTAATTATGTTATCAAAATAATGGCTCATCATATTGTACAGCCTATGTACTATGCTTATGATTATATTAGAAATGTTACCGAGACCTGTCTGTTGTAAAACACGACAGGTCACACTTGCCTACCTGATTTTAGAATTTTCAGAAGATGAGAGCAAAACGCGTTTTATGTCAGCTCATTGGCGGAATGTTTTAATAAAAGACTCTAGCCATCTTTCTGAAGAGCAGCGCCTCTTTTTTCAATTAAAATGAAGCATACATCATACCCTTTAGTCTTTCTTTTGAGGTAATCAGTTGTTAACCCGTTGCTATGGTTACTTGATCAAAGATGAAAGTTGGTCGATACATCTTGAGAACAATCGCTACAGCTAGAGGTACGAACAGAATCAGGACAATACATCATTGTATTTATTCTTTTACGTCTCAACGTGATCAATATGTCCGGTGGTTAGAATCAATTTTATTTGTTTCGGAACGTGCCTGGAGACGAGGTGTAATCGAGTGAGCCAGGAGCATTGAAGACCGGTGGCTGTCAATATCACGACCAAGGTTATAATAACAATTGATTTATGTCATGGAGATACCATCACTTGGAAATATTATGCTATGTGTTTCGCTGAAATTCCAACTATCACTTTGCGTTGAGGTCAAAATGGAAGAGGTTCGGGTTTTGAGTCGCTCAAGTAGACAGGTACTTGTCACCTGTCTTTGGTAGGAACATACAATGCATGTTACTGTGCATGAGTAACTGGAGAGGACGAGTGCGGCAGAATAGTGTTTCCTTTGAGGTAATCATTTGTTAACCTGTTGCTATGGTTACTTGATCAAAGATGAAAGTTGGTCGATACATCATGAGAACCATCGCTACATCATTGTACGTATTCGTATACGTCTCAACGTGATCAATATGTCCTGTGGTTTGAATCAGGTTTATTTGTTTCGGAACGTGCTCGGAGACGAGGAGTAATCTAGCGAGCCAGGGGCGTTGAAGACGGGTGGCTGTCAATATTACACCAAGGTTCTAATAGCAATGATTTATGCCATGGAGATACCTTCACTTGGAAATATGCTACGTGTTTCGCTGAAATTCAAACTATCACTTTGCGTTGACGGCAAAATGGAGGAGGTTCGGGTTTTGAGTCGCTCACGTAGACAGGTACTTGTCACCTGTCTTTGGTTTTATACTTTCTTTTTAATCTTGCCCACGTCTCAAGGTACCTCTTGTGGTCATGCACTCTCACAGGAATTCAATGCTGCTGAAAATCGAGCACTAAGAAATGCCACAATTTGGTCGGGTAGAGTTGGTACTCTTGTCGGCTGTGTGAGCCGGTGCCACTCTTGGCAAGCTTGCAAATCAGTCAATTACTTCACGTACAATTGCAGGTGTGATCTGAACAATGGAACGGGAGTCGATGTGCCAATTAATTTGGTTGCAGACTACGGGAGCGTGTACTTCGCTGGTCATGGAGGCACACCTGAGGTCTCCGTAGCGGCTTACAGCGATTGCCAGAGTTTACTGAAGGCGGGTTACAGTGTGACCGGTATCTATACGATATTCCTCGCGGGATTCGCAGATGGTCTAAGGGTGTACTGCGACATGGAGACCGACGGTGGAGGCTGGCTTGTCATTCAGAGGCGTCAGGATGGCAGTGTCGACTTCTACCGCGGCTGGGCTGACTATCGCGTGGGCTTTGGGGACTTGGCTGGTGAGTTTTGGCTCGGTAACGACAACTTGCGCACCTTGAGTAATTCTACTGGATCTTGGGATCTTCGAATCGATTTGGAGGACTGGGATGGCAACACGGCCTGGGCCGAGTACGGAGATTTCCGGATCTTAGGAAATGATTACAGTCTGAGTTTTGGTTCGTACAATGCGGACAGCACGGCCGGAGACTCTCTGACATTCCACAATCATTGGCCATTTTCAACGAGGGACAACGACAATGACTTGTTATCGATCATTAACTGCGCAAACGACGAGCATGGAGCTTGGTGGTATTCGGCGTGTTCTCTGTCAAACCTAAACGGTATGTATTTTAACTCATCCTGGGAACAGAATGGAGATAGACGAGGCATAACATGGGTTTTATGGAGGGGAGAACTTTATTCCTTGAAAAAGTGCGATATGAAGACTCGATTAGCAATATGAGATTACTTAAACGCGTTATTTCACTTTGACCGTCAACCTAAAACGACGTGATATATTTTCACATTCATTAGCAACACCAAAGTAAAACAAAACCGCGTAAAGCGTGTCTCCAAATTCACTTTTGTTACCACTTATTTTTAGGGCATTAAACTTTAGTCAAGATGTGACATGAATGCAAATGCGAACTACCAGCAATTGACAATATTGTGTATGTGCTAATTTTCATTATAAGCACTTAGCCAACATGATACTATCAGGTATTCAAACATTTTCACACAAATGCCAAAGTTCTTTTGCTTACGCATGCATACTAGAAAAAGAGATTAAAGGTTTAGTCACATATGGTGCAAATTTGACAAAAATCTAAATAAATCTGACTTTTTTTTTTTTTAATATCAGACTTATGTCTATTGTCTAATTAAAAACACTCTGAATACTCCCAAACAGCGTCCGGACTCAATAAGACAGTTACACCAAAATGACGTGCAAAGACATCGGTGGAACTCTATTTTCTGGCTGAGTCAACAAAAAAGCGGAACCCAAACCCCCAAAATTATATTTCATACTGAAAAAAGAATATGTAGCACCAAACATACTAATGACTGGAAAGCCAATTCCATGAGCTACCTTTTTAAAAAATACTGAAATTGCTTAATCTGTAAAGAATAGCACCATTTAAACGCAAAGACCCTAAAACCTTTGTCGTCCAAAAATGCGATTTCATGAATCGTCGTCACAAAATATTCAACAAAGTCCTTTTGATCTATGAAGGCCCGTCTTTTAAAAAAAGGTGGATTTTATGAATCATAGTGTTTGCCTACCGGGGCCGTTAATAAAGATATTGCGCACTACAATAGTTGGCAGTCGTGGAAAAAGTAATCTTTGTCATTTTCATTTTTTGTTCCGAAAATCAGATTACACACAAAAAAAAGTTTTTCTTGACGAAACAGGTTTTAGGTTTATTACGTTTAAATGGTGATATTCTTTGAACTGATTGATCAATTTGGGTATTTTTATTATCTAAAATTAGCTTACAAAATTGGCTTTCCAGTCATAACTTATATTTGGTGCTACATATTTTTTCTATGAAATATACTTTTTGGGGTTTGTGTTCCGCTTTAAGGTTTGAACTACAAACCGAGACATCGCTCGGGCAAAATGTCCTTACGCGTGTGATTACTTGAATGCGTGTATATTGAATTCATTTTTTTTTCACGATTGTTAAGTGACATTATTCAATTTCAATCAACCAGTGCTTTGAAATACTCATGTAACAAAAGACTCTCGCTGTGTACGGAATTTATTTTGATTTTTTTTACTCTGAAGGGCGGCAATTCGACATCAACCGTAACTAAATTAGAATACAAGTCATTATTCGTTTGTCTGTTTTTTTTTAGTTAAGGGTGGACAAGTTCATACAAAAAAAATAGCTCAAACAAAAGGTGATGAAACTTCGTTAAATGTGTTTTGTATAGTTAAGCAAAACAAACATTTTCTCCGAGGAATTGTATGAACTTTTCAGAATGTGGCTCTAACCTATTGTTTACTTAGACCGAAAACGTTTAAGTGTTTAACACCGGGTTTATTATTATACGTTTACTGATTTATGCAAACGACTAACATTCAATAAGATGTCAGCGTTTCTAAGCTGGCTGTTACTTGCCTGCATTGATATGATGTTAACATTACTATCAGGTTTTTGAGGAAAATGTTGTTTTAGGATTTTCGATTAAAAAACTGTAAAAATTTCGCCTGAAAATGCCAAACTCTATCCATTTGTAATTTTAAATTTTCAGTAATATTGTGGTGTCAAAACCGACTTTTTATTTAGCCTCGATTGATTTTGAACCTCTCCCATGTTAATAATATCGCTGGCAAAATTGAAATTAGATATTCGAATGTGTTTGGTTGGAAAGTTACAATTATTGGTTGTGTTGAAGTAAACTTCGTATATAAGTGGCAGTTACTGATTAATGTTATTCGTTAGATTAGTCAAAGTTATGCAGATGTTTGAAGCTATAATTCGATTTGAATGCGATGTACGGTCGCAAGGACCATTGTTTGGTGTAGTTTTTTTCTGAGGCGGTAGCTCATCAACACGAGTCTGTAGAAAATATAATGTATCAATCTGAATGAACACAGTTAGACGTGTTTATTTTATTTGCACAAGTCTTGCACTTTTAGTATATGGTTCTGCGTGATTCGACAGCATTATTTTATCTTGAATCAATGTACATTTAGCCCGAGTTTCATATAATCGTTTGTAAATCATTAAATGTGTTGTTGACATTTTAAAACGTATTTACTTATAACATAATTTGTGTTCTTTTAGAAGTGTGATAACTATTTTATATTTTAAAGTTGATTCAGTGCTGCATGCCAACAACATTAAGTGATGCAGTTCAGTAATTCAGCAAGAACGTTTTAGTTACATGTGTATTGTAATTAATGGTAACTTTTACATATTGATTCAAGTAATCAACAGTCACAAAGTTATCTACGTTTTCTATGCTCCAAGGATATGGAGTAAACTTTATTTTCACTTTGGCGCGACTGGTTAAAAATATATTTATTTTTGTTGGCGGCAGACAAAGCTGTTATATTAATTTTGATATTTATATTAACTGGTAAGTGGCAGTTAATGATTAGGCAATTCGTCAACTTTCGTTGAAATTATGAACATGATTGAGGGTATAGTTTGATTGGAATGCGATTAATCCTCTCAAGTACCATTGTTTGGTGTTTATCTTTGGCGTCGAATCATACAGAAGATGTAGAGTGAAAAAAAAAAAAAACATGTCATGTATCAATCTAATTGTACTCATTGTACAAATCTGAACATTCTTCGCACTAGCCTCGCATTGTACATTGCTTTCGCATTTTTTGAAGATTAGCTAAGGCAAGATGATAGTTTTGTACAGGTTTTCTCAGCTATTTTAACACTTGTATCACACAAACTACCAGAAACGAAAGTCGATGACAACGACATTGATATGAATGACCAAAAAAATAAATAAAATAATTGCTTTATTCAAATCATCGCCGATCACTACATGAGACGAGTTTACCGAATTTAGGACGAATCGGAATGCTTCAAAATGAATTTTACTGCACCTTAATTGAAATTCACTGGTTTTTGTTTTAATTGAAACTGAGAGTTGAGCTGGAATATGTAAATGGACTAATTTGAAGTGTCGTTATGGGGAAAAGTGTGTGATATAAGTGTTAAAATAGCTGAAAAACCTTTACTTCATGTGAGGTTCGATCGTGTTCGGCACTGAAGTCTAATTATTAAATTTCGTGGTTGTAAAAAAAAAAAATGTTTGGCAAACAATCAATGTGATTTTGTTTTAGCTACAAATATTATATTATATTGAATCAACGTAAATATTGTCACGCCTTATGTGAACTTTTGTGATTTGCCAAATGTGTTGCTAATTAAAGTTGTATTTTTTTTACCAAAAAAACAGCATTGGTGATCAATTTTAGAAGTGCGACAAGTGTTCTAGCTTTGAAGATTGATTCAAAGCTAGAAATAAATCTGCTTCGTAACTTTAATTTTTGCCATGATATAACGAATCCATAATGTGAACATTAATTACAGAATATTTGATGGGTAAGCCCGTGAAATTCTTGCCTATGATTTATATGCAATTGAAATTATTATTTCAATGATATTTAACATTGGTTGTTTTATGGTTGACCAAATTAACCTAGTTATGCTGTATGCATCAAAGCTTGCTTTCTTGTCAACCCTGAAGACTACTCTTTACAAAATAACGAAAGTGATTAATAACTACGGTTATAGATTATGAAGAATGATGGTAGGAATGAGCGATAATTGGGTCATTTTACAATTGTTTTTTTTTTCTTATCAGTGAAATTCGGTCACAGATAACAAAGAGAGTTAAATTGATCAGATTACAAAGAAAACCTCTCGTTGTTACTGTCAAAGAGGCTCAGTTTAAAAGCTTGTTTCCTTGTTAGAGCAGATGCAGATTTTAATTTTGTGAGAGAGATTTAGCTTAAACATTGTTCTGAGTTATACTCCTGCATCTGCCATTTCGTGCAAAAAAATATGTTGGAGCATGTTTTTCTAAATTCACGATCAATGAGCTTAGCTTTACCTAGTATCAATTGCTTCTGTTTCGAGACTGCATGGTCTTTCCAGAACTCACTCAGCCGTCATGGATGAAGGACGTTCTCTTAAGAGCTCGTCTTAAGGAGGACTTGTCTTCAGTGTGGCGTTCGTGTTTGTCTGGTTTATCGGTTTTGTACTTAATGCATCTGGCGAAACCATTTGCACTTGGCGGCCACTGTCACAATCGTTCGTTGATGCTGAAAACCGAACACTTCGATATGCGACAATCTGGTCGGGTTCGGTTGTTAGTCGTGTCATTTGTGTGAGCAAGTGTCACCCATTACCTGCTTGTAAATCGGTTAAAGGGAATATACATCTTTTCTTTTTGCTGTAATTTTCAGAAATGGATGGAATTGGGGGGTTGGAAATATATAGCAAATATAGTTACTATGACTTTTTTGAGGTTTTGGGTTCGAAAATGCTATAAAAACCAAGAAAAAAAAAATATTTTCCTGTAGTCTGGTTCCCTGACTCCATTTAAGAAGAAACAGAGCAGTTTACATATATTGGGGAATTGTAAGGTCAGGAAACCAGTCTAGATGGCTTGTACCCGTTCATAGGTGTGTAATCGATTGCAAACAAGTGCGATGGTCAACTGGGGCCAGTATTTGAAGTAAAACAAAAAAAACAGGTTTTTTTCCAACGCTGATCGGCCGATCAGCGTTGGAAATTGATACAAAAATACCAGTTTTCTTGAAAATGACAGTATACCATGTGCCATGATTTTACAGGATGCTTTACACTGTCATTCACTAACAGTCCAGCAAGGTATTTCAAAATGATTTGGTAGTTTTATTTTTTGATGTTTGCAAATGTTGTATTTTCCCTTTAACTACTATCAACTCAATCGAGTATGCGATGTCAACAATGCCACAGGAAACCATGTCCCAAATAAGTTCTTAACAGACTACGAGAGCGCGTACTGTGATAATAATGGCGACACACCTGGGTTCCATGTAGTGGAACCAATAGGAGGCGCTGTTCAAATTCGACGATTATTAGCACTAGATTACAGAATGGTGCACCGTATTTTGAACAGGCAGACATTATACCAGTATAATTTTTTTTGGGGTGTCACAGCTGGGAGGGGGGTGGGGGGGGGTTCGACTTTTTTTTTAGGAATTTGTATGGATTTTTCTTTTTCTGGGACAGAGCAAGGGGGGGGTGACCCCTCCAAAACCCGAGAGGTCACTTCTACCGCGGCTGGGCTGACTACCGCGTAAGCTTTGGTGACTTGGCTGGTGAGTTTTGGCTGGGCAACGACATCTTGCGCACCTTGAGTGATTCTGTCGGACCTTGGAATTTTCGAATGGATTCGAAAGGGACTATCTTGTATAAATCTGATTGAACACGTTTGAG
This sequence comes from Patiria pectinifera, assembly GCA_029964075.1. Lineage (NCBI taxonomy): Eukaryota > Metazoa > Echinodermata > Asteroidea > Valvatida > Asterinidae > Patiria > Patiria pectinifera. The sequence goes on from CM057132.1 coordinate 995,179, forward strand.
AAGACTGAAGATTGTTCGCACTTGTCATTGTTTTGAACGTTGCTTTTTCGTGACTATAAATGTTAGGTTTTCAAGATTGCACTGTGAAGAATGTATACACTTTAGGATTTAAATTGCCGTAAATTGAAATTTTGAATAGTTCGTTTGGCATGATAAACTTGATGTGTAACTCATTTTAGCACTGTAATTTGTAATTAATTACTGATTATCAACAAAATCCTCAGCAATGTAATCAATGTGACATGTGATTAGCTGTCAATTATAATAATATAATATTGCATCTTTCATTAACGTAAATCTTGTTCGGGTTTTAGATGAAGGTTTGTGATTTTTCAAAATTTGTTGTTACAATTTAAAATGTATTTACAGATAAAAACATCGATAGTGATTGCAAACAAAAGTTGAGTGATTCAGTTGAGAAAATAACGTTTTAGTGACAAGGTATCGTGATGAATGGTCAGATAAAGTTGACAATTGTTTGAAATGTTCTAAAGAGTTGCAAAAGTGGATTAATGCTCAGGTCTACAACTTTCCCAAACATAAAATGTACAAGCAATCATCATTGAAATGTATGCATGGCTACTATCTCATTTTTTCTTGATTTGTTTTAATTCGACGACTGGACAAAATGTCTACTCATGTCAATCTTAGGGACCTAAAAGGCACTCAGAAACACTACCAATGTAAGCTGGCTGCAGTGTAAAGGTTGTTGAGTTGTAAGATGAACTGGGTATTAAACTGATTGATGTGATGAAGAATGAAGACCGGTGTAGTGAAAACAAAAATAAAGATGAAGAAAGAGAAATGCTTCGTTATAGTATTTGCCGTGTTATAAGAGCAGTGTTGCAACCAATTAATCCCACGTAAAATCATCAATCGAGTGAAAAAGATGAGGGATTCACGGTGATAAAGCCATGCCTTTGTCACTGTACATCTTCTGCTTCGTTTGATCATTTACTACTTGATGACTCGAACATCTGTGATTAAATGTGTGTGTTTGTTATTTACTCATTAAAAAAAACCAAAAGAAACCTTCCAATTCCCTGCACTAATGAGATAACTCTTTACAAGTTAATATTCATTATTTGCCAAAATTTAATAGTAAATAATACATCCTGTGCCATTGCGTGGGAAAATTTAATATCATCGAATTTCATTTGAGAAAGAGCAAGTGTTGCATGCTCGTTGACCGAAATTAACGCTGCCCAATTAACCGAAGGTTTTAACAATAGTGATTCCATATCGCCCGCGTGATGGCAACTGTTGATTTAACCCTGCAATTGAACAAGAAGTTGAGAATTCAGCAATTTGTTTTTCTGTCGATGAAATTCGGTCGCAGATCGTAGAGCGACTTTATTGATCAGATAACAAAATGAATCGCGTGCCTCGTTTTAATTGTGAAAGAGGCCGACGGTAGTATCTTGTTTTCCTAAAGATGCAATTTCCTGCCAATGGCCTTGGCTCCCGCTAAATATTGCATTTTCTTCTCTCTCAGTTTTACAGTCGTCAGTGCGGAAGTAAATAGTAATTTACCTGCTTGTGTTCGGGACTGGTCTTACCAGAACTCACTCTGCCGTCATGGATGAAACACGTTCTCTTCAAAGCTTCTCCTTTCGAGGACTTGCCTGCAGTTGTTCGCTGATATTCTTAGGTTTCATATTGATTGTATCTGGAGATGGCATCTGCGTTCGGCAGCCACTGTCACAAGTGTTCGTTTCTACTGACAATCGAGCACTGAGAAATGCTACAATCTGGTCGGGTTCGGTTGGTAGTCGTGTCACTTGTGTCAGCAAGTATCACTCGTTACCTGCGTGCAAATCGATTAACTACTATCAACTCAATCGAGTATGCGATCTCAACAATGCCACAAGAGTCGATGTCCCGAGTAAGTTCGTTGCAGACTACGCGAGCGTGTACTTCGATGGTAATGGCGACACACCAGGGTTTTCCGTAGCGGCTTACAGCGATTGTCAGAGTTTGTTGGAGGCGGGTTACAAGGGCGGATCCAGAACACAATTTTTGGGGGGGCCAAAAAAAAATTTGGTCCCCTAAAAAAGTGGGTCAAAAAAATTACGGTGTGGGGTTCGGGGCCCGCTTAAGGGCCCCGAAAAAATTTTGGATTCTAGATGCTCTGTGGTGCGATCTGAGGCAATTTCTGACCACTTTAACCAATGTTTTTTTGAGGAAAAGATGGTGGTGTACTCATTGCCTGCCTTTATTGCGATGTCACATAAAAAAAAAAAAATGGTTTCGTTTTGGGGGGGGCCATGGCCCCCTTTGGCCCCCCCCTGGATCCGCCCTTGGCGGGTTACAGTGTGACCGGTATCTATACGATATTCCCCGCGGGATTTGCAGATGGTCTGAGGGTGTACTGCGACATGGAGACCGACGGTGGAGGCTGGCTTGTCATTCAGAGGCGTCAGGATGGCAGTGTCGACTTCTACCGCGACTGGGCTGACTACCGCTTGGGCTTTGGGGACTTGGCTGGTGAGTTTTGGCTCGGCAACGACAACTTGCGCACCTTGAGTAAATCTTCTGGATCTTGGGATCTTCGAATCGATTTGGAGGACTAAGATGGCAACACAACCTGGGCCGAGTACGGAGATTTTCAAATATCTGGACAGGATTTTCGTTTGAGTTTTGATTCGTACTACGTCAACGGTACTGCAGGTGACCCCCTCGATGGACACAACGGTCTGCCCTTTTCAACAATGGACAATGACAATGACTTATTCACTGATCATAACTGCGCAGGGGCTTTGAATAGAGCTTGGTGGTACAGCGACTATTATGATTCAAACCTGAATGGTATGTACTTTAATTCGGCCTGGGAAATAGAGAACGACTATCGACACATTGTATGGAAATCATGGAGGGGTTATCGTTACTCTTTGAAAAAATGCAGTATGAAGATTCGATTGGCAATGTAACATTTAAATTGAAACGACTGAGATTACTTTGTCTGAAATGAATCATCTCTTGGTAAATGGGTAATAGGTTAACCGGGGAACATCTCTTTTTTTTTGGTCTCAATTTGTGTACACTTCTATATTTGTTCCCTATTTAATGTACGTATCAACTACTATTTCGGTGGGTTTTTTTTTTCAATGTAAATTGTATTCGCCATTCTGCCACTGGCGGAGAGGAGTACAATTAAAATAAACCATTCATAATGATACATACGTAAACCCGCATGTGAAAATATAATTAATGGTCAAAAAAACGCCAAGTGTGAAATCGGATTTTCCGTTTAACCCCTTTATATTACTTTTTCGGCAGTAATCTTCAAAACGTGACAGACAAGTGTTGACGGTTATTCATCAAGAAATTAACAGTAGTGTGTACAATTTGACCATACGCATTAAGTCAACATGATACAAAAAAAAGGTATTTAAAAGTTTTCTTACCAATGCCAGAGCGCTCCCCGAATCATGTATGACTAGAAAATAGTCAAACGGGCACCCGGCTGACAGCTACAGTCACCTTGGAGCAAATATTCTCGTTGAATCTAACAATTTGTTACAACAGTGTTAAGTGAGCAGAGTTACAGACAAAAGTTATCTTAATAAATAAGACAATTATACCAAATAACGTGCAATAGATAGCGAATGAACCCAATAATTATTGATGAATACAAACCAGGACATCGGTCGGGCAATATCTTCCTGCATCATGTGCTTAGGCCTACTTGAATATGTTGTACAACGACTTAAGATGTAGGATTCCCTTTCTGTACTTTGCCTATTTATTGTCTCAATTGAAGTGAGCTCGGCAACACCTCATCTTTAGCACGGCAGTTCTTTAAAAACCGAATTTAATAGTCGAACTTAATAATGCATCAAGGGTAGATTGCCAAGCTAAATAATTCAAGAAGTTCAATGCACTGTACCGGCGCGATCATGTTATACGTCACAATTTCACCCCCGTAATGCGGACGCGAGAGAACTCATGTGGACAAGCGTATCCCTACAATGTTTGCAACAATCATAGTGGCCGTTTTAGCCGATTTTCGGCTAACTTTGACAGATTTTTTGTTAAAAAACGAGTTTAACAGAACATTTGACAGAATGGACTTTTTTGGCAGATTTCTGGCAGAATTCTGCAAAAATGGTTAGTTGACAGAAAAACATAGCAAATATGTACATTTGTTTAAAAAAGTTTCAATCTATTCAAACAAACCCTTGCTAAGGTTGGCTCTCTGGGAACCGTGACACAAATTAACCGCGTTTTGCCTGAAATTTACGCAATTTCATTACATCTTTATGTGACTATAGATTGTTTACAATGTAATTTGAACCTTAATTAAGGCACTACTACATTATCTGCAAGTGATTTTAAGTATTGACAGTGCACGTTGAGTAATTCTGGGGAATTTGGCAGATTTTTGATAAATCTGACAGATTTTTGAAGTGCATTTAGCAGAATTTAGCCATGACCTTACGGTCACCACGGATCCTACACACAAGGATCAACGACTCGGCCCAACTCCTAGTTTTAGATGTCGTGCAAAAACCCAACACAATGGCACTTCTGGAAAATTACGCGCCAACGGGTATTAATGCCCGTTATCACGCGTCTAACCAATTAAGGCAAGTCCGCTCAGTGCATTTTGTACTAGAGCTAAGCAAGGCCGGCGGATCCGGGGGGGGGGGGGACAAAGGGGGCCACCCCCCCCCCAAAAAAAACGAAACCATTTTTTTTCCCGCACCATATAGCCGATCAGTTTAATAGCTATTTTACTTCAATTGGTCAAACACTTAGTTGCAAGATTCCAACCAGTACTAAACATTATTCTGATTATTTATGTAGTCCCCATCCAAACTCTATATTCTTTGCCCCAGTAACTGAACAAGAAGTCATCGATATTGTACATAAATTGCCAAAAAAAAGTGCAGGCTATGACCTAATACTTATAAAGGAAATGATTGTGTCAATATCCCAACCTTTAACTCTTGTTATGAATTTGTCAATTTCGACAGGATTATTTCCTGAAAATAAGAAAGTTGCCAGAATTACTCCAATTTTCAAGAAAGGTGATGCAAAATCAGTAAACAACTATAGACCGATATCAGTATTAACCGCCTTCTCAAAAATCCTTGAGCGAATTATTTACAATCGTACCACTAAATATTTAAATGAGTATAATATTATATCTGACAGTCAATTCGGATTCCGAGAAAATATTCAACAACACATGCCATCATTAAGCTAGTAGACAAAATCACAACCAACCTTGATTCATCTAAAAGTACGCTTGGAATTTCTTAGACCTCTCTACAGCCTTTGACTACATTAATCATGACATTCTTCTAACAAAGCTTTACTATTATGGGACTAGAGGCATTCCTCTGGAGTGGTTTAGGAATTACCCTTCTAATCGTCAACAATTTGTGTCCTTAGAGAGTCACCAGTCCTCTCTTAAACAAATATCCCATGGAGTTCCCCAAGGATCAATATTTGGACCTTTACTGTTCTCCATTTATATTAATGATTTTAACAAATCATCAGATCTGTTTTCCTTCATTTTGTTTGCTGATGATAGTAATTTATTTTTTAGTCATAACAACATTGATGTACTTGCTGATTTAGTTAACCAAGAATTACTTAAAATTTCTGAATGGTTTAAAGCAAACAAATTATCCCTTCATATCAAGAAAACAACCTGCATGCTATTTTCCGCTAAAACATGGTCCCATTTACCTGATATATATATCGACAACATAAAATTGCCCTATTCTGATTGTGTAAAATTTTGGGATTATATTTTGATCCTACTCTCTCTTGGCAAATTCAAGTTAACAACATTTGTTCTATTATCTCTAGAAATATAGGTGTCATTAGTAAGCTCAAAGCCTTTTTCCCACAGGAAGTACTGTTTATGCTGTATAATACATTGATTTTGCCTTATTTGAACTATGGTATCCTGGCATGGGGGAATTGTGCAGCTAGTTATGTGAATAGAATTCTTAACCTACAAAAACGGGCATTGAGAGTTATTAATTCTGTCGACAGACTTGAACATTCAAATCCTCTTTTCTGTAAACATAAAACACTCAAGGTCAATGACATTTATTCACTTCAGCTTGGAGCCTTCATGCATCGTTGAATAGTAATTTACTTCCAAATCCCATTGCACAAATGTTCTGCAGAAGCGAAACGATACATCACCATTTTACCCAACAACGTAGAGAATTTCACTTTTCATTTGCAAGAACAACTGTTTATAAAAAGACAATTAGGCATGAAGGCCCTAAATACTGGAAGTCTTTACATAAATCACTCCAGGGCACTCGTAGCCTTCCATTATTTAAATCCAAACTTAAATTGAATTTACTATCAAATTATAATAGCTCAAATTAATCTTCTTACTGGGTTACTACTCTGTATTTCTTTTTTTTCTGATCAGCAATATTGTTTTTCCGTGTGTTATGTACAATTTAAAATTTATACGTTCAATTGTTTTTCATTTGTTTTTCATTAAATGTTTGTATTAATCCATGTTAAAGGGGATCTCTACTCGACAAGCTCCGCTTTTTGGGGATCCCCTTCCACCATCTCTAATTAGAAAATAATGCGTCCAAGTGTATAAATATATTTTGTAAAACAAGCTCGAACATTATATTACGCAAAACTACATGTATTTATGCCTTGTCACATAATGAAATGAGATGTGGTAAAAATAATAAAGAATTAACGAATGAATGAATGAATGAATGAATGAATGATTTCAAAATGAGGCTAAAGACTAAACTTGTTCGTGTCCAACCATGGTCCAAGTGTTTGAAAAGACTAACTTCTTCATTCTGTGTTATTATGAGGAAATGTGTACAAATAGAGACTATAGGCCTACCAGACATGCCATATGTTTCTTTTATTTGGCAGTTGATGCATCACTAGATACTGATGGGTTGTTGTACTGTTGTTTCAGGTGCAATGTAATTCGTCACTGACACCACGAACTGACACCATCTGCATCACACGTGTACACAAACATTTACAATTTTTTATTTTTTTATTATTTTGCCGATATTAGCAGATTGTATCATGAAGTTTAACATGACGAAGTTAAAATTGCTGAAATCATCTAAAATAGTTTTTTGTTACCACGAAGTGACACTGCACAGGGTGTCAGTTCGGGGAAAAAAATTACGTGTTTTCGGAGAGTGCGCGCATGCAATAGCCTTAGGGAGTGTCATTTCGTGAAAACAAAAATTAACGTGTTTTTGGAAAGTGCGCGCACGCATGCGCAGTGTGCGCGCGCACTCTCCCAAAACACGTCATTTTTTGTTTTCACGAACTGACACTCACGAACGCTATTGCATGCGCGCACTTTCAAAAACACATGAATTTTCGTTTTCACGCACTGACACCCGTCTTAATCATTTAATTGCTAATTAACTAAGCATATTTTCACAATATAACGTTTATAATTGAGTAGTTAAAGCATTTTCACGTTAAGTGATACTAACACCTAAGATAGATAAATTATTTTACTGAGTAAATTCGTGTCAAACCTTTAAAAGCGTTTTTCTCCGATTTGTATTTCTGCAACGCTGACCACCGGGTGTCAGTTCGTGGTGTCAGTGACGAATTGTCTTGTATTACATGTTTTCAACAAGACTTACCACTCCCACTTGGGGTCAACATGCAAATTCAGGTCAAAGTTAACATACGTACAGTGTGTATGACTCCACCCCGCTAGTTATTTAAATAATACAGTTGTTTATGACCGAGGGAATAAAGCGTGTGATGCTACAACCCCTTTCAGGCGAACTGAATCATTATAATCATTCCTCAATCCATGTCATCTCCTAAGTTTAGGCACAACCACTGTTGTGAGTCCTATTAGCTGTCAAATAAACTCGACCATAAAAGAATGTAATGAAAAGAAACAAAACATTCCAGTTGCGCTGCAGATTTGCAGCAAGATGGGTAATAATAATTACGGGCAATGGGGTAATAGGGAGACTTTCCCATAGACTTGTGCACACACAACAAAAATCCGATTTCAATGTGCCCTAACCCAATATTCCCTTGTCCTTTTTCCCACAAATTTCGGTATTTTTACTAATTAGACCACGAGCAACAAATATAACCTAATTTCGACAGCAAAATGTTTCCTCTAAGGGGGGGGGGGGGGCTGCGCCAATAGGGAGACACCTAGGTGTCTCCCTATTAAGCCCGTGTCTCCCTACTATCGAAATGTCTACGCTAACGTGTCTCCCTAATAGTACATTTGTAGGAATATACAGTTATAGCAATTGTCAATCTACTTTGAAGACAGTAGTCTCATCTCCTGATCACTCGAGTTGTCCTCCGGAGAAAAAGCCTCGCGTGGTTGCCGCCTCCTACAAGGTAAATACAAATCAAAATGTACAAGTTTTTAAGAGGAGCAAGAATTACATTTTGCTTGTATAATGTTCAAGATTGCAAATTTCACTTAATGAAATTTTCCAGAGTTATAGCAGTGGATATTAAATATTGAGTGAGGACACTCGTGACTCAAATGTGTACATTGCTCACAAATCTCAAGTCTGTGTCCAATATCAATATTCTTCCGGAAACGCAAAGGATTGTGGGCGAGTCAAACTGAAGTGTCGCGTGCGGAAATGAACGCTGTGTCTATAAAAATCAGACTCCAATGAAAATCGGTTTCCTTTTATACCCACTGGTTCAACCCCGCAAGTACGTGTGCACAACAAGCGCTGGCTGTTGCAAGAATAAGTCTTGCATGTTTGCAGGAAAGTCTTGCACTGAAGAAATCGATTAAAACGATCCCTGTCAGAGATTAAAAGGCGACGCCGAAAAATGCGACTCCGAAAAATGCGACGCTGGTGGCACATAATATGGCAAAAACCTTTTGGTCAATTGTCGAGACAAACAGACAAATCAGACCAACCGACCAGACCATCAAGTATTAAGTAATATGTAGAAGCTTCTGTCAGAGCTTATTTCACAAAAGAGTCTTCAATTCACACTTCGTCGGCTTTAGTGACCTTTGTTTTAGGACGTCATACGTTGTTTCCAATCACGGTGGTCCATTCTGACCTCGTTCTCCATAAATTGCCTCATGAGGGCGCTATCAGCCGCTATATACTGTCATTATCCGTTCGGCTTGTGCTTGTGGATAAAGGTATGAAAGATTTCAAGTCTGTGTTTATATCGACAAATACAGTCGACTCCCGTTCTAACGAGCTCGGTCATAACGATATATCGGATGTAACGAGCACATTCTCCCAGTCCCAATCAATTTGTGTACATTACTATAGGGAAATATTTGGTTATTACGTGCACGGACATAACGAGACTTCGGCTATTACGACGCAAGGAAAAGCATTGTCCTCAAACCATTTACAACGACAGCTTTTCAGAATTACGGGCATTGCAGCTTGTCAACGACAGACATGTTGTCCCGAAACGGGTATATGCTCCCGTCTTCCAATTCAAGCAACACACTTAACCCTAAAGGGGCCGGGTTATTTTGACCATCTCTCAGCCGGGGGTGGGGGGGGGCGGATTCCGCCCCCCCCCCCTAAGATCTCGGCCATCGACTGACGAAAAATTTTGAAACTCTGCACATGCATAGAGCAACTCGTCCTAAACATACCCAAGAAATTTCATGGCTATAGGTCAAAGGGTTTTGGAATTATGGCTAATTAAGTATTCATATGTACGAATGGCAATTCTGCTCTGTGTACACGACGTATATGCGAAAATTCAGTTTTCACGGCGCGTAGCGCCGGAAAATTTGTCGCTAAGCGGCAACCCGTGGTCCGATTTTTATGTTTTTGGTATCAAAAGATGCGCAAAGCTCGAGGCTAAAAAGTCATAACAGCTCGGGTTGCGAAAAAAAATTTTTTAGAGGCTATCACGGAAAATGTTGAGGGGGGGGGGGGCGGATTCCGCCCCCCGGCCCCTTTAGAGTTAAGCTTCACCCATCAATGTACCTTTGTAAAGACTTCCACCCAACGTTTTTTTCATCTCGCCGGTCTTTTTAAATAAATTCAGTGGGACTGTGATAATCGGCGCAGTGGACCGCTGGTCTAGTCTCTAATGCCCCGCTGCGGTTTCCCTTAGCGTGACCAGGGTTTGAAGTTTGCTTACGACTGCGGTACCACGTTTCTAGATTATTAAAAACGGACAATAGGGGGCGCTCAGGAGATAAGTGTTGACATTGTAAGATATAGCCTTTAGTACTGCCTCCTTTTACGTTCTCAGTGTTTATGTGCAACCTACCCTTTTCCGCATCGAAACTCCCAGATGCCAAAAAGACACGTGATGATCAAAACAGCGAAAGAGGTACAAGCGATGGTCATAATCGAATAGCCGAACCCGTAATACTCTGTGATGACGCCTCCTAGCAACGGGCCCGCCAATGAGCTAATCGGAAAAATCAAAATGTATTTGTGTTCATTTCTGGTGGTGATTCAAGAGATATACACTTTTTAGTATGAAACAAATTATTGTATTTGTGGGATGATTGATATATTAAATGCCAATGGAGAAAGTATGTAGCCAAACTATTGTATCAACTGTTCCCTTTTTGTCATGTTTTGTTAATTTTACTTAAACAGGTACTATGTAACTATGTTGGCAGCATGAAGAAGAAGGAGGAGAAGGAGCATGTGGAGAACATGGTCGTATCTAAATAAAGATTCATTAGCAGAATGCATTCGATGCACGAACAGTAGGTGGCGCTATTTGGCCAAGTTGCAAAGGAAGTACACACTGTGCAAGCGGGATTTTTTGGCTCAAACTTTCGGCCAAACCGAGGCTGTGTAAGCATTCACCATTGATTTACACTGGCGACCTTTTCCCCTTGTTTGGTAAATCCTTATCAGGAAAAAAAGAGAGCACGAGGACCTCGCTTTCAGGCATTCAGCAAACAGCGCCACCAACGGTGGCTTATTGACCCTCTTACCCGAGTGCGTACGCACTGTTCCAAAGGCCGGATATAACAGCAGTCAAACCTATTCCACTCGGTATACCATACCACCTGTAGGATTGAGGTTATACATTGTATTAATCCAATCAATTGAAAACTTCTGTTTTACAAGTACAATGCTGTAAATTCTGTACAAGCTTTACTGAGCTACTTGGACTTGTTATTCATCCTGGTGATTTTTTTAAACAAAAAACAGCAGCCTATACATATATACATTAAACACAAAGTGAGCAAAAAAAGGCATTCCATATCTCTGAATTTAATATGCACTTCATATGCATATCGCTCTGAACGAGTGCATATTTCTTTGACCAAGTCCAATTTGGTTTTAAGGACATTAAAACACTGATGGCTGTTATAGTCAAGTTCACTCAAGTTCACTATGTCCAGATATTGAACTTCGTAAACTTTTTTGGGGGATTTGCAAACCTATACATTTTTGGAATATGTGTGGTATAGGCAATCAGAAAACCAATGTTTACAATTTGCCGGAAGCATGCATGGCGGCCATCTTGGATTTTCAAAATGGCCGCCTTCAAAATGGGTGTTTCTCAATATGTCAGCATCCAGGTGGCCTAGAGTCATGATTTTAACGGCTATACATACATTTTCAGGGATGAGGAAGCCAGTGGTACAAAGTAAAATAAGCTAAACATAACCACAAAGCGGCCATCTTGGATTTTCAAAATGGCCGCCTTCAAAATGGGTGTTTCTCAATATCTCAGCATCAAGGTGGCCTAGAGTCATGATTTTAACGGCTAAACATACATTTTCAGGGGTGAGGAAGCCAGTGGTACAAAGTAAAATAAGCTAAACATAACCACCAAGCGGCCATCTTGGATTTTCAAAATGGCTGCCTTGAAAATTGGTGTTTCTCAATATCTCAGCATCCAGGTTTCCTAGAGTAATGCTTTTAACGGCTAAACATACATTTTCAGGGGTGAGGAAGCCAGTGGTATAAAGTAAACTCAGCTAAACATAACCACAAAGCAGATTTTCATGGTCATTCCATTATAATAATTTTTTTAAATGGCTCAAAACTTCTACATGTAGCATAGGTGATGCACACAGTCTATCGGTCACCCCATACAACGTAGATGTGCTGCACTGTGACAAGCCCAAGCCGCAACCAACCCAGAGGACAGATGACTTCACCATCAACGAGGTGGGAGTCTCTTGCTCGTATCAGCTGACACAGCTGGGATGGGTTGTTGCCTCTTTTCTATCCAGGATGAAAGACGGCAGACATTCCAGCAAGATCCCTGGTTGGGCAGGCTACAACTCAGTACAAGCCAGTCCGTGACCAAGGTTGGAGCCTTACCACTACTGCCAGAGGTGGCACACGAGTGGCCGACCCTACTGACTGTGATCATGCAAGCAAGTCAGCTGAGGTACTTGGCAGTTGGTGAAGATCATCCGACGGTCATTTCATTTGATATGGCTATCTACGAGAAGGTGGTGCAACTGTTAGATGCCAGGCCTGATTTGAAGCACAGAGTTGTCCCCAGACTGGGCGAACTACACGTCGTCATGGCTGCTCTGCGAGCTCTCAGAGCCTCCATGGAGAACTCCGGCATAGATGATGCCTGGATGGAAGCTGACGTCTATGGTTCTGCCACAACAAGACAAATCCTGAAATGCACACACTACAAGCGTGCTCTCCGTGCACACATCTATTCATATGTAGCACTCTATGAGATGGCACTGGAGGAGTTCTTCACGGACAACCCACAACTGAAAGACATCTGCTTGGAAGCAACGGAGGTAGTAGAAGCTGCCTGCTCTGAGGGGAACAAATGCACAAAGGCTGAATCCGTGAAACATGCCAACATCACCCTCCTTCAAGCCTTGACCAATGCTGAAGTGCGGAAGACATTCCAGGACTGGGAGACCCAAAGATCCAAGAATGCCATGTTCAAATCAATGATGAACTACCTACACAAAGTGGAGCCAATTCGGTTCTTCGTGGCGGCATCCCGAAATGCTGACCTGGTGCTCCATCTCGAAGCTGGAGAAGCACTGAGCAAGATGTTCTTTGCTATGGACAGGATCAAGTACAAGCGACTCTGGCCTCGGTACATCGCAGACATGTATGACCTGAGAACAGACCACCCCAATACCTGGAGGGAACTGGAAGCTGGAAACATATCCGTTACCAAGAACGAGATCCCGTTTGTATCGATTGGTGCAGACCACGCATGCGAACATCTGAACAAGCAGATGAAGGTTCACTCTGGACTGACTGGAATCTCCAACAACGCCAATGCTAGACAGAGGTTCTTCATGGCTGCACCGGAACTGTCATGCCTGTCGAGCGAGTTCAAGAGTCAGTTTGATGTGGAAGCTGGCAAGGTCACAGAGCACCATGACCTTAGACCAAGTGCAGTCAAGAGGGAGCATGACGCAATTGACAAGATCAAGGCTGCGATCCTGAGTCATGGCAATCCATTTGCTATTGAAGGTGACCAGCTGCACAATCTGATCACCCATGCCTACATCCCAGACGAGTATGTGCCACAGATCCTGAACATTGATGTCACTGGGCAGAAGTTGTATGAAGAGTACGTGTCAGAGCGAATCAATGGGGAAGTCAGCCTCTGGGCACCAGTGAAGAAACACAACAACAAGATGTTCATGTCTGGCAACAAGAAAACCAGTGTGAAACTCAGAGACAATACTGTAGATCTGAAGGAGACCAAGGATCTGTACGGAAGGCTGATGGTCCTTGCCAGGTCAAACCGAGACATCGACCAGAAAGAAGCCATCGGCAAATATGAGTTCACGTTGACACCAAAGGCACTGTTTGCTGCAAACGGGGCAATGCTACCATGTACTGACAAGGCAAAGTTGATCCACCTCCTTGAGAAGCTCGGAACAGCAGAACCACCCAATGAAGATCAGCAGCAGCAGCTGCACGATGCAAGTGTTCTGCAGCGCGATGCAGTGGATCCAGAAACAATAGACTGCACACCCACTGAAGATCCTCATCGAAGTCGAAAAATTGCACTGGTGGACGGTATGGTGGTCGTGCAGAAGCTAACAAAGAAACCAGCCACGGTAGTGACAGTCAAAGACCTCAGTGAATGCTTCAATACCAGACTGATGTCTCTCACAAGAGACTGTGATGAGATCATTCTAGTGTTTGACACATACAAGGCTGATTCCCTGAAGAGTACCACAAGGGAGAAACGGAGACAAGGGAAGGATCCGATCCAATATCAGATCAGAGATGACACCAGCATCAAGCACATCCCAATGAGCCAGTTCCTTTCCCACGACAAAACAAAGGCTGATCTGACTGAGTATCTGGCAGCAAAAACCCTGGAGTACAACCAAGACTCGTCAAAGCTGGTTATCGCATCTGCCGCAGGACGTACTAGGAGCAATAGCGAGCTGCTAATCGAGGACAACAATCACGAAGAGGTGGACACGCTGCTAATCTATCATGCAGTACTGGCATCACAGAGGAACCCACCTGATGCAGAGTTGGTGGTCTTCTCCCCAGACACTGATGTTCTGGTGCTGGTCGTAGCACATTATGACCTTCTGCTGAGAAACACGTCCATGTCAATGGCTTCCGGAGTGGTCCAAGTGCAGCCAATATGGACAGATCTAGGTCCAGAAAGAGCAAAGGCTTTGCCAGCCTTCCACGCATTCACGGGGGCAGACAACACTGGGAGGTTCTCTCGCATAGGAAAGGCAACCTGGCTGAAAGTCTACCTCAAAGCAGGCGGAGTAGTCATCAATGCTCTGCAGATGCTTTCAGATGCCGCTGAAGTCACTGAAGAGCTGCTGTCAATGCTGGCTACATTCGTCTGTGCTGCATACGCGCCAAAGGGCATCCAGATTGCGAGCATCCCTGAGCTGCGATGGCATCTTTTCTGCAAGCATATGGCTGAAAGTGACAAGCTGCCTCCAGCCCTTGGTGCTCTCAAGCAGCACATCCACCGAGTCCAGATCCAGGCCACAGTATGGGGCCAGGCAAGCATTGCTCAGCAGCAGTTCCTGGATCCGCTGCAGCATGGCTTCTACAAGGACACAGCAGCTGATCAGGTGAAGCCAATCACAACTAAGGTCCTCCCAGCCCAGTGCAGTGCAGTGCAGAGCAGACTGTTCAACATCTCGATGCTCTTGCAGGTCCAATAACTTATCATGCACAGACCTCTGCCAGTGCAGCACCCAGTGCCAGAATGATGAGGACTCTAGGAATGACATGTTGCTGACCAGTGACAGTGATGATGATGATGTGTAAAGATTCTGCTATATAACAAAGATTTTGTTATACCACACTTGTTTTGTCATGCTATCATGATTATTGAAGTTGTCCGAGAAGCTGCCTAGACATGCTGGAGGTTTGACTTGCTACATGTAGAAGTTTTGAGCCATTTAAAAAATGTATTATAATGAAATGAACATGAAAATCTGCTTTGTGGTTATGTTTAGCTGAGTTTACTTTATACCACTGGCTTCCTCACCCCTGAAAATGTATGTTTAGCCGTTAAAAGCATTACTCTAGGAAACCTGGATGCTGAGATATTGAGAAACACCCATTTTGAAGGCGGCCATTTTGAAAATCCAAGATGGCCGCTTTGTGGTTATGTTTAGCTTATTTTACTTTGTACCACTGGCTTCCTCATCCCTGAAAATGTATGTTTAGCCGTTAAAATCATGACTCTAGGCCACCTGGATGCTGAGATATTGAGAAACACCCATTTTGAAGGCGGCCATTTTAAAATTCCAAGATGGCCGCCATGCATGCTTCCGGCAAATTGTAAACATTGGTTTTCTGATTGCCTGTACCACACAGATTCCAAAAATGTATAGGTTTGCAAATCCCCCAAAAAAGTTAACGAAATTACACAGTGAACTTGACTATTTCTGTTTTTGTTTTTCCTTTTTTTAGAATGTTTTTTTTTTCAGCAGTTTTCTGTGCTTCAGTTATGTTGCAATAATGTGTTATTATAAACGGTTACAAGAGTTAAAAACGAACAGTGTAGTAATTGCACTTACTCTGCAGAACGTAACATGTCTACGAACGTTGGAGTAGCCAACATGGAAAACGTTGCGGCTGCGATGGGTATGGTAACGCCAGGAAGTACCCCAGTCCTGTAGGAGAAACGTTTCAGGTGTTTAAGCGTTTTCCGAGCTGTTCCGACTGATAATTATACAGGAATGTTCGCAAATGTGTTAAAACAGGAACGTTTTTTAACGATTTGAAAACTCTTCCGCGTTTTGTGACTAACGTGTTTTGTTCTTTTTTGTTGGTTCATACTGCTGAAAACATCGAGTTTTCCCATATAAGAACGTTTGCTATAACGCACCAGTTCTGGAAGGAACGCTGCATGAGACGTTTCGAGGTGTTCCTAACATTGACCGATTTGTGAAGGGTAAACTTACACAGGCAAGTGCAAAATCTGCGGTAGCCCTAACAGCAGAAACAGTCCCCCGCTGCTGGATGCACCTACTACAATCAGTGTTCTAGCGCATTTCTGACATGAGGAAATCAAATTTTTCAAATTAATTAACACAAAAAGTCGCAGTTTTAATGTTGAGCTTTTTCTTATATTTTTTTATTATTATTATCAGTATGAAGTTATATCCTTCAAAATAGATTTTTGCCCTTCACCACTTATAATAGTTTATGTGGTACCCGCTGCTATGTACATCAGATCCGAACCAGCCAACCGATCCAGTTAGCTCGGTGGTCGGGTGGTAAGACATCTGCAATAGAAAGCAGGAGGTAGTGGGTTCCAGTCCCACCCGAGTCATTTTTTCCAACTCTCACTCGGGAAGTAACACACTGAGTATACAGTGTTTAAACGTCGGTGAAGGGCAAAAACCTTATTTCGCAAAATTCCATCTTATTATAATAAGTTACATCCTGCTACAAAATAATCTCGAACATTTTGTGTCATATTCGGAGCGATGCATTGTCTTTCCATTGTCATTGAAAGTAACGTCTTAGCACACACACACAAGCCCTGCCGATTAACGTTTGCTCTTACCTTTGCATCCGCAATGGCACCCCAGATCACTGAGAATAAGCCGTAGCCCAAACCCAAGCTAACAAAGAGCAGACTTATCGCCATCACACTAAAATTAAGCTATCAAGAAGAAAGTGTTAATCAAATAAAATGTGTATAGAAAAAATATCCTCAAAAATATTTTACGGGAAGCTTTGGAGTAGAGATGGACTCTTCCTGCCTGTTAATCAAACAGTGCGCATTGACCAAAAAGATCACGACTTTTGTGGTCACGTGACCACATAAGCGCGGTTAAACTCGGTCACAAGGACAGACAATTTACACACATCGAAGGTGATATCATCAAAACTCTCAATGGCCCATTTTAACTTTGCCACTTAACAGTGTTGTAGTCGAGACCGGATAGTCCGAGACCGAGACCAAGACCGAGACCTGAAGATTCGAGACCGAGACCGAGACCGAGACCAGCCCCTTCAAGGCGGACCGAGACCGAGACCAATATGGTCCGAGACCGAGACCGAGACCAATATGGTCCGAGACCGAGACCGAGATCGAGACCGCTGATAATAAATAACAATAGTCGAAATAAAAAAAAACAAGACACGTTATTATAATTGAAAAATGTAACCCTTCTATTCACAAAGAATACAGACCAACATTTTGACCAGTGGCAGTGTTGACAAATTGATACATGACTCCTTACTAGCCTTGACCAATGCTGTCAAGCCAAGCTTTTTCCCTGAACTGTCCGGCAGCCGTTTTACCCTACTTGTCACGGCAACGTACGCCGCTCGCAGCCCCTTGCTAGCTCCGCTTGCCTGTACTGTACTTGTCACGGCACACGTACGCCGCGCGCTTTGCCGGTACGTATACAGTACCTACGTACGTACGTACTACGTGCACCCCATGCAGTAATCAATACGCAGTCGCAGTCGAAGCGAAAGACAGCCTTGACGCAACCGTCGCCAATTTCTTATGTGTTTCTTTACGTTTTCGGCCAATATCGGCCGAAAATTTCTGATGCACATATTTTACACGATAGCCAATCACAGCCCGTGCACTTTGACCCAAACATGCATATTCATGTACTTCGCTTCGTCTTGTGCGTGCGCGTGTTGATTGAACGAACGATGTGTGTGATGCGTTGTATGTACATGTACACATTGTCGTGCTGCATGCAGTAACCGAACAAAATGGAGGTTTCCGAAGTAAGCCTAAATGGATGTCTCAATTCTGCGGCCGATAAGCTACAAATAGACGATTTTCGTCCTGAACAACGGACTGCACTTCAATACTTTCTTCAAGGACACGATATCTTCGTCAATTTGCCGACCGGGTTCGGTAAATCAGCGATTTTTCAAGCAGCGCCGTACTGCTGTGAATTTCTTCGGCAGCTCGGCCTGCAACAAGAAGGGGCGAACGTGGACGAGAGTAGTTTTTGCATAGCCCTCGTAATTTCACCCCTCACCGCCTTAATGAAAGATCAGTTGGACTCCCTAAGTCGCAAAGGAATCAAGGCCACTGCTTTAACCAAGGATACACCCACAACCACCAGGCAATCAATAAAGAAAGGCGAATTTTCTATCGTGTTTGCCAGTCCAGAAGCCATCCTAGCTAGTGGACGGGCTATCCTCTGCAGCGACATCTACACAAGAAACCTTTGTGGAATCGTCGTGGACAAGAGCCACTGTGTGAAGAAATGGCGAGTTACATCGTACATGTACATGATGTATGTACTACACCCTGTGTTGCCGATGATTGGAACATAAAATGGAAAGAATGTTGCATCTGATACTAGGGGCCTACCATCTTAATTGAATGTCGGTCATTGCAAAAAAAAATATAAAAAATTGGAATGGAAATGACATGAATCTTGGAGTGGGACTGAGAAACATTTTTAATTTTGTTTAGGTAGACCTATAGGCTATATAGGTATATACAAAACTACTAAAAAATGAACTGACTCGCAACCAAAGACGCTTCGTTTTAATATACAGCATCCTTGCTTTCCCCTAAAAAAATGATCATTTTGGTGGCATTAACAGAGGTTCTAGCTAGTTCTAATTTTACTTACCACATTTAGGTCCCTCAAAATAAAAGTTCTGCTTGCGGTTACCCTAATCTACCTTATTTTGACAGCCCCTACCCTAATCTTAACACTAAATATAAAATCCCTGGCTTAAACATCCCTGAGTGTTGTTTTGGTGCACAGTTTGGTGCTAATCTCTCGTTTTGTTTGGGTTTTTCCTTGCTTCATTTACAATTTGCCTTTTTTTGTATTTTTAATTATGTAGGGGGTTTGCTGATGGTAAGACCAAAGCCTTCAGGAAGGAGTATGCCAATCTTGGAGAGCTCCGTTCAATGGCAGGATGCCGTGTGCCACTGGTTGCACTCACGGCCACTGCGACTGCAGCCACTCGGGCCACAATCATGACATCGCTAGCAATGATCAACCCATTCATCGTAAGTAAACCACCTCAGAGGAAAAACATCAAATATGTCGTGATGAGGGTGCAAGAAAAGAATGTCTTCGAGACTTTTAAATGGAAATTGGAGGAACTACAGAAGAAAGGCGCAGAGGCAAAACGCATGATCGTGTACTGCCGCACGAAACAACAGTGCAACGCACTGTATGCAAGATTTGAGTCCCAGCTGCTGCCATCAAGTGCCGAGGATAGACTGTTTGCCAAGTTTCATGCTCAAACGGATGATGATGTAAAGCAGATGGTCATGGAGTCTTTTCAGGATGCGAGCAGTAATCTGCGAGTGTTGTTCGCTACAGTTGCGTTTGGCATGGGCATCGACATGACAGCACTGCACACAGTTGTCCACTATGGACCTCCGCATGATGTGGAAGAATTCGTTCAGGAGAGTGGGAGAGCAGGGAGGGATGGCCAGCAGAGCACATCAGTGCTGATATGCTACCCTGGCGCTGGCAAATTCACCAGACCAAATGAATCGATGAAAGCTGTCATGAACACTAACAGCTGCCGGAGACAGGAGGTGCTGTCCAACTTTGATGATGCCATTGATGGATGTGGGACCATCATCAAACATCTTTGCTGTGATGTTTGTGCAGCACTTTGCACATGTGGAGAAGCGGCCTGCAAAGAACGATGCCTTGCTGAGCGTTCACTCCAAAGACTGACTGAAGCCGGCACGGTGCCAACAGCAAGAAGGATTATCAGCAGTGAACAGAAAAGTGTCCTACAAGAACACTTGCAGGCATTCAGGTCAGGATTGACACCAGAAGCCACACAAGAGCAGCACTTCCTTGCAGGAGGCGACATTACGAGTGGCTTTCCCTCGTCCACTGCTCTTCAAATTGTTGAAGAATGTCACATGGTGTTTACATTTGATGAGTTCACATCTCGGTATGCTTTGTACAGCAAGGATGTGCAGGAAAATGTATTTGGAATTGTTCAAGACACTTTGAAGGACTGTGCAGTGGTCAATACGAGTCCAGATCCATCGGACACATCAGACACAGACTTGTCTTCATCTTCCACTAGTACATCACAGGTTGTTAGGCCACAACTCGTTTCCTCATCGACTGATTCTGAACATGACTAATGGCGACTTTAATCTATGCACATGTACACTGTACAATAACCGCTACAGATTTTGTTGGGATTCAATAGCAAATTGTGTAAGAAAATACTCAAAATGTTGAATGTCAACACTAACAGCGCAGGTTTTTTTTTATCATGTCGGGGGGCCACAATTACCCTTTGCCTTTCATGTATACTGTTACCCCCACCCTCCCCCCTTCTCCTAAAGAAATGGGGGAAAGTGGTAGCTAGCTCCCATTTAAAACACTTCATTGGATCACCTCTGCATGCCCGTAGCATGATTGTTTATATTTGAACCACTTGATTTGCATTCATGATACTTATGGTTTCAAAAAGTCTTCCACAAAGAGTATGCACTATTATATTCATGAAGGCAACTTTCAAGCTTTTTGACTTGCATAGGCTGTAAATACTGAACAACAATACATTTATACAAGACAATACCGGTGCCTCCAAAACTGCACATTTGTGCCATGCCGGTTGCCATTTTGCAGTAAGTGGTTGTATGCAAACACATGACCATTGTGATTTTGGATTTATGGGGCAGGATTCAGACCTAAGCATGTCATGCATATACTTTGCATACATGAGTCAGCTAGCTACTGGCCCCCTATTGAAGTTAAGAGAATGGGTTTTGTGAATACAAGACTAATAATAGCCTTTGCACTGTTTACCCTATGTACTGTTTATTTGATTTAGCTGCCGACTTGTTTACATTTCTGCCTTGTGGACTTTTTAGATCATAAGGGATGTTATCTGTGACAGGGTGACAGATATGATGGCAAAGATTGTCCCAACTGGACATTTCAAACCGAAACGACTCAAAAACTACAACAGTTTTTGAATATCTGTAGTACCGTTGTTTATTGTAATAACTTTCAGGTTTCAACTTGACTGAAGTGATTTTAACTGTAATTAATGTTACATGTACCCTCCATTAGGATATTCTGAATTTGTATTTTCAACAACACTTACTAAAGTAAATGCCCTCTGAAGTGTTACACATTTTTGCAATTGAATATTCTGTTGTACAAATAATTAGTTTAAAAGTAGTATACATGTTTGTTTTCCAAAAAAGTGAATAATTGGAATAAGAATAAAACTCAAGCATTTCAATTTTTTGAAGTAACAAGTGTCTTTTTTGGGGGGTTGATGTGTACTGACTGGTCGTGTCTAGTCACAACTTGAATGCTTAAAAGATCTCAATGTTCAAATTGTTGAATACATTCCTATTAGTTCCCCGAATAACAATGCAAACCACATTGTAAGCCCCTACTGAAATATCTACCACTAGTGAAAATCAGCATTCAATCCATTTTTTCCTAATATTGTGAAATGTAGTAAGATTTATAAAATAGAAATTCCAACTAAAATGATTAAAAATAATAGACTGAATAGAAAACAAATAGGTTCCCTATTGCATTGTGCATTGAAGAAAACAGGGTAAGTAGGTGGGTTTAATTTGTTATTGTTTGCTTTTTAAAGTTATATTTATCCCCCAAAAAACATGGTGAGAATGAGATAATCTGTTTTGTGATCACATTTGCAACAGTAAAAAAAATACTGAATTTCATCAAAGTAATAGTGAGCAAATGTACACGTACATGTTACTAGTAAGTTTGGCTTTATGACAGTTAGGCTGTGGGTTTGCACTTCTTTTACCTGAATGAACAGATAAAGAGTTGTTTGTCTATGCTGGGAAGGCTATTAATCGGAACTGCTGAAAATTAAAAAAAATAGCCTCTTGCAAAATGTATGTGGCAAGTAATGTTTCAATCAATTTTGAATTGTTTTAGTTAGACAACCTTGGATTAAACACTACTTTCTAATGTACATGGCAGTTGACTCCAAACTTTGCTCTTTAGAAAAATGATACAAGAGTTATGATGAACAAACAACTTAAAGTGTTAGAAATGGTATAATGATTGATGTTCCTGCACCCGTGAATTAGAAACACTAATTACATGTATATCGTTTCATATTACAACTTTAGCCAAAAACCCTGAGGGGAGATGAACAGTAATTAAAAATTAGTATGTAAAATTACTGAAAAATCAAGGGTAGTTTCAAATGTTGAATTTTATAAAATACTGCACACGTCCATGATCCTACCCCCACACAATTCAATCACGATATTGTTTAAACCAAACGTGTCTGGATCCACATGCAAATGTATGAATTTATACAATGTACAGTGTATGCACGCACTCAAAATACAACAAATGCTCTTAGTTAACCGATGTTTTCAAAAGTATTAAATAGTAATACTAACTTACATATGAAGCGCTGATTGCTGGTTTAATAAACATATTCACTTTGCTGGAAAAGAGCGACCAACCTATAATGCACTCACGTCATACTTTGTCATTTTCTTTTCATAGTTTAAAGGTGCATGGCTATTTTAAGATCAAACCCTCAAAAAAGAGCCGTTTTCTTCAGGTCACTCACAGCCTGGGGGGGGGGGGGGGGGGGTTTCCCCCCCCTTATCTGATCTCAGCCAAATGGTAACGGATTTTAATAACATGTTGAATGAAACTAAGTATGCTAATGAGGGTACAACATGTATTGATTAATTGAATTAAATTATGTCAAAATGCACAATGACAAGGAGGGTAGCTTTGCTTGGCGTCAGTTTTCTGGCTAAGTACACAAATATATCCAACTTCACCAGGGTTGAGATAAGGGTTGATTGTAACAGGAATGGTCTTCACATTCAGATTAACATGTTCTTCATAATACACGTTTGTCATTTTGGGCCATGTCCGTCAATGTTTATAGCAACATGCGGCTTTGAAAAATTATCAGTTAAGTTATGTACATTTGACAACAGACTACTTTCTGCAGAAGCAACTCTTACATGCCAAATCAGTTACAGTTACAGTTACAGGTCATCATGATTGAGTTTTGTGAGTGGGCTACTTGGAAAGTCGGGGAAGCTGAGATGGTATCTTCCAGGCACATTGTCAAAGATACTCTTTTCTCCAGTTTGCATTTTTTTTTGACGAGAG
The DNA here is from genome assembly GCA_029964075.1 of Patiria pectinifera. Lineage (NCBI taxonomy): Eukaryota > Metazoa > Echinodermata > Asteroidea > Valvatida > Asterinidae > Patiria > Patiria pectinifera. The sequence goes on from CM057132.1 coordinate 1,018,688, forward strand.
CTTTGACATCATCTACATGACTCTGATGGACATGCTTTCCTGATTGTGTTCTCACAATTGTAGCTTTGTCATACTGCCTCATCAACTGTTCTACACGCTGTGATGATTCGCTTACGCGTTTTATCGCTGCTGCAGTAACCTTGCCTCGAAATCCAGCACACTGCTCTTTCAGCCGTCGGTTTTCCTGCTCGACGCCTAGGTCACAAGGGATGTTCCCTGTCAGTCCACCTTCATGGTTGATGAACCTGTTATGCACGCAGCAGTGAGCTTCCCTTGGTGTTAGGAAACAGTACACTTGAGCTAACAGTCTCAAAGACTGATACCCATACTTGAATTTATCTGTAGCTTTGAAGAACAGCATCAAGTACTTGTACAGATTGATGACGCGCTCTCCATCACCAAGTTTGCATGCATCGTTGAAGTCCCATGCCAACAAACACAAACTTAGAGCTGTACGACTATAGTTAAATAGTCGATCGTCCCCATCTCTTGACTGACGAGGATTGACAGGCATGGGTCCACCAGGTGCATGCTTGTTTTTGATGTGTCCTTTCAGACCCTTCAAATTTTTGTAGGTCTTCTTGCAACCCTCCACAGGGCAGCTCAAACGCTTAGCCTGCATTGAAATCTCTGTCTCTGAAGGAATTGCATAACCATCCAGTAACTTGCCAAGGATGTCCAAAACATACTTAGCATGGCTGCCATGTTCTGCAGGATTGTACAGGTTCTTGGTTGGTTCACCATCCATGCTTTCTAGTCCGAAGAAGGTCATGGTAGCACTGATGACTAGGGCCTCTGTGTACTTCTGTAAGAGGTACTTTGATGCATTAAAATTACTCATGGGGTTCATAGGTACATCTCGTGCCTTCAGAAAATTGCGAGCTGCATATAGTGTACCTATGTCTGCTGCAGACTCGGTGTCATACAGAAGTTTCCAAATTACCTGAAAACCAAAATGAAGGGGGGGGGGGGAATATGTTGACAGATTAATGTCTTAATTTAACAAAATGTGACTTGCTGGGTAATGTAACGGAAAGTGTTTGGCGACTTGTAGCCAGTTTATTTACTACGTCATTCCTATTGCACTAACGTAAAATCACTGTGTGTTGGTGACTGGGCGGAGCGTAAGAGCCCAGTGGCTGAATGCGCGTACGTTATTGGTTGCCTAAGGCCCATAGGTTTAGTACACGCATATGTGTTCGTACGGCGTATGCATGTTCACGTGAGGGCTATTCACGTGATCGCGTGGAGGAGTTGTGCTGTGGACAGCGGACGGTAAGGTCGTGTATTGCTCGTGCTCTGTGTTTTGGGTAATGCTGACGCGCACTGTGTAAATTGCGCTGGCCCTGACTGTGCTGAAGTTACGCTGTGTGATGCTGACGCGCAGCCGTACAAGTGAATGTACGGTACGATGCTGACGCTAGCTTGCATGGGTAAGGCGTAAATCAGGTTAAGGCTGACAGCGTGTGTTATTTACATGAGCGTACATTGCTTACATTAGTTTACGTTGCTGACTTAGTGTGCACCGTTTACTTAGGTACATTGTTTACTTAGTGTACATTGTTTACTTAGTGTACGTTGTTGAATTAGTGTACATTGTTGACTTAGCCGTGCATTGTTTACATTAGTGTACATTGTTGACTAAGCCGTGCATTGTTTACATTAGTGTACATTGTTGACTTAGCAGTGCATTGGTTACATTGGGCGCATTGTTCAAGCTGTGCGCGTTGCTGCTTAGTTGAGCTGTCAGTTAACTCCCCAGTGTAATTAAGGGACCCTGATAATTAACAACCTCATCAAGACTCAATCACTACTGCATATTTCTTGATTATTGTATAATAAATTACGATCATATTTGTGGTGCCGACATTCCTGTTGTCCATGTGTATTTGTTGTTGCTTTATTGTGCAATTAATAGTGGGTAATCACAATCATCATAATCGGCGGTATATTTCCTCCAAAACGGACCTGCTCCCTAGGCCTTGAGGTCGCTCTGAGTGGTCTCTCGTCTTGGGAAAGCTTGCGTTCGGGAAGATCAGCTACACTCTAATAGGTGTCAGACTTGGTCCCAACGAACTTTGGTTTGGCCCGGGGAGATCCCCGCCACAGTAATTACACGTATAAGGATTCATCTAATGTATGTCATAATTTGATTTTGAAATTCCTTATACATGTAGCTGTTGGATAATCTCTGATCTTGCAGGCATAGTTTAGCTAATTATTTCCTTTTTTTTGTAGAGACATTTAGAGAAAGTAGGGATGAGTGAATTTCAGATTGTAAGCTGTCAATAAACGTGGTGAAGTAACAATTTGCAACAGATGGGAAATTGAAATCACAAGATTAAAACTACTGACTAAAACTGCAATCACAATTAATCAAACATCCCCCACTGTATTGTTCAATATTTCAAACAACAGTTCACTGATTTCAATTTGACTGTGATTTCAAAATATCAGAACTAGCTAGAGCAACCAATCATTATTCCTGATGTTCTGTACACTGCAGTGCCTAGTCCTACGTACATAAGGTGCCTCCTACTGTTTTGTTTACACAAACCCAATAAATAAGCAGTGTCCAAATTTCTAAGTTTTTAATGTGATGACATTGCAGATGAAGCCTTCCTTCACCTTTTAAAAGGATGCTAGTCAAATTCAGGACAACACATTTGGATGGTCTGAAGTTCACATACAATGACTACATAATGCTTTCAGCTTTAATGTTTTGAAGCCGTCATTTAATTACTTTTTTTTTGGGGGGGGGGCACATTTGATGCCTTTCTCCTTATTATTGAAAGTTTGTTAATACATGTATTTCATATCTCTAAAATGTTCAGTGGGATGAAATCCTCACAAGTTTTGGATTATTTTCATTTGTAAGGTATGATCTTCCTTTCTTTGTATAAGTAATTGTACCTAGTTTAATTTTATCCATCCTTAGCATCACTGTGGGAAAACCTGTTCCTTTGCCCCTCTGATGAGGTTTCCAACATTTCAATCTTTTGCTTAATGTCCTCCACACACACTGGCTGTACCTCTTTGAAAGTTTTCACAGTGCTGGCTGCCCTCTGGTGTCAAACTCATGGGTCTACTGAGAAATAAATCATTTCTAATCTTGCACTTGAAGAGCCTGCATGCTGTATCCCACCATGTTACCAAAAAATAATTATATTCATTTACATCTACATGAAAACATATCTCAGACTATTGTTATACAATCTCAAATGAAAGGAATGGCTGGGCTGCTGATGTCATTCACTAATTGCAAGTCTAAATTTAAATGAAGCACTGTGTCTGCTAACCCCATTGAGTTAAAGTAATATATTGCAGGTACACTTATTTCTGTTAATACATACCACATAGAAGTTGGCCAATGTGTGCCAATCTTCAAGGACAGGCATCAAGCCAAGCAGTCTCTTGGATGGAGTCTGGGAGTCTTGCTTGTCCTCCTGGGCATTGGACTCTCTTTCAACTGTGAGCAGATCCCCACCAGACATAGTGAGAATCGGAGCATCAGATCCATCACCAGGAACATATGTGTGGAGTTTGTGCATGATTTTCTCTATGCCCTCAGAAGTGTTCTCGTTTTCCATGAGGACTCCTAGTCCAACCTACAGAAACAAGAATGAGGAAAAACGTCATTATAAGATAAGATTGTGGTTAAATGGAGCTTGTCAGCAGAAATGACTATTTAATATTCCTTGAAAAAAATAATATACTGCAGAAAAATATTGGTACAATTTAATAACAATAATGGGTTCGATTTCAAAATTCCAAAAAAAGGCAAGATTTCAGAGTCCCATTCAACTTTCTTATGGTTTTGGTTTCACTCTATGGTTTGACGCTACATAGGCTACAAACAGAGCATTTGTTCAAACCAGAGCAAAAACTGTTGTTATTATTTTAAGAAGTTATGTAAACTGATTATCCCTCTCTACTAATAAACATAGTCAACACAGTCAGTCAAGTGGTTCATTCAACCATGGAGCTAGTTTCTAGCTCCATGATTCAACACTTATTAGACCTATGTAAGCTGAGAGGGAAACAAATTAATATACTTGTAATTGATACATTTTGTCGTTTATATTTCAACTTAAATGGTTCTCTCCAAAACGACACAAAAAAGAACGCACTTGACGTGTAACTGCTACGCGACATGCAGTTATTGTGTACGCCACACAGTTGACATAAATAAGGGAATGACAAATTCTTGTACACAAAAAAAAAATACTGACCAGTTTTGTTGCCTTCTTGGCTTCCGCCATGTACTTGTGTGGAATATGGGTGGCCACATGTTGTTTGAACCAAGCCAACTTGGGGAGGTACTCACTGATGATATGGATGATGTGAACAATCCAATTCTTTCGTAACCTTTCTTCATCTGCAAAGCTAGGAAGAAACAGCGATGACGACACATTTCTGACATCTGCAACTTGTGGGCTGCTATCGGGTAGGTGATATGAATTTACTCTGTTCTCTATGGCCATAATGTTAAACATATGCCAGTCGACATTCTGTTTATTTATTGTCATGTACCTGGCATGGGTTTTGATGTCCACGTTGTCTCCAATCAGTTTGAACCCTGGGTGTCTCTTGATGTTGTATTCCTGGATGTTTTTGTCAGGAAACATGCCAGCCGTAATCGCCTCAGCTACCAGAGCCTGGTTTGCCACGTTTTGCTGCCAGGTTTTCACAGGCTTGTCAAAGTCTTTGCCAAAGGCGACTTGTCGTCTGAGAGCCGTGTCATACGAGCAACATAAAAAGCGGTGATTCAGTCTTTTGAAACATATCTTCTTGGCAGCTGCTCTTTGCAGGATCATGCCTGTCATCACTGCATGTAGATTGACATCCTTGGATCTACAGTTCAGTAAAACTGATGCTGCCGCCATGATGCCAGGTCGAACTACTTCTTCTGTTTTGGTTGCTGTGTGAGACTTGGAAATTGCAGCAGCTTGTAGGCACAAGAGGAAAGTCAGTGCTCTCCCCTTCAGCTCTGCTTCCTGATCTATGTATGACCATTTCTCCAAATCAGATGTACAACTTTTCCGAAATATGGATGGAGTCTTGGTGGAACAAAGATCAGCACACTCTTGCTCAATCACTGAAGTGAGGTGTGATATGCTGTCCTGCAAAGAGTCCTGCAAATGAGATAATTATGTAATAAACCTTTACTATGTTGTCCGCTGTCAATCATACCAAGGTAGAATTGAGATCAACAAAAGTTGTACTACTGGTATGATTAATACACATCAAGTCTCACATATCATCCATTTTTCTCAGTCTGTTATTATTTGTAGCAAAAAAAAAGTTTCATTAATTTTCCTCCCCCACCACTATCCACGTGAACAATTTTGCAAACTTGAAATTAGATTATAACTTTTAATTAAGGCTTTTGTATGCCCCTGAAGTAAAAATAACTGATGTGCTGATAAGGGAATCAATCACAACACAAGTAGCATGATTAATAATTGGTAAATGAAAAATTACCCAAATTTAACAATGAATTTTTTTTTTTTAAATCCTCCACACACACCCATAAACAAACCATTTTCTACAATATTTAATTACTTACATGAGTAAGCGTGCTTGGCTCATTTGGAAAAAGAAGAGGTCGTTTTTTGGGCCGGCTGCCCATGCCGGCTGGTCCTCTATAGGTGGTGCCACCCTCGGTAATTGATGGAGGAGTGCCTTGGTCTTTCGCCATGCGTTTTGTCCTGATCGCGATCGCCGACTGCGATGCCGGAGAATCGGGGGGTATGATTGTTTCGGTACGACTACGATATGTCTTGGAAAACTCCATTTGCAATCGCTGTTTTGCGGCCATACCTTCCTCGACGGTTTGAATTTTCCTTAGGCAGCCCCTACAAACTTTCTGAGAATTTGGTGTGATGGTCTCTATGTCAGTGTCCAGAACTGCATTGAGTTTGGCGATTAATGGCTGCGCAGACTTGTAGTTTTTGTACTTTTTGAAGGACTGATACGACGCTTTTGACATGTTGAAGTCCAGATTGCATATGATGCACCATGATGGGAGAGACTCGTCGTACTCACGAGAACTGCCACCTATACCTGCTCGTTTGGTTGGTGTTTTTTCCTCCATGATGACAGAAATGTACGTAACATGTATTATCACAGCTAATAATATTGTAATCCAATTAATTGAAACGCCATCGAACATAAATATACTGGAAATGTGACACGACCTGCAAGTAAATGTACAAGTTTGACAGCTAGCTTTTACTGCGCAAACAAAACAAACCACACGCACGTGTACAAAGTTTATTGACCCTTCGACTCTTCACGCAGTAGGGATGAATATTTATTTTATCGTCAGCCATTATCCAATGAGAGAAGACTACTTACCATAGCGCATACTTATTATAATGAGCAGAAACGGTTGCATCAAGGCTGTCTTCCGTGTGACTCCAACGGCATGGTTACTGTACTGTACATGTACATGTACATGTACTGCACATGTACATGTACGTGTACGTACGTCCGTGTGCGGATTTGTGTTAGGAGCAGATCGCGCGCGCAGTACAGGCAAGCGGAGCTAGCTAGCCAGGGGCCGGGGGCTGCGAGCGGCGTACGTTGCCGTGACAAGTAGGGTAAAACGGCTGCCGGACAGTTCAGGGAAAAAGCTTGGCTTGACAGCATTGGTCAAGGCTACTCCTTACTTGAGTAAAAAGTAGTTACACTTAAGAAATATGGGCTTTGACATGTTGTCTGCACCCAATCGTGACAAAAGTAACAAGTTAAAGGTAGATGTTTCATCTGTTATAGGAACTCGGATCCTAAACTCAACAGTCACCCCTTGGTTTCAGCAATGACTTCTAACGGATATTTAAAGATGCAATTTTAATTTTACATTGTGCCTCTTTTTTTCCTAAAATAAATATAGGACTTAACTTCCAACAAGACTTGTGTACTTGATTTTAAAAAATGGGAGCTAGAAAATTTTGAATTAATTTTTAAATGTTTGTCATAGAATGTGGACTTGTACATGTAGACCCACAAGTTGCGAGGTGGTAGCCAGAATGTGCCAGATATGGATTTTTTTTAAAAAATTCTGAACGGGATTTTAATTTTTGAGGAATAATGGGGTACTTCAAAATGAGCAGCCAGAAAATGGGGTCTCATCATAACACTCTCATGGCAACAGTGAGTGGTAAGTGGTAAGAGTGTGTGAGTTCAATGCTGGACAATCAGGTAGAAACATTTACTTTTTCTTCAAAATACTGTCCCAAATTAAAGAGAACATTGTGTGGGGTCGAAAATATAACTAATTTGAAGCACCTCATTTATTATCAGAATACAAAATGCAAGTGATTACGCCCACAGGGGTGGGCTAAACTACACAATCCCCGAAAATGGTTGACCCTTGCATAAATTGTTACAAGTTCATACTTTGCTTTATGTGCCCGACTCAACAGATAAATGCCGAACTTGCTCCAAATCGTTCAGTGACTGGTGCTGCTGCAGCTTTACATGTACTTTGGGGACTTTCCAACGTGCAGTCGAGTCCGGCAAACCGACCACGATATATAACAAGCTTGATCTACGGGCTAGCAAATGTTTTAACTAACAACGGTACTGAACGAAGTGAACACAAAGTAATCGATGGAGCTCTAAAAGCTACATATTGCTGGTCTCGACCCGAGACCAGCCAAAATATCGAGACCAAAGGGGACCGAGACCGAGACCAAGACCGAGGCCACAGCTTTCGAGACCGAGACCGAGACCGAGACCAGCAAAAAGTAGTCTCGAGACCGGTCTCGAGACCGAGACCGGTCTCGAGACCTACAACACTGCCACTTAAACAGACCTTGCATATCTTAATTAAAAAAAAATGTTATTTGAAGAAAATGTCAATTTTGTCTCCATTACCTCGTCCAGAAAAATTGCCAGAGTTGGCTGCAGGGACGCGGTGGCTGCAAAGCCAACAAAGTTGGCGAATAAAGCAATCCAGACGGCAGGTATGCTGAGAACTCGGCTCACAGAACCAGACTCCTCAGCCTCGTTCCCTGATCAGAAAAGGTAAATAACATTGCACGGAGTCGGCAGGGAACAACAACCTGAATCTGGCGCCCAATTTGGTCTGGTACCCCCATGTACGATTAAAGCAAATACAAATTTGGTGCTTTGTGTGCTTTTATTTAATCACTGATGTCCGGGGTTACAATCTGATGCTAACTGCAGCTTAACACTTAACTTAATTGGTCATTTTGTTCAGCCAATGAGGGCGCTGTCTTTCCATTAGGGCTGTAAAACAACAGACGTGAATCCAAGATTGCTTGAGGTAAGTTTACACGGATTCGGGAATTGCATCTTCGCCCACGAGTTTGGCACCATTTTGTATCTCATATTTTATAGATCATCAGTTGCAGCGCATCTACTGAGGTGTATGGTTTTGTTCAACAAGGACACTACGCTTGAGTAAACAAAAACCTCAAAGATGGCTTCTCAGTGCAATCGCTCTATCAGCCTTTTTTAATATCCACATTTTATTGGTTTTAAAGATACAAACCTTGATTAGGCATCAAGAAGTAATTGACGACAACGGTCGACAGAACGAGACCACCAAGGACGAAGAAAGGAATTCTAAATCCTGCAGCCTGGTAAAACAAATCAACAAAACTATTACAAATGTGTTCATTTATTTGTTTGTTTTTGTTGTTTGTTTGTTGACTCTGTATGCAACAACAGAGGGCGCCTCACTCCCCTCGCCGTATGTTGAGCAAGTTAGGACTCTGGGAAGACGCCGTTTTCTTGGTACAATAACACAATATCACATTTAATAAAAAGTTCAAGCTCTTTGGCAACTTTATTTCAATCTGAAAATTTGATTAGAAGAAAAGAATGTTCTTGGTTTCATCCAAGGCAAATATTATGTCACGTACAGTTCTTTTAACGTGCAGCTTCTTTCAATTGACTGGAAATTATAGGAGGTGGTATTTGCCTCTTCACTATTTTTTTTTGTACAGGAAACAACTGCACTCATTGCGTTAACTCATTAACTCCGATTGCAATGTTTCCATACTAACGTGATACAGCAAGCCGCCTACTGCTGGCCCAATTGCTAAAGAAAAGCCGACAGTCGTCTCAACCAGACTCTGTTGATTTAAGAAGGAGGCACCAATGGAAAAAAGATAAGTTTACCTAGAGCTAAACAGGTGCTATGAAGTGTAAACTTGCGTTCAGTGATTTTTGCTTTATTAATAAACTATAAGCATGCGCGGATCGCGTGCGAATGATTTACTCCAATCTTAAAGTCGTCACTTTTCTTCCGGAATAAAAGTTCACGCTTGCCTCTTGCAGGACAGAATATTTCAATACACATTCATAAATACCTAAGACAGTTTACCCACTCCTATTGTTCAAGAGCCCGTCACATTGCCGGTTTTAAACGGTTGATAAGGACCGGCTGGCTGGTTTTCAACACTTTTTTTAGTGTCACATGAAATTTGGACTCCTATGAAATCTGGTGCCTTTTACCGTTTTATTGATTCAACGTTCACAATCCTCACGTAGGCATGCGCAATACCACCAGTGATTCAGTATTTCATAGTACTCAATGCACAGTTACTGGCACAGCTGCGTTTTGCGTCACATCGCGCGCTACGCGCGACCTGCTCGCCAAACTCTATATAAGGAGGTTTGTTTTTTTTGTTTTTTACTACGACTTGCAAGACTTGACATACCATAATACAGTAAAAGGGGTGTCCGAAAAACATGAAGTTAAAATGTTGAACACAATCGATGGACATTTATAATTTTGGACTTGTTTTGACTTTTGGACCGAAACGTTTTGGTTTTGTGACCGATGCTGAAAATTACCCTAGACTTCGGCTCGGGTATAAATTATCAGCCACCAGAAACGAATCTTAAACATAGTGTTTAAAACGGGCAGGCACACACATAAATGAACGCATGATTTCCTTTAATTAGTATGGTGGTCATCTTTCGGGTCATTGTGACCCAGAAATGTGTCATTTTGACCCGGGAAACATGTCGTTTTTACCCGGAAAAGTATCAGGTCAAAATATGACTCGGATTCCGGGTCAAATCGGACGCGGGACCTTTCAAAGTGTGGCTTAGTTCCAGCGTCCTCTCATTTGCTCAAATGCAATATAATTGCCCATGAAAGTAACTTTTTATACCACAGCCTTGCCAACATCGTCAGGGAATACAGAAGCTACGATGGCCGCTGATGCCGTCAGCACAGCAGCCGAGCCGAGCCCCTCTAAAATGCGAATGGCGAAACTGAACCCAGTGAAAGTAGCGGTTGTGGGCATGTCGATTATAAACCTGTGTTATGGCATAGGACAGAAAACGGTTAGTGCTCCCCCAGTTGTCAAAAGTAACTGTAGCCTAATAATCCTTAGTGAATCGAAAGTGAGGCAAAATCGTTGGAACTTGGGCAGAGAATTGAGAACAGGAACAATACTAAATAATCCAAGTCTGCTGAAACGAATAATTTACACTTCGTAATGAAATATTCCCTAATGTTTTAAACCGAATAAAAAAAAATGAAAGTAAAATAAGGCTGCATCAATAGTCTGGCGCCACCCCATTCAACAGTTTACATTTTATGAAATAAACTTAGGGAGCATGACAAAAATGGCTACCTCGAGAATACGGTCCATGAAGCAAAACAAAACAAAGAAGAGGAGAGAACATGAAGAGATTGATGCTCACCCGAACAGAATGTTACAACCTCCCGTGAAAAATGAACCGGCGAGAAATACGAAACGGGCACCAACGATTGGTATCTACGAAGCAAATACATGTACATGTCATGTTAAAGTCAATGACTATTAGCAAAAAGGGGAAAATGAGCCGGTGGAGGGCGCTAACAACCAAATAGCGCCATCTTTTGGCGAGTGAAAACAGAGTTTTGTGAAACAAATGGTCGGTTTTATTTTTGTTCCTATAGACCTTTCTACGCTTGGTTGGCAAAATTACGGGATGCAAAACTTTGAAAGGCACTACACTGCAAAAACGAAGAAGAATTTTACAGAGGACCCAAATATTACTAGATTGTTGGAAATACAACGTTGTCAGAAAGCGTCAACCCAATTCCTACTCATCCTTTTTTTACTGTGTATTGATGGCATTATGGGTACTGTTTTATTATGTTGCCAACCACTGCTTCAATTTATGCGCTTGCGACAGCCCATATAAAATGGCGCCAATATTTACAAACAAAAGTAAGGTCTACTGTTGGCCTACATTCCTCATTCAGAGATGTTGTAGATTAAACACGAGATATTTTGCGTTCCCCTAAATAATGTCTTATTGAATTTTTAGACCAAACAGGGACTTACCATTTTACCTATTAGTGGCGATCCTATAGCGTATGACAAGGAAAATACGCTGAACACCATCCCAATAACTGTCTGTGATATTCCCCTTTTCTTTGCCTGTTGCAAAGTGACAGGAAAACTATTTGATTTAATGAATCCCTAAAAAGCGGATTTCATCCTTCAATCAACTACATGTATCTAAAAAAAATTGTGTTATTGAAGCTTGCAGATTTTAACAGCAGTAAGGAGGAACAAGCCATGTGCGAGTTAAATTTAAATACAATTTGGTACGCTTAATTCAAATGGTTCCACATTTTATTTTTCGTTCAACCAGACCTTTGCAATAGGAAAAGTAAAAACCAAAATACATTAAGTTTTCGGGCATTTCTGGCCGTAATGGTCCTTTAAATCGAGCGCAGTTGCACGTGCACGATAAGCGCCGGAGGAAGTAATCGAACGCCGGTGTCATTATGATAATCTGACTCCGATCAAAATCGAACTCCTTTTCCTTTTTATCGGTTAATCCCTCGCACGCGACAGGTCAGTCTCCCATTTTACATGATATGTAGGATCCTAAAATTATCGTGTTATCCTACTTACGCAAGCGCAATACTGCCATATATTAGCAACCATCATACTACCAAATAGTAACCAGGACTAGATTGCTAATAGGGTATTCGTCTGTTGTGGGGGTTAATGTCCTTGGTCGTAAATGATACATGTGCACCCATTCACTCATTTCAATAATGGGGCTTGCACGATACATTGATTTAAAAAAAATAGAGGATCCTAATAACGGCCGATCCTTTTAGCAAAAGGCAGATCCAGGGAGGGGGGACAACGGGGGACATTCCCCCCTAAAGAAAATGAACCCAATTTTGCGTAAACCGTACCAACTTCTTTTCCGTTTAACTATTTGTGGTAAGAAATTGCCTCAGATCGCACGACAGAGCTTCTAGAATCCACACACAAAACAAAAATGGGCCTCTTGAGGGGGACCCGAACCTCACACCGTAATTTTTGTGTACCCACTTTTTATGGGGACCAACAATTTTTTCCCCCCCCCCCCCCCAAACAAAAGGGGGTTCTTGATCCGCTCTTGCTCTGGCTTGACATAAAAAAAAAATTGTAAACTGTTTTGGCTAACTAAACAAATACAACTTTCAAAAAGCCTTTTTCGTTGAGGAAAGAAGAGGGGCATTATCAGTATTTTGGTGGGGGACCTGGAGGCACGGCCTATTTATGGGGCCTCCCTCCCCGTGGCTACGCGGGTTGAACTTACCTCAATAGGGTAGAACACCGTGATGACCGAGAAAGCCATTAAGTTAGTAAGCGTGGCCAAAATGGTGCCCACAATGGTGGCTATCTGGTTGGATGTAAACCTGCTCTTCGCTGGCTGCTGGTCACCGTCGGCATAGACCGCTTCCTCTGGAGTTGCCAAACCTCTGGGCGGAGTCTCCATTGGAGAAGGCACCTGACTATTTGCATCTTTCTGCGTACCCTCCATGTTGCCGTTTTCGTGTGTTTGAAGCTCCATGGCCTGTCCAAAAATGTCTACATAAAACAAGAAGGGTTTTCCAATTTAGTATTAGGTTCTATCAAAGTAGTACCTAAGACTAGCGTACTGTCACACTATCGGAAATTCCGATCGGCCTTATACAAGTCGTGGTTCATTAGCCATTTATTTCCTTTATACAGCATGCGCAGCAGTGTAGTACTACAATCGCGGTGATGGTTTTCAGGTATAGTAGTATTTTACGATCAAATTAATTGCAGTGCGTGATTCATTATACTTTTCTAATCGTTTGAATTAATGAAGTGCGTCTATTTAGCATAAAAACAGATATTCATGTACGTGTATTTTTCAATGGCAATGGAATTGAATTCATTCCAGTTTCCACTGTGTCATTTACCGACATTTAGTCCAACAATTAAGCTGTTCACTCTTTCGCTGGTGTCACCTTTCATAATACCATACCGTGTAATCTGCGTCATTGTATTGTATTATTTGAGTGTAACTAAATTGAATCTATTGTATTTTCTTGCGCGTTATAAACACAGATTTAACCTTTGGGCGACACAGCGTCCTACGTTATCCCTTTGAGAGACATGCCCTAATGTCTCAGCCCCTATTTAGAGGCAACATATCATCGCAAATATAGACTTGATTGATTGCTCGTGGTCCGATTAGTAATCATACCAGAATTCGTACAAAAGGTAACAATTGGGTGAAGGGTCATTAAAGTTGGGGAAAATGCCGTGCAAAAATGTATGCAAGAGTCTAACTTTTTGCCTAATATGGATTTCTATTATATTTTGCCGTTAATGTTTTTCGTCCTACATATTTTGTTTTTGGTTCCGTCGGTGTCAAGTCTTTTATTTAGTTTTTCCTTTTGGATAAAATTTCAGTTTCCAAGTACATGTAGGCCTATTCATATATTTACCTTTGCCTTGACCTTATTATGAACTTGAACACAATTAATAACGAAACTGTGCATGGCGGATGATATAAAAATGATAAAGTCTGCAGGTAATTCCATGTACTTGAATATTAAGAAAAAATATCCGGCTTCGGCCCAATGCACTCCGTGTTTTCGATGAATATGTAAATCATTTGTAAAGCGCTCAACCGGATAAGGCTTTACGTGCAAAACTATAGTGTGGCATTTCGCCGGCGAGGGAGCGGATATTTGTACCAGTGGTCCGCTGACGGCTGCCATCGGCGGCCCGCCAGCGGTGCTACCGGTGGGCCGCTGCCGGGGGCAATCGCGGGTTGCGGACTGGGAATTTAAGTTGCAGGGCAGTAAATCGGTCCGAAATTGTCTGCGCCGGCCAAATCACGATTTGCATGCCCTAAAAATATATACAGTGTTTGAGCATGCTGAGGTCTTGCATGCTTAGTCATGCATGCAAAACGTTCACCGCTATTCACCGTGAAGATGTACACCACCGCAGTAAACACTAACACCTCTCCCAATTTTTCGCACACTCAACCACCTTTGGCTGATGCTACTCCCAACGCACGGCTTACTTATGTTCGGTGGCACAGGGGGCGGGGCCTAGCCAGGTGTGTGTGTGTGGGGGGGGGGGGGTACACGACCTACTTTTCACCCAATGGTCTAAAAATGATACACACCTACTTTTCATCCACTGGTGTAAAAATGATACACAGTCTGATTATGTTTGTGAAAATGTGCTAGATTCATGAACAATACAAATTATACAAGTTATTTCTCAAAACAAAGGAAAACACTGAAAATACACTTTTTAAGGTTTTTGTGAAATTTACCATTTTTGATGCGCTACTGCACAAAGGATATACAATAACCCAACATGTTCTCACCAGATATGAACAAAAAACAATGTCTGAACTAACCATAGTCGAAGGGAAATTATTCTGGGTGCCCTAGCAAGTGCTATTTTTGGAGGGATAAAAATGTGGTAAAAAATGCAATTTTGCTAGTTGTAAAAACATGCTCTATTATAGGGCCTAAAAATAATATAAAGGATATTTTTCAGAAGTGTTTCTATTTTTTCTGGTAAGGGTAAGGATAATACTTTGTCGTGAAATAGTTACTCATGTGACATTACTCCGCAGTTTGGCTAGATGACTTTTAAAAATAACGCTAAAAATGATTTTTATTTTGCACCCTCAACATTGCCCAAAAATTGCCAAGACACATATAATGGCCCGTAACCATGCTTCCGATTTTTTTGAGCGTGGACACTTATATGAAATATTTACACGAAATTACTCTTAAGCATCACAACCAGAAAAACCAGTCAAACGTGAACCCTGCTGCTTACAGCTACAGTCACTTGGTACAAATAGGAATTAATTCTCATTTATTTTTACTAGATTTTGTTTATCAGACCAAATTTGGTTAACAAAATAAAAATAAAACAAGTTCATAGTTTAATAAGACAGTTGTACCAAAATGACGTACAATAGATATCGATGAAACTACAAACCAGGACATCGCTCGTGCAAAATCTCGAACGAACGTTTTAGTAACAGGTGCATCGTAATGTATGGTAACGTTTTACAATGCTGCAAGGATATGAAGTAAACTTTATTTTCACTGGTTAAAACTATATTTTTTTGGGCGGCAGACAAAGCTGTTATATTTATTGTGATCTTTAAACCTCCTGGAATGAGTAACGATTTGAAGACTGTAAAATAATGCCTGAAAAGAGCAAACTATATCTTTGTAATTCTAAATGTTAATATGGTATTGAACATGACTTATCACCAAACCTCGATTGCTTTCAAACCACACCACTTCAATATTCCTGCTTGCAAAACGAAAAGTAGACATTTGACAAGTAAAGGGATTAGTTTTCTGGGAAGATTACTGCTGGTAAGAATCTTGCCGGTTCGGCAAGATTGTAAAATGGTATGATGCACTTTATGTGTAGTTTTTTTTTTTGATATAATTATTACCGAATTGAGTGGTTGTAAAAATATTGTTCGACAAATTAATCAATGGTACTTCTTTTTTTTAAGCTGCAGAGGAGATATTATTATGACTCAATCCTGTCGTTTTTTTAGTTAAACGTTTGTGATTTCTCACATTTTTAGTTGACTTTTAAAATTCAATTACTTAAAACAGAATCGGAGTTCTCTAGATCTTAGGTGTGTTATAAGTATTATAGCTTTTGGAATTGATTCAGTAAGGCATGTTACAAAAAATGTTATTCAGTTCAGAGAAGAATGTCTTAGGGACAGGTACATCAATGTGAAAACCATGCATACGAATGCAATATGGAATATGAATTATGAATAATGATGGGGTCAAAATGACTGTTTATCGAGCTTCAATTGCATTTCAACCACTCGAATTTAATAATATCGCTTGCAAAATTAAAACTAGATATTCGAATTGGTTTGGTTGGAAAGTCACAATTGGTTGTTTTGAAGTAAAATTGGGAAGTGGTAGTTCATGATTATGTCATTTGTGAAAATAGGTAAACATTTTGGAGATGTTGAATGGTATAACTTGACGTGGAAGAGATATACGGCGGCCTCAGTCTTAGGCGGTAGCTCATGAAAAAGCAATCTGAGTAAAAAAAAAATCATTTATAAATCTGATTGAGTACAGTTTAAATTATGTTAATATTATTTGCACAAATCTTGCATAAGAAACTGGTTTCCTGCGATTCTAAAACATGGGTGTTTTTTGTGTGTGAAATGGGTACCTGATTCGTTCCGGGAAGGTAAGGCGGCTAGAGGAGAGGACTGGGCACCGCCACTCATTATGCCGCGCCCAAGACACAGTGCACCTCTAACATCCCACCGCCTCTACGGCCAGAAATGGCTATGGGACCTTTCCTTTACCTTTTTTACCTACTTGTGAAGAACTTTTGTACTGACGGATTTGAATTACCGTCATTTGTAATGTTAACAATTACGTTTAGCCTGATAAACCGGATGTATAGTTCGTTTTAGCATTGACGTATAATGGATAACCGAAATTATTGATTGCAAGAAACACCTCTTTTTACGTTAGGATAGAGCTTCGTTATTATCTTGATTCAACAACGCACTTTTTGCTCGCGTTTCAGATTTTTCAAATTTGTTGTTATAAAACGTATTTACTTATAACACCAGCGGTGTTCTCTTTAGAAATGTGATAAGTGCTTTAGATTGTAAAGTTGATTCAGTGCTGCGTGCAATTTTACCTTTTTAACTTGATTCAGTTCAGTGATTCAGAAAAAAAACGTTTTACTGACAGGTGTATGGTAATGAATGGTAACGTTAACATTTATATTTTGTCGGATAAACACTCAGAAAGTTGTCTATTTATACTTTTTCAAAGATTGCTGCAAGGGCATAATGCACACTTTTTTTCCACTTTTAGGCGGTAAAAAATATGTAAAAACATTGGCGGTAGATAATAACTCTTTGATTGCGTTAAGATTTGAAGACTGCAAGATAATGCATGTAAAAGCAAACTCTATATCTTTGCAAATCTAAATTTTAGAATGGTATCGAACATGACTTTTCAGCAAGCATCAATTGTTTTTGAACCATACCACTTGAATACTTTTGACTGCAATACTAAACTGAGTAATTAGATATAGGGATTGGTTTTGTGTGAAATTGGTAAGTGGCACTAAATATACAGTAAATAAACTAATAAACCAATTAACTAATTGTCAATCTACTTTGAAGACAGTAGTCTCATCTCCTGATCATTCGAGTTGTCCTCCGAAGAAAAAGCCTCGCGTGGTTCCCGCCTCCTACAAAGTAAATACAAAAGGTACAAGTTTTTAAGAGGAGCCAGACTCACCTTTTGCTTGTATAATGATCGAGATTGAATATTTCACTTAATAGAAAAGACTTTTAACTTACAATTTTCAAGAGTTATGTCAGTGGATATTAAATATTGAGTGAGGACACTCGTAACTCAAATGTATACATTGCAGACAAATCTCAAGTCTGTGCCCAATATCAATATTCTTTCGGAAACGCTAAGGATTGTGGGCGAGTCAAACTGAAGTGTCGCGTGCAGAAATGAACGCTGTGTCTATGAAAATCAGACTCCAATGAAAATCGGTTTCCTTTTATACCCACTGGTTCAACCCCGCAAGTACGTGTGCACAACAAGCGCTGGCTGTTGGAAGAATAAGTCTTGCATGAATGCAGGAAAGTCTTGCCCTGAAGAAATCGATTAAGACGATCCCTGTCAGAGCTTAAAAAGGCGACGCCGAAAAATGCGACTCCGAAAAATGCGACGCCGGTGGCACATAATATGGCAAAAACATTTTGGCCAATTGTACAAACAGACAAATCAGACCAACCGACCCGAACATCAAGTTTTAAGTCATATATAGCAGCTTCTGTCAGATCTTATTTCATAAGAGTCTTCAATTCACACTTCATCGGCTTAAATGACCTTTGTTTGAGGAAGTCAAACGTTGTTTCCAATCACAGCGGTCCATTCTGACCTCGTTCTCCATACATTGTCTCGTGAGGGCGCTATCAGCCGCTATATACCGTCATTATCCGTTCGGCTTGTGCTTGAGGATAAAGGTATGAAAGATTTCAAGTCTGTGTTTATGTGCAACCTACCCTTTTCCGCATCGAAACTCCCAGATGCCAAAAAGACACGTGATGATCAAAACAGCGAAAGAGGCACAAGCGATGGTCATAATCGAATAGCCGAACCCGTAATACTCTGTGATGACGCCCCCAAGCAACGGCCCCGCCAATGTGCTAATCGGAGAAATCAAAATGTATTTGGGTTCATTTATGGTTGTGATTCAAGAGATATACACTATATTTAGTATGAAAGAAATTACTGTATTTGTGGGATGATATACATTTTAAAGGGAAAATACAACATTTGCAAACATCAAAAAATAAAACTACCAAATCATTTTGAAATACCTTGCTGGACTGTTAGTGAATGACAGTGTAAAGCATCCTGTAAATTCATGGCACCTGGTATACTGTCATTTTCAAGAAAAGTATTTAAAGGTATTTTTGTATCAATTTCCAACGCTGGTCGGCCGACCAGCGTTGGAAAAAAAAACTGGCTTTATTTTCAAATACTGGCCCCAATTGACCGTCGCACTTGTTCGCAATCGATTACACACCTATTAAGGGTACAAGCCAGCTAGACTGGTTCCCTGACCTTACATTTCCCCAATGTATGTAAACAGCTCTGTTTCTTCTTATGTGGAGTCAGGGAACCAGGCTACGGGAAATTGATTGTTTTTCTTGGTTTTTATAGCATTTTCGGACCCAAAACCTCAAAAAAGTCAGTATAACTATATTTGCTATATATTCCCAACCCCCCAATTCCATCCATTTCTTAAAATTACAGCAATAGCAAATGATGTATATTTCCTTTAAAGGCCAATGGAGAAAGTATGTAACCAAATGTTTGTATCAACTGTTCCTTGTTCTCATGTTTTGTTAATTTTACTTATACAGGTACTATGTAACTATGTTGGCAGCATGAAGAAGAAGGAGGAGAAGGAGCATGTGGAGAACATGGTCGCATCTAAATAATAAAATCATTAGCAGAATGCATTCGGTGCACGAACTGTAGGTGGCGCAATTTGGCCCAGTTGCAAAGGTAGTACACACTGCGCAAGCGGGATTTTTTGGCTCAAACTTTCGGCCAAACTGAGGCTGTGTAAGCTTTCACCATTGATTTACACTGCGACTTTTTCCCCCTTGTTTGGTAAATCCTTATCAGTAAAAAAAAGAGAGTACGAGGACCTCGCTTTCAGGCATTCAGCAAACAGCGCCACCAACGGTGGTTTATTGACCCTCTTACCCGAGTGCGTACGCACTGTTCCAAAGGCCGGATATAACAGCAGTCAAACCTATTCCAGTCGGTATGCCATACCACCTATAGGATTGAGGTTATACATTGTATTAATCCAATCAATTGTAAACTTCTGTTTTAACAAGTATAATTGTGTAACTTCTGTTTCATGCTTTACTGAGCTATTGGACTTGTTATTCATCCTGGTGATTTTTTAAACAAAAAACAGCAGCCTATACCTTATACATTAAACACAAAGTGAGCAAAAAAAGGCATTCCATATCTCTGAATTAAATATGCATTTCATATACAAATCACTCTGAACGAGTGCATCATTTCTTTGACCAAGTCCAACTTGGTCTTAAGGACATTAAAACACTGATGGCTGTTATTTCTGTTTTTGTTTTTGCTTTTTTTAGAAAGTTTTTTAGCAGTTTTCTGTGCTTCAGTTATGTTGCAATAATGTGTTATTATAAACGGTTACAAGAGTTAAAAACCAACAGTGTAGTAATTGCACTTACTCTGCAGAACGTAACATGTCTACGAACGTTGGAGTAGCCAACATGGAAAACGTTGCAGCTGCGATGGGTATGGTTACGCCAGGAAGTACCCCAGTCCTGTAGGAGAAACGTTTCAGGTGTTTAAGCGTTTTCCGAGCTGTTCCGACTGATAATTATACAGGAACGTTCGCAAATGTGTTTAAACGGGAACGCCACTTAACGATCTGAAAACTCTTCCGCGTTTTGTGACCGACTTTTTTTTTGTTCTTAAAGGAAATTACTTTTGTTTTGGTTCATACTGCCTGAAAACACTGAGTTCTCCCATAAAAGAACGTTTGCTAAAACGCACCAGTTCTGGACGGAACGCTGCGTGAGGCGTTTCGAGGTGTTCCTAACATTGACCGATTTTTGAAGGGTAAACTTACACAGGCAAGTGCAAAATCTGCGGTAGCCCTAACAGCAGAAACAGTCCCCCGCTGCTGGATGCACCTACTACAATCAGTGTTCTAGCGCATTTCTGACATGAGGAAATCAAAATTTTCAAATGAATAAACACAAAAAAGTCAAAGTTTTAATGTTGAGCTTTTTCTTATAATGTTTTTATATTATTGTCAGTATGAAGTTATATCCTTCAAATTAGGTATTTGCCCTTCACCACTTACAATAGTTTATGCGGTACCCGCTGCTATGTACATCAGATTCGAACCAGCCAACCGATCCCATTAGCTCGGTGGTCGAGTGGTAAGACATCCCCACTACAAAGCCGGAGGTCGTGGGTTCGAGTCCCACCCGAGTGATTGTTTTCCAACTCTCACTCGGAAGGTAACACACTAAGTATACTGTGTTTAAACGTCGGTGAAGGGCAAAAACCTGCTTTGATTGATATCACCCAAACGCAAAATTCCATCTTATTATTAATAAGTTATATCCTGCTACAAAATAATCTCGAACATTTTGTGTCAAATTCGGAGCGATGAATTGTCTTTCCATTGTGATTGAAAGTAACGTCCTAGCACACACACACAAGCCCTGCCGATTAACGTTTGCTCTTACCTTTGCGTCCGCAATGGCACCCCAGATCACTGAGAATAAGCCGTAGCCCAAACCCAAGCTAACAAAGAGCAGACTTATTGCCATCACACTAAAATTAAGCTATCAAGAAGAAAGTGTTAATCAAATAAAATGTGTATTGAAAAAAAAATCTTCAAAAAGTATTTTACGGGACACTTTGAGTAGAAATGGACTCTTCCTGCCTGTTAATCAAACAGTGCGCATTGACCAATAAGATCACGACAGTTGTTCAAGTGACCACATCAGCGCGGTTAAATTCGGTCACTAGGACAGACAATCTACACACACCGAAAGTGATTTCATCAAAACTCTGAATGGCCCATTTTAACTTTGCCACTTAAAAAGACCTCGCACATCTTAATTCAAAAAATGTTATTTAAAGAAAATGTCAATTTTCTCTCCATTACCTCATCCAGAAAAATTGCCAGAGATGGCTTCAGGGACGCGGTGGCTGCAAAGCCAACAAAGTTGGCGAATAAAGCAATCCAGACGGCAGGTATGCTGAGCACTCGGCTCACAGAACCAGATTCTTCAGCCTCGTTTCCTGATCAGAAATGGTAAATAACATTGCACGGAGTCAGCAGGGAACAACAACCTGAATCTGGCGCCCAATTTGGTCTGGTACCCCCATGTACGATTAATGCAAATACAAATTTGGTGCTTTGTGTGCTTTAATCACTGATGTCCGGGGTTACAATCTGATGCTAACTACAGCTTAACATTGGTTGGTCATTTTTTTCGGCCAATGAGGGCGCTGTCTTTCCATTAGGGCGGTAAAACAACAGATGTGAATCCAAGATTGCTTGAGGTAAGTTTACACGGATTCGGGAATTGCATCTTCGCCCACGAGTTTGGCAGAGGTGGAAGCAAGTCATTTTTGGAAGTCCAAGTCAAGTCACAAGTCATTGTTTGCAAGTCCAAGTCAAGTTTCAAGTCATTAGATCCAGTCACAAGTCAACTCATAAGTCATTAGGTCCAGTCACAAGTAAAGTCACAAGTCATTAGGTCCAGTCACAAGTCATTTGGTCTAAAAACAAGTCAAGTCACAAGTTTCTTTGTCCAAGAACACGTCAAGTTGCACATTATTTTGTCCAGCTGTAATAAGCTAAAAGAACCTGGCGTCAACTTATGAGTTATTTTGAACTTGCCTCCTGAATTCCCCTGTTTCAATGTGTTGCAATTACTATTCTTGTAGTTTATCACATATCTGTCGGATATTAGCCCTTTGTATACTTTAATAAATTTACTTTACATTGTAGAAATAAATGTTGAGATGACATGAAAAAAAGACTTCACTCACTCGATTACATGTAGTATACTAACACTTTATTGTTCAATTCTCATGTATACTAAACGCCTAGCAATGGGTTAGGCTAACCGGTATTTTACATGCATTTGACAAAGGCCTGCTTTTTTTCATGAAAGGTTCCTCTGACAGCCCCCCCACATGAAATCTTGTCGCCCCCCACTTTGATTTTGAGTTTCTAAAAAAAATTTCATTGATCTACATGATGGAGCAACACCGCTAGAAACAAAAGTAGAAGCCGCCATGCTTGCATGTCAATTATGAAATATTGAGGGCGCTATTTATTTCACTCACGCGTACGCAACGTAACAGCTCAGCTCACTGATATGATCTACAGCTGCAGCTGGGCGAAGTAGAAACCTCGCAAGCCAAAGTCCGTTTTTAATGCACGTAAGCCGTCAACAGAATAGCTAATTAAAAGTATAATAGCTTAATTAAAGTGTATTGGGTCGCTCGACTAGCGTCTGACTTGGGTTGGTAACAAGTCATTTTTTGCAATCTCAAGTCAAGTCACAAGTCATTGTTTGCAAGTCCAAGTCAAGTTACAAGTCAAAGCTGGTATTTACAAGTCAAGTCACAAGTCACAAAAATAGCGACTCGAGTCCGACTCGAGTCCAAGTCACATGACTCGAGTCAGCAACTCTGGAGTTTGGCACCATTTTGAATCTCATATTTTATATATCGTCAGTTGCAGCGCATCTATTGAGGTGTGTGATTTTGTTCAACAGGGACACTACGCTTGAGTAAACAAAAACCTCAAAGATGGCCACTGAATGCAATCGCTCTATCAGCCTTTTTTAATATCCACATTTTATTGGTTTTAAAGATTCAAACCTTGATTAGGCATCAAGAAGTAATTGACGACAACGGTCGACAGAACGATACCACCAAGGACGAAGAAAGGAATTCTAAATCCTGCAGCCTGGTAAGACAAATCAACAAAACTATTACAAATGTGTTCATTTGTTTGTTTGTTTGTTTGTTGACTGTGTATGCAAACATCAGAGGGCGCCTCACTCCCCTCACCGTATGTTGAGCAAGTTAGGACTCTGGGAAGACGTCGTTTTCTTGGTACAATAACACAATATCACATTTAATAAAAAGGTCAAGATCTTTGGCAACTTAACTTCAATCTAAAAATTTGTTCTCGGTTTCATCCAAGGCAAAAATATTGTCACGTGCAGTTCTTTTAACGTGCAGTTTCTTTCAATTGACTGGAAATTACAGGAGGTGGTATTTGCCTCTTCACTACTTTTTTTTATTTTATTTTTGTACAGAAAACAACTGCACTCTTTGCGTTAGCTCATTAACATCCGATTGCAATTTATCCATACTTACCTGATACAGCAAGCCGCCTACTGCTGGCCCAATTGCACAAGAAAAACCGACAGTCGTCTCAACCAGACTCTGTTGATTTAAGAAGGAGGCACCAATGGAAAAAGATAAGTTTACCTGGAGCTAAACAGGTGCTCTGAAGTGTAAACTTGCGTCCAGTGATTTGTGCTTTATTAATCAGCTATAAGCATGCGCGGATCGTGTGCGAATGATTTACTACAATTTTAAAGTCGTCACTTTTTTGCCGGAATACAAGTTGACGTTTGCCCCGTGCAGGACAGAATATTTCAATACACATACCTAAGACAGTTTATCCATTCCTATTGTTCGAGAGCCCGTCACATGGCCGATTTTAAACGGTTAATAAGGACTGGCTGGCTGGTCTTCAACACTTTTTCCAGTGTCACATGGAATTTGGACTCCTATGAAATCTGGTGCGTTTTACCGTGTTATTGATTCAACGTTCACAGTCCTCACGTAGGCATGCGCAATACAACCAGTGAGTCAGTATTTCATAGTATTCAATGCACAATTACTGGCACAGCTGCGTTCTGCACCACTTCGCGCGCTACGCGCGACCTGCTCGCCAAACTCCATATAAGGAGTTGTTGTTTTTTACTACGACTTGCGAGACTTGACATACCATAAAACAGTAAAAGGGGTGTCCGAAAAACATGAAGTTAAAATGTTGAACAACATCGTTGGACATTTATAATTTTGGACTTGTTTTGACTTTTGGACCGAAACGTTTTGATTTTTTGACCGATGCTGAAAATTACCCTAGACTTCGGCTCGGGTATATATCAGCATCCAGAAACGAATTGGTCTTATACATAGTGTTTAAAACGGGCAGGCACACTCATTATTGAACACATTATTTCCTTTAATAAGTATGGTGGTCATCTTTCGGGTCACTGTGATCCGGAAAAGTGTCATTTTGACCCGGGAAAAATGTCGTTTTTACCCGGAAAAGTATCAGTTCAAAATATGACTCGGATTCCGGGTCAAATCGGACGCGGGACCTTTCAAAGTGTGGCTTAGTTCCAGCGTCCTCTCATTTGCTCAAATGCAATATAATTGCCCATGAAAGTAACTTTTTATACCACAGCCTTGCCAACATCGTCAGGGAATACAGAAGCTACGATGGCCGGTGATGCCGTCAGCACAGCAGCCGAGCCGAGCCCCTCTAAAATGCGAATGGCGAAACTGAACCCAGTGAAAGTAGCGATTGTGGGCATGTCGATAATAAACCTGTGTTATGGCATAGGACAGAAAACGGTTAGTGCTCCCCCAGTTGTCAAAAGTAACTGTAGCCTAATAAGCCTTAGTGAATCGAAAGTGAGGCAAAATCGTTGGAACATGGGCAGAGAATGGAGAGCAGGAACAATACTAAATAATCCAAGTCTGCTGAAACGAATAATTTACACTTCGTAATGAAATATTCCCTAATGTTTTAAACCGAATAATAAAAAAAATGAAAGTAAAATAAGGCTGCATCAATAGTCTGGCGCCAACCCATTCAACAGTTTACATTTTATAAAATAAACTTAGGGAACATGACAAAAATGGCTACCTCGTGAATACGGTCCATGAAGCAAAAAAAACAAAAGAGGAGAGAACATGAAGAGATTGATGCTCACCCGAACAGAATGTTACAACCTCCCGTGAAAAATGAACCGGCGAGAAATACGAAACGGGCACCAACGATTGGTATCTACGAAGCAAATACATGTACATGTAATGTTAAAGTCAATGACTATTAGCAAAACAGGGGAAAATAAGCAGGTGGAGGGCGCTAACAACCAAATAGCGCCATCTGTTGGCGAGTGAAAACAGAGTTTTGTGAAAGGAATGGTCGGTTTTATTTTTGTTCATATAGACCATTCTACGCTTGGTTGGCAAAATTACGGGATGCAAAACTATGAAAGGTACTACACTGCAAAAACGAGGAAGAATTTTTACAGAGGACCCAAATATTACTAGATTGTTGGAAATACAACATTGTCAGAAAGCGTCAACCCAATTCCTACTCATCCTTTTTTTACTGTGTATTGATGGCATTATGGGGACTGTTTTATTATGTTGCCAACCACTGCTTCAATTTATGCGCTTGCGACAGCCCATATAAAATGGCGCCAATATTTACAAACAAAAGTAAGGTCTACTGTTGGCCTACATTCCTCATTCAGAGATGTTGTAGATTAAACACGAGATATTTTGCGTTCCCCTAAATAATGTCTTATTGAATTTTTAGACCAAACAGGGACTTACCATTTTCCCTATTAGTGGCGATCCTATAGCGTATGACAAGGAAAATACGCTGAACACCATCCCAATAACTGTCTGTGATATTCCCCTTTTCTTTGCCTGTTGCAAAGTGACAGGAAAACTATTTGATTTAATGAATCCCTAAAAAGCAGATTTCATCCTTTAATCAACTACATGTATCTAAAAAAAAATTGTGTTATTGAAGCTTGCAGATTTTAAAGGCAGTATGGAGGAACAAGCCATGTGTGAGTTAAATTTGAATACAATCTGGTACGCTGAAGTCAAATGGTTCCACATTTTATGTTTCGTTCAACGAGACCTTTGCAATAGGAAAAGTAAAAACCAAAATACATTAAGTTTTTGGGCATTTCTGGCCGTAATAGCCCTTTAAATCGAGCGCAGTCAAACATGCATGATAAGCGCCGGAGGAAGTAATCGAACGCCGGTGTCGTTATGATAATCTGACTCCGATCAAAATCGGACTCCTTTTCCTTTTTATTGGTTAATCCCTCGCACGCGACAGGTCAGTTTCCAATTTTACATGATATGTAGGATCCTAAAAATATCGTGTCATCCTACTTACGCAAGCGCAATACTGCCATATATTAGCAACCATCATACTACCAATAAGTAACCAGGACTAGATTGCTAATAGAGTATTCGTCTGTTGTTTAATGTCCTTGGTCGTAAATGGTACATGTGCACCCATTCACTTATTTCAATAATGGGGCTTGCACGATACATTGATTTAAACAAAATTAGAGGATCCTAATAACGGCCGATCATGTTAGCAAAGGGCGGATCCAGGGAGGGGGGACAACGGGGGACATTCCCCCCTAAAGAAAATGAACCCAATTTTGCGTAAACCGTACCAACATCTTTTTCGTTTAAAAACATTGTGGTAAGAAATTGCCTCAGATCGCACGACAGAGCTTCTAGAATCCACACACACACACAAAATGGGCCTCTTGAGGGGGACCCGAACCTCACATCGTAATTTTTGTGTACCCACTTTTTATGGGGACCAACAATTTTTTGCCCCCCCCCCAAAAAAAAGGGGGTTTTCGATCCGCTCTTGCTCTGGCTTGACATAAAAAAAAATGTAAACTGTCTTGGCTGACTAAAAAAATACAACTTACAAAAAGCATTTTTTTGTTGAGGAAAGAAGAGGGGCATTATCAGTATTTTGGTGGGGGCCCTGGAGGCACGGCCTATTTATGCCCCCCCCCCCCCCCCGTGGCTACGCGGGTTGAACTTACCTCAATAGGGTAGAACACCGTGATGACCGAGAAAGCCATCATGTTAGTAAGCGCGGCCAAAATGGTGCCCACAATGGTGGCTATCTGGTGGGATGCAAACCTGCTCTTCCCTGGTTGCTGGTCACCGTCGGCATCAACCGCTTCCTCTGGAGTTGGCAAACCTCTGGGCGGAGTCTCCATAGGAGAAGGCACCTGACTATTTGCATCTTTCTGCGTACCCTCCATGTTGCCGTTTTCGTGTGTTTGAAGCTCCATGGCCTGTCCAAAAATGTCTACATAAAACAAGAAGGGTTTACCAATTTAGTATTAGGTTCTATCAAAGTAGTACCTAAGACTAGCGTACTGTTACACTATCGGAAATTCCGATCGGCCATATACAAGTCGTGGTTCATTAGCCATTTATTTCCTTTATACAGCACGCGCAGCAGTGTAGTACTACAAACGCGGTAATGGTTTTCAGATATAGTAGTATTTTACGATCAAATTAATTGCAGTGCGTGATTCATTATACTTTTCTAATCGTTTGAATTAATGAAGTGCGTCTATTTAGCATAAAAACAGATATTCATGTACGTGTATTTTTCAATGGCAATGGAATTGAATTCATTCCAGTTTCCACTGTGACAATTACCGACATTTAGTCAAACAATTAAGCTCTTCACTCTTTCGCTGGAGTCACCTTTCATAATACCATACCGTGTAATCTGCGTCATTGTATTGTATTATTTGAGTGTAACTAAATTGTATCTATTGTATTTTTCTTGCTCGTTATCAACACAGATTTAACCTTTGAGCGACACAGCGTCCTACGTTATCCCTTTGAGAGACATGTTGAATTACTGGGTGACATTCCAATGCCCTAATGTCTCAGCCCCTATTTAGAGGCAACATATCATCGCAAATATAGACTTGATTGATTGCTCGTGGTCCAATTAGTAATCATACCAGAATTCGTACAAAAGGTAACAATTGGGTGAAGGGTCATTAAAGTTGGGAAAAATGCCGTGCAAAAATGTATGCAAGAGTCTAACTTTTTGCCTAATATGGATTTCTATTATATTTTGCCGTTAATGTTTTTCGTCCTACATATTTTGTTTTTGGTTCCGTCGGTGTCAAGTCTTTTATTTAGTTTTTCCTTTTGGATAAAATTTCAGTTTCCAAGTACATGGAGGCCTATTCATATATTTACCTTTGCCTTGACCTTATTATGAACTTGAATAAAATTAATAACGAAACTGTGCATGGCGGATGATATAAAAATGATAAAGTCTGCAGGTAATTCCATGTACTTGAATATTAAGAAAAAATATCGGGCTTCGGCCCAATGCACTCCGTGTTTTCGATGAATATGTAAATCATTTGTAAAGCGCTCAACCGGATAAGGCTTTACGTGCAAAACTATAGTGCGGCATTTTGCCGGCGAGGGAGCGGATATTTGTACCAGTGGTCCGCTGACGGCTGCCATCGGCGGCCCGCCAGCGGTGCTACCGGTGGGCCGCTGCCGGGGGCGATCGCGGCTTGCGGACTGGGAATTTAAGTTGCAGGGCAGTAAATCGGTCCGAAATTGTCTGCGCTGGCCAAATCACGATTTGCATGCCCTAAAAATATACAGTGTTTGAGCATGCTGAGGGCCATAACTTGAGGGTTTGTAAAAAAAAATATGTGTGGAAGCCGTGCACAGGACTGTGAACTTGTAGTTCCGTTCAATGTTGATGAATATTGGGCCCTTAAAGCGTTCTATTTTGCAAGGGAGTGTAGGCATCTTTTTATCAATATGGCGATGGGCTTCAGGACTATTTTCAGGGGTGATCATCTTCGGATGGACATTTCTCCTAAAAGTCATCAGTTAACGCCCCAAAAATTGAAAAGAAAATGAAAGATGATGAAATAAGCTTTAATTTGATGTGTGTCTCGAATACCTTGGAGAGTTGTGAGTATTTTTCCCGAATTTCTGAAGTGTGAGCATTTACCATTAGGGTCTATGGAGATTTATTTACTGGTCTGCTACCTTAAGCTATGACGTTCAAAGCAGAGCTGATTGGGCCGCTAGTCATGCATGCAAAACGTTCACCGCTATTCACCGTGAAGATGTACACCACCGCAGTAAACACTAACACCTCTCCCAATACTTCGCACACTCAACCACCTTTGGCTGATGCTACTCCCAACGCACGGCTTACTTATGTTCCCAGCTATAACATACAACAGGAAACTAATACAACAGGAAACTAAACGCTACCGCGCCGTGTGCATTATGCAACATAAAAGTTTAAAATTCGGTGGCACAGGGGGAGTTGGCGGGGCCTAGCCAGGTGTGTGTGTGTGTGGGGGGGGGGGGGGAGTACACGACCTACTTTTCATCCACTGGTCTAAAAATGATACACACCTACTTTTCATCCAATGGTGTAAAAATGATACACAGTCTGATTATGTTTGTGAAAATGTGCTAGATTCATGAACAATACAAATTATACAAGTTATTTCTCAAAACAAACGAAAACACTGAAAATACACTTTTTAAGGTTTTTTTTTTAAATTTACCATTTTTGATGCGCTACTGCACAAAGGATATACAATAACCCAACATGTTCTCACCAGATATGAACAAAAAACAATGTCTGAACTAACCATAGTCGAAGGGAAATTATTCTGGGTGCCCTAGCAAGTGCTATTTTTGGAGGGATAAAAATGTGGTAGAAAATGCAATTTTGCTAGTTGTAAAAACATGCTCTATTATAGGGCCTAAAAATAATATAAAGGATATTTTTCAGAAGTGTTTCTATTTTTTTCTGGTAAGGGTAAGGATAATACTTTGTCGTGATATAGTTACTCATGTGACATTACTCCGCAGTTTGGCTAGATGACTTTTGAAAATAACGTTAAAAATGATTTTTTTTTTTTTTGCAGCCTCAACATTGCCCAAAAATTGCCAAAATACATATAATGGCCCGTAACCATGGCAACGGGCAAAATATCAGTTTAAAAAGTCCATTTTGGTTACTTGCTTCCGATTTTTTGAGCGTGGACACTTATATGAAGTATTAACACGAAATGACTCTTAAGCATCACAACCAGAAAAACCAGTCAAACGTGAACCCTGCTGCTTACAGCTACAGTCACTTGGTGCAAATAGGAATTAATTCTCATTTATTTTTACTAGACTTTGTTTATAAGACCAAATTTGGTTAACAAAATAAAAATAAAACACGCTCATAGTTTAATAAGACAGTTGTACCAAAATGACGTACAGAAGATATGGATGAAAATCAACTTATTTATAAACTACAAACCAGGACATCGCTAGTGCAAAATCTCGAACGAACTTTCTAGTAACAGGTGTATCGTAATGTATGGTAACGTTTTACAATGCTGCAAGGATATGAAGTAAACTTTATTTTCACTGGTTAAAACTATATTTTTGGGGGCGGCAGACAAATCTGTTATATTAATTGTGATATTTAAACCCCCTTGAATGAGTAACGATTTGAAGACTGTAAAATAATGCCTGAAAAGAGCAAACTATATCTTTGTAATTCTAAATGTTAATATGGTATTGAACATGACTTATCACCAAACCTCGATTGCTTTCAAACCACACCACTTCAATATTCCTGCTTGCAAAACGGAAAGTAGACATTTGACAAGTAAAGGGATTAGTTTTCTGGAAAGATTACTGCTGGTAAGAATTGCTGTAGATTTTAAAGTTTGTTGTTGGCTTTGAATGCAACGTGCACTAGCAAGAGCAATTGGTGGTAGCTCATAAAAAAGCTATTGAGTGAAAACAATGTCATGTGTAAATTCACTTGAGCACGTTTTGGAATTATGAACATATTTCACACTTGTCTTGAATTTGTACATTGCTTTTGCTACCTTAAAAGCTCGGTTCGGCAAGATTGTAAAATGGTATGATGCACTTTATGTGTAGTTGGTTTTTTTTGATATAATTATTACCGAATTGAGTGGTTGTACAAATATTGTTCGACAAATTGTTCAATGGTACTTCTTCTTTTTTTAACTGCAGAGGAGATATTATTATGACTCAATCCTGTCGTTTTTTAGGTAAACGTTTGTGATTTCTCACATTTTTCGTTGACTTTTAAAATTCAATTACTTAAAACGGAATTGGAGTTCTCTAGATCTTAGAAGTGTGATAAGTATTATAGCTTTTGAAGTTGATTCAGTAAGGCATGTTACAAAAAAATGTTATTCAGTTCAGAGAAGAATGTCTTAGGGACAGGTACATCAATGTGAATACCATGCATACGAATGCAATATGGAATATGCATTATGAATAATGATGGGGTCAAAATGACTGTTTATCAAGCTTCAATTGCATTTCAACCACTCGAATTTAATAATATCGCTTGCAAAATTGACATTAGATATTCGAATTGGTTTGGTTGGAAAGTCACAATTGGTTGTTTTGAAGTAAAATTGGGAAGTGGTAGTTCATGATTATGTCATTTGTGAAAATAGGTAAACATTTTGGAGATGTTGAATGGTATAACTTGACGTGGAAGAGATATACGGCGGCCTCAGTCTTAGGCGGTAGCTCATGAAAAAGCAATCTGAGTAAAAAAAAAATCATTTATAAATCTGATTGAGTACAGTTTAAATTATGTTAACATTATTTGCACAAATCTTGCATAAGAAACTGGTTTCTTGCGATTCTAAAACATTGTCGTTCTTTTGTGTGAAATGGGTACCTGATTCGTTCAGGGAAGGTCAGACGGCTAGAGAAGAGGACTGGGCACCGCCACTCATTATGCCACGCCCAAGACACAGTGCTCCTCTAACATCCCACCGCCTCTACGGCCAGAAATGGCTATGGGACCTTTCCTTTATCTTTTTACCTACTTGTGAAGAACTTTTGTACAGACGGATTTGAATTACCGTCATTTATAATGTTAACAATTACGTTTAGCCTGATAAACCGGATGTATAGTTTGTTTTAGCATTGACGTATAATGGATAACCAAAAATTATTGATTGCAAGAAACACCTCTTTTTATGTTACGATAGAGCGTCGTTATTATCTTGAATCAACAACGCACTTTTTGCTCGCATTTCAGACGAACGTTTGTGATTTTTCAAATTTGTTGTTTTAAACGTATTTACTTATAACACCAGCTATGTTCTCTTTAGAATTGTGATAAGTGCTTTAGATTGTAAAGTTGATTCAGTGCTGCGTGCAATGTTACCTTTTTAACTTGATTCAGTTTAGTGATTCAGAAAAACGTTTTACTGACAGGTGTATGGTAATGAATGGTAACGTTAACATTTTTATTTTGTCGGATAAACACTCAGAAAGTTGTCTACTTATACTTTTTCAAAGATTGCTGCAAGGACATAATGCAAACTTGTTTCCACTTTTAGGCGGTAAAAATATGTAAAAACATTGGCGGTAGATAATAACTCTTTGATTGGGTTAAGATTTGAAGACTGCAAGATAATGCATGTAAAGCAAACCATAATATCTTTGCAATTCTAAATTTTAGAATGGTATCGAACATGACTTTTCAGCAAGCATCAATTGTTTTTGAACCATACCACTTGAATAGTTTTGACTGCAATACTAAGCTGAGTAATTAGATATAGGGATTGGTTTTGTGTGAAATTGGTAAGTGGCACTAAATATACAGTAAATAAACCAATAAACCAATTGTCAATCTACTTTGAAGACAGTAGTCTCATCTCCTGATCATTCGAGTTGTCCTCAGAAGAAAAAGCCTCACGTGGTTCCCGCCTCCTACAAAGTAAATACAAAAGGTACAAGTTTTTAAGAGGAGCCAGACTCGCCTCTTGCTTGTATAATGATCGAGATTGAATATTTCACTTAATAGAAAAGACTTTTAACTTACAATTTTCAAGAGTTATGTCAGTGGATATTAAATATTGAGTGAGGACAATGTATACATTGCAGACAAATCTCAAGTCTGTGCCCAATATCAATATTCTTTCGGAAACGCCAAGGATTGTGGGCGAGTCAAACTGAAGTGTCGCGTGCAGAAATGAACGCTAGTGTCTATGAAAATCAGACTCCAATGAAAATCGGTTTCCTTTTATACCCACTGGTTCAACCCCGCAAGTACGTGTGCACAGCAAGCGCTGGCTGTTGGAAGAATAAGCCTTGCATGAATGCAGGAAAGTCTTGCACTGAAGAAATCGATTAAGACGATCCCTGTCAGAGCTTGAAAAGGCGACGCCGAAAAATGCGACTCCGAAAAATGCGACGCCGGTGGCACATAATATGGCAAAAACCTTTTGGCCAATTGTACAAACAGACAAATCAGACCAACCTACCCGAACATCAAGTATTAAGTAATATGTAGCAGCTTCTGTCAGAGCTTATTTCATAAGAGAGTCTTCAATTCACACTTCATCGGCTTAAATGACCTTTGTTTGAGGAAGTCATACGTTGTTTCTAATCACAGCGGTCCATTCTGACCTCGTTCTCCATACATTGTCTCATGAGGGCGCTATCAGCCGCTGTATACCGTCATTATCCGTTCGGCTTGTGCTTGAGGATAAAGGATGAAAGATTACAAGTCTGTGTTTATATTGACAAATATGTCCTTTTACGTTCTCAGTGTTTATGTACAACCTACCCTTTTCCGCATCGAAACTCCCAGAGGCCAAACAGACACGTGATGATCAAAAGAGCGAAACAGGTACAAGCGATGGTCATAATCGAATAGCCGAAGCCATAATACTCTGTGATGACGCTCCCTAGCAACGGGCCGGCCAATGCGCTGATCAGAAAAATCAAAATGTATTTGTGTTAGTTCATTTCTGGTGGTGACTCGAGAGATATGCACCATCTTTAGTATGAAAGAAATTATTTTATTATATTAAAGGGCAATGAAGAAAATGTAACCAAACTATCGTATCAACTCTTCCTTTTTCTGCATGTTTGTGTAACCGAGGCTGTGTAACCTTTCACCATTGATTTACACTGGCGACTTTTTCCCTTGTTTAGTAAATCCTCATCAGAAAAAAAGAGAGCATGAGGACCTCGCTTTCAGGCATTCAGCAAACGGCGCCACCAACGGTAGCTTATTGGCTCTCTTACCCAAGTGCGGACGTACTGTTCCAAAGGCCGGATATAACGGCAGTCAAACCTAATCCACTCGGTATGCCATACCACCTGCAGGATTGAGGTTATAGATTGTATTAATCCAATCAATTAAAAACTTCTGTTTGAACAAGTACAATGCGTAACCTCATACAAGCTTTTCTGAGCTATTTAACTTTTTTTTTTACAAAAACAGCAACCTATACAATGTATAGACTAATCATAAATTTAGCCAACAAAAAAAGGCTTTCTATGTCAAAACAAATATGCATATCAATTTGGCGTAAATCTGAACGAGTGCATCATTTCTTTGACTAAGTCCAATTTGGTTTCATTGACAGTAAAACGCTGATGGTTGTGGGTTTTTTTTAGAAGAGGCAAATTTCCGTGCTTCAGCATTGTTGCAATAATGCGTAAGTATAAACGTTTATAAGAGTTATAAAACGAACGGTGTTGTAATTGGACATACTCTGCAGAACTTAACATGTCAACAAACGTTGGAGTAACCAACATGGAAAACGTTGCGGCTGCGATGGGTATGGTAACGCCGGGAAGTACCCCAGTCCTGTAGGATAAACGTTTCAGGTGTTTAAACGTTTTAGTTTTGCAAATCAAAGGGACAGCCAAAACCTTATTACAGTGATGTACATGTACTAGAATTGTCGCATCATTGTTGACTAAACTACAAACATTTAAGTGGAGTTTGCAGTCGTGAGCAAGTTCGAGTAGTTCACCATTTTTGGACTAACGAAAATCAACGCAACGTTCCGCTGAGAGTCCTTTAAAAGGATCACAAGCTGTTCCGACTGTCAATTATACAGGAACGTTCGCAAATGCATTAACACAGGTACGTTACTTGCTAATGCACCGGTTCTGGCTTCAATAATTTGGGAACTCTTCCGCGTTTTTGGACTGACGTTTTTGTTCTTACAGAGAATATAACGTTTATTTGGTTCCGTAACCTGAACGAACCATTTTTTTTTTATTATTTGCTATAACGCACCAGTTCTGGACGGAACGCTGCGTGAGGCGTTTCGGGGCGTTCCTAACATCGACCGATTTTTGAAGAGTAAACTTACACAGGCCAGTGCAAAATCTGCGGGAGCCCTAACAGCAGAAACAGTCCCCCGCTGCCGGATGCACCTACTACAATCAGTATTCTAGTGCATTTCTGACATGGATGAGGAAATCAAAATTTTCAAATTAATAGACACAAAAAGTCAAAGTTTAAATGTTGAGCTTTTTCTTATAATTCTTATTATCAGTTGTGAAGTTATATCCTACTACAATAATCTCGAGCATTTTTGTGTGAAATTCGGAGCGATGCATTGTCTTTCCATTCTCATTGAAAGTAATAACTCCTAAACACACACAAGCACTGCTGATTAACGTTTGCTCTTACCTTTGCGTCCGCAATGGCACCCCAGATCACTGCGAATAAGCCGTAGCCCAAACCCAAGCTAACAAAGAGCAGACTTATCGCCATCACACCAAAATTAAGCTATCAAGAAGAAAGTGTTAATCAAATAAAATGTGTATAAGAAGAATTATCGTCAAAAAGTATTTTACGGGACACTCTGAGTAGAGATGGACTCTTCCTGCCTGTTAATCAAGCAGTGCGAATTGACCAATAAGATCACGACTTTTGGTCACGTGACCACATCAGCGCGGTTAAACTCGGTCACAAGATCAGACATGTACACACACCAAAGGTGGGAGGGGCTTATCGTCAAAACTCTAAATGGCCCATTCCAACTTTGCCACTTAAACAGACCTCGCATATCTTAATTCCAAAGAGGTTATTTGAAGAAAATGTCATTTGTTTCCATTACCTCGTCCAGGAAAATTGCCAGAGTTGGCTCCAGGGATGCGGTGGCTGCAAAACCAACGAAGTTTGCGAATAAAGCGACCCAGACGGCAGGTATGCTTAGCACTCGTCTCACAGAACCAGACTCCTCAGCCTCATTCCCTGATCAAAATGGTAAATGACATTGCACGCAGTCAGCAGGGAACGGCGCCCAATTTGGTCTGGTACCCCATGCATGATTAATGCAAATACAAATTCGGTGCTTTATGTGCTTTTATTTAATCACTGATGTCCGGGGTTAGAATCTGATGCTAACTACAACTTGACATTGATTGGCCATTTTTTCAGCTAATGAGGCCAGGGCGCTGTCTTCCATTTTGGCGATAAAAAACAAACGTGAATCCAAGATAACTTGAGGTAAGTTTACATAAAAAAATTATAGTGATTCGGTAATTGCATCTTCGTCCACGAGTTTGGCCCCATTTCGTATCTCATCTTTTATATTTCGTCAATTGCAGTCCATCTATTGCGGTGTGTGCTTTTGTTCAACAGGGACCCTACGCTTGAGTAAACAAAAACCTCAAAGATTGCCTCTATCAGTCTTTTTTTAATATCGACATTTTATTGGTTTTAAAGATTCAAACCTTGATTAGGCATCAAGAAGTAATTGACGACAACGATCGACAGGACGATACCACCAAGGACAAAGAAAGGAATTCTAAATCCTGCAATCTAGTAAGGGAAATCAACAACACAAATGAAAATGTGTTTATTTGTTGGAGATGTTTGTTGGTTCTGTATGCAAACCACAGAGGGCGCCTAACTCCCCTCACCGTATGTTGAGCAATGTAAGACGCTGGGAAGACGTCGTTTTCTTGGTACAATAACAAAATATCACATTAAATCAAAAAAAAATCAAGCACTTTTGCAACTTTACTTCAATCTAAAAATTAGATAAGAAGAAATAAATGTTCTTGGTGTCATACAAGGTAAATATAATGTTATGTGCAATTCTTTTAACATGCAGCTTCTTTCAATTGACTGGAAATTGTAGGGGTAGGTATTTGCCTCTTTACTATTTTCCTTTTGTATAGAAAACAACTGCACTCACTGCTTTAACTCATAAACTCCTATTGCAATTTTTCCATACTTACGTGATACAGCAAGCCGCCTACTGCTGGCCCTATTGCTAAAGAAATGCCGCTAGTCGTCTCAACCAGACTCTGTTGATTTAAGAAGGAGGCACCAATGGAAAAAGCCAAGTTTACCTAGAGCTAAACAGGTGATTTGAAGTGTAAACTTGCGTTCAGTGATTTTTGCTTTATTAATCAACTATAAGCATGCGCGGGTCGCGTGCGAATGATTTACTCCTATCTTAAAGTCGTCACTTTTCTGCGGAATCAAAGTTTACGTTTGCCCCTTGCAGGACAGAATATTTCAATACACATTCATAAATACCTAAGACAGTTTACCCGTTCCTATTGTTCGAGAGCCCGTCACATGGCCGGTTTTAAATGGTTGATAAAGTCCGGCTGGCTTGTCTTAAACACTTTCCAGTGTCACATGAAATTTGGACTGCTTTGAAATCTGGTGCTTTTTACCGTTTTATTGATTCAACGTTTACAATCCTCACGTAGGCATGCGCAATACCACCAGTGAGTCAGTATTTCATAGTACTAAATGCACAATATACTGGCACAGCGGCGTTCTGCGCCACTCGCGCACTACGCGCGACCTGCTCGCCAAACTCCATATAAGGAGGTTTTTTTTTTTACTAAGACTCGCGAGACTTGACATACCATAATACAGTTAGAGGGGTGTCCGAAAAACATGAAGTTAAATTGTTGAACAAAATCGTTGGAAATTTATAATTTTGGACTTGTTTTGACTTTTGGACCGAAAAGTTTTGATTTTTGACCGATGCTGAAAATTACCCTCGCCTTCGGCTTGGGTATAAATTATCAGCATCCAGAAACGAATCGGTCTTAAACATAGTGTTTAAAACGGCCAGGCACACATTTAATCCCTCAATAAATGCAGGCATGATTTCCTGTAATTAGAATGGTGGTCATCTTTCGGGTCATTGTGACCCGGAAAAGTGTCATTTTGACCCGGAAAACATGTCGTTTTTACCCGGAAAAGTATCAGGTCAAAATATGACTCGGATTCCGGGTCAAATCGGACGCGGAACCTTCAATAGTGTGGCTTTGTTCCAGCGCCCTCTCAATCGCTCAAATGTAATATAATTGCCCATGAAAGTAACTGATTTTATACCACAGCCTTGCCAACATCGTCAGGGCATACAGAAGCTGCGATGGCCGCTGATGCCGTCAGCACAGCAGTCGAGCCGAGCCCCTCTAAAATGCGAATGGCGAAACTGAACCCAGTGAAAGTAGCGTTTGTGGGCATGTCGATAATAAACCTGTTGTAGCATGTTGTAGCATAGGACGGAAAACGGTTAGTGTATCCCAGTTGTCAAATGTTCAACTGTATCCTAATGGGCCTTTTTAAATTGAAAGTGAGGTAAAATCTTTGGAACTTGGGCAAAGAATTGAGAGCAGGAACACTACTAAATAAGTCAAGTCTGCTTAAACGAATAATTTACACTTAATAATTAAACATCCCCTAATGCTTTAAACCAGATTTCAACAGCTAACAATTGATGAAATACACTCAGGGAACACGACAAGAATGGCTACCTCGTGAATACGGTCCAAGAAGCAAAAAAAAAAAGAGAACATGAAGAGATTGAGGCTCACCCGAACAGAATGTTACAACCTCCCGTGATAAACGAACCGGCGAGAAATACGAAACGGGCACCAACGATTGGTATCTAAGAAGCAAATACATGTACATGTTATGTTAAAGTCAGTAACCATTACGGTGGATTAGCAAAAAGGGGGAAATGAGCCGGTAGAGGGCGCTAACAACCAAATATCGCCATCTTTTGACGAGTACAGAACATAGTTTTGTGAAAGAAATGGTCGGTTTTATTTTGTTCCCATAGACCTTTCTACGCTCGGTTGGCAAACTGCACATTTTGCCAACCACGGGATGCAAAACTATGGAAGGTCCAATACTGCAAAAATGAAGAAGAGTTATTACAGAAAACCAAAATATTATTAGATTGTTGGAAAAACAATATTGTCAACAAAGCTTCAACA
This sequence comes from Patiria pectinifera, assembly GCA_029964075.1. NCBI lineage: Eukaryota > Metazoa > Echinodermata > Asteroidea > Valvatida > Asterinidae > Patiria > Patiria pectinifera. The sequence goes on from CM057132.1 coordinate 1,058,058, forward strand.
CAATTCCTACACATTCTTTTTTACTGTGTATTGAGGGCGTTATGGAGACTTTTTTGGGAAAAAAAATATGTTGCCAACCACGGCTTCAATTTATGCGCTTGCGACAGCCCATATAAAATGGCGCCAATGTGTACAAACAAAAGAAATTTAGGCCTATTGAATCCACTGTTACATTCCTCATTCAGAGACGTTGTAGATTAGCACGAGATATTTTGCGTTCCCCTAAGTAATGATAAGTCTTATTGAATTTTTAGACCGAACAGGGACTTACCATTTTGCCTATTAGGGGCGATCCTATGCTGTATGACAAGGCAAATGCGCTGAACACCATCCCAATAACTGTCTGTGACATTCCCCTTTTCTTCGCCTGTTGCAAAGTGACAGGAAATCCATATAATGAATCCCTAAAAAAGCGGATTTCATCCTTCAATCAACTACATGTATCTAAGAAATTTGTGTTATTGAAGCTTGCAGATTGTAACAGCAGTATAGAATAAGCCATTTGTGAGTTAAATTTGAATAAAATCTGGTACGCTGACTTGCTCAAGTCAAATGCTTTCCACATTTCAGTTTTCTTTCAACCAGACCTTTGAAATAGGAAAAGTAAAAAAACAAACATTAAATTTAACGGGATTTCTGGCCGTAATGCCCCCTAAAATCGAGCGTAGTCGCGCGAGCACGAGTAAGCGCCGGAGGAAGTAATCGAACGCCGGTGTCATTATGATAATCCGACTCCTATGAAAATCGGACTCCTTTTCCTTATTATTGGTTAAAACTCCATGCATACGGGAAGCGGTCATGACCGCGGCCGCTAATCCTCATTGAAATGCAGTTGCCAGCTGTGGTATGCCGTAGCACACGGCTAATGGGTAGTTCCACAGCTGCTGCTTTTGTGCAGTCCCACTTCCACACAAAGGCTGTGCAGTCACGCTGGCCACTTGCTCTATGTGTGGAGGAATGTCCCCGTTACACCCCGTCCTTAAGGGGTTAATCCCTCGCACGCGACAGGTCACTCTCCCATATACATGTACATGATATATATGATCCTAAAAGTACCATGTTATCCTACTTACGCAAGCGCAATACTACCATATTAGCAACCATAGTACTACCAATTAGCAACCGGGATTCGTCTGTTGTAAATGATACCTGTGCAACCATTCACTCATTTCAATAATTGGGCTTGCACGATACATTGATTTAAACAAAATTAATAACGGCCGATCCTTTTAGCGAAGGGCGGATCCAGGGAGGGGGGGCAACGGGGGACATGCCCCCCCTTAAAAAAAACGAACCCAATTTTGCGTACACCGTACCACCATCTTTTCCTTTTAAAAAGTATTGTGGTAAGAAGCCGCCTCAGATCGCACGACGGAGCATCTAGAATCCAAAAAAAAATTGGGAATCTTGAGGGGGACCAGAACCTCACGCCTTAATTTTTTGGACCCACTTTTTATGGGGACCAACAATTTTTTGCCCTCCCCCCCCCAAAAAAAATGTGTTCTGGATCCGCTCTTGCTTTTCTTAGGACATTGCTCATAGGCAAAATAATTGACATGGACTAGTTTAGGAGTTGAATTCCAGGAATTTTTCATGGGGGCACATATCGCAAACGTCCTCTTGCAGTTTTTCCCTGTTGGGCCTATAATGCCTCGCTATATCCATTGACATAAGAATGTGGCTAACTAAAAAAAATACAACTTACAAAAAGCCTTTTTGGTTGGGGAAGGAAGAGGGGCATTATCAGTATTTTGGTGGGGGACCTGGAGGCACGGCCTATTTATGGGGCCCCCCTCCCCGTGGCTACGCGGGTGGAACTTACCTCAATAGGGTAGAACACCGTGATGACCGAGGAAACCATCATGTTAGTAAGCGCGGCCAAAATGGTGCCCACAATGGTGGCTATCTGGTGGGATGTAAACCTGCTCTTCGCTGGATGCTGGTCACCGTCGGCATCAACCGCTTCCTCTGGAGTTGGCAAACCTCTGGGCGGAGTCTCCATAGGAGAAGGCACCTGACTATTTGCATCTTTCTGCGTACCCTCCATGTTGCCGTTTTCGTGTGTTTGAAGCTCCATGGCCTGTCCAAAAATGTCTACATAAAACAAGAAGGGTTTACCAATTTAGTATTAGGTTCTATCAAAGTAGTACCTAAGACTAGCGTACTGTCACACTATCCGAAATTCCGATCGGCCTTATACAAGTCGTGGTTCAGTAGCCATTTATTTCCTTTATACAGCATGCCCAGCAGTGTAGTACTACAATCGCGGTGATGGTTTTCAGGTATAGTAGTATTTTACGATCAAATTAATTGCAGTGCGTGGCTCATTATACTTTCTTGATTGTTTGAATTAATGAAGTGCGTCTATTTAGCATAAATAGAGATATTCATGTACGTGTATTTTTCAATGGCAATGGAATTGAATTCATTCCAGTTTCCACTGTGACAATTACCGAAATTTAGTCCAACAATTAAGCTGTTCACTCTTTCGCTGGTGTCACCTTTCATAATACCATACCGTGTAATCTGCGTCATTGTATTGTATTATTTGAGTGTAACTAAATTGTATCTATTGTATTTTCTTGCGCGTTACAAACACAAATTTAACCTTTGGGCGACACAGCGTCCTACGTTATCCCTTTGAGAGACATGTTGAATTACTGGGTGACATTCCAATGCCCTAATGTCTCAGCCCCTATTTAGAGGCAACATATCATCGCAAATATAGACTTGATTGATTGCTCGTGGTCCAATTAGTAATCATACCAGAATTCGTACAAAAGGTAACAATTGGGTGAAGGGTCATTAAAGTTGGGAAAATGCCGTGCAAAAATGTATGCAAGAGTCTAACTTTTTGCCTAATATGGATTTCTATTATATTTTGCCGTTAATGTTTTTAGTCATACATATTTTGTTTTTGGTTCCGTCGGTGTCAAGTCTTTTATTTAGTTTTTCCTTTTGGATAAAATTCAGTTTCCAAGTACATGGAGGCCTATTCATATATTTACCTTTGCCTTGACCTTATTATGAACTTGAATAAAATTAATAACGAAACTGTGCATGGCGGATGATATAAAAATGATAAAGTCTGCAGGTAATTCCATGTACTTGAATATTAAGAAAATATCGGGCTTCGGCGCAATGCACTCCGTGTTTTCGATGAATATGTAAATCATTTGTAAAGCGCTCAACCGGATAAGGCTTTACGTGCAAAACTATAGTGCGGCATTTTGCCGGCGAGGGAGCGGATATTTGTACCAGTGGTCCGCTGACGGCTGCCATCGGCGGCCCGCCAGCGGTGCTACCGGTGGGCCGCTGCCGGGGCGATCGCGGCTTGCGGACTGGGAATTTAAGTTGCAGGGCAGTAAATCCGTCCGAAATTGTCTGCGCCGGCCAATCACGATTTGCATGCCCTAAAAATATACAGTGTTTGAGCATGCTGAGGGCCATAACTTGAGTGTTTGTAAAAAAATATGTGTGGAAGCCGTGCACAGGACTGTGAACTTGTAGTTCCGTTCAATGTTGATGAATATTGGGCCCTTAAAGCGTTCTATTTTGCAAGGGAGTGTAGGCATCTTTTTATCAATATGGCGATGGGCTTCAGGACTATTTTCAGGGGTGATCATCTTCGGATGGACATTTCTCCTAAAAGTCATCAGTTAACGCCCAAAAATTGAAAAGAAAATGAAAGATGATGAAATAAGCTTTAATTTGATGTGTGTCTCGAATACCTTGGAGAGTTGTGAGTATTTTTCCCGAATTTCTGAAGTGTGAGCATTTACCATTAGGGTCTATGGAGATTTATTTACTGGTCTGCTACCTTAAGCTATGACGTTCAAAGCAGAGCTGATTGGGCCGCTAGTCATGCATGCAAACGTTCACCGCTCTGCACCTTAAACATTTCTTCTCATGGATATTAACAATTGTGCAAAGTTTCAAGCTTTTATGCAAAATGTCACAAATTGTACGCATATCCGCAGGACTAAACATGATACCAGTTAAATGTTCTACCTATACTATCATTGCAGAAATATAGCCAGATATTATTTTTCTCAAAAGTCATAATGGTACCATCTCGAGGCCAACTCTGTTACCAGCATGCCTTTTGAAGCAGCAGCAGAATGCTACCTTAAGGCCTTGCCTGAACTTCTTGTATTTAAACTCATAGATGAAAGGATTGATAACTGAATTGAAATTAAACAGTAAATTTGCGAAAACTCTGATATAGTAGAAGCCCTGAGATCCACAGAACAAGAATTGAGCATCATCTGTTCGATGCAAGCAGAGAAGGACAGCAAAATATTCCATTGTCCATAAGACAATGAGAGCTCCCAAGACAGTTTTAAGCATGCTTACAAGATTCTGTCTAGCAATTAATAGTTCATAGGCTGCTGCCTTTGCATGTTGCAGGTTAAGGGCTTTGACTTGTATTTTGAGAGTGACCTGCATCTTATAATAGGCCAAACTCATCAATGTTAGGGGCAGCAAATATGTGAAGAGAAAAATAAATATGCCGAGTAGAATAGGTAATGACGGGTGAGGATATTTGATTGAGCACATCTCATTGGGGTCATTGCTTGGCTCGAATGAGAATAGAGTAGGTAAAGATATCAGAAATGATATCACCCACACCAATGTAATTAAAGCAACCATCCTTGCTGTTGTGAGTTTCCTCGCATAGTGTAGAGGGTGTACTATGGCAATGTACCTCTCCAATGTAACCACACAGAGATTGTAAGCAGAGACAAAGGATAACACCAATGCCAAATACTTTGATGCTAGAAGTCGGCAGAACAAGTCTCTCACGCCGTTGCTTACTGGAGCAAACTCCAATAGCGTACAGTCTGATGTTAGATAATAAAGAAATTCTTGCAGACACATCAGCATATCAGCAACAGCCAAATTCACCAGCAGGTAGTTCGTCATGTTGTGTAAGAATTTGACACGTAGGATGACGTAGCACACTAGGAAGTTTCCTAAGACACCAATAACTCCTTCTGCTGCCATGACCTGACACACCCATTTCTCTCCAGTTGGTCCCTTGTTGTGTTCATCAGTTGCATTCATGTTTAATATTTGGGTCGATGCTAATCTATATACAATTGGTGCGTACAGTGAGTAGTTTTATTAGGATGCTCTAATAATGGCTTCAACTGTCACACAAGAAGCATTCCTTTGTAGGCCTTGTAAAGTGGAGAGAGTTACTGTTGCTGCCGATGGAGGTAACACAAATCGGTGACTCTTTGTCCCTCAAATGTGAGTCATTTTACCTCGAGGACGGTGATTCTTCTACTTAGTGTGTACAAAACCACGGTTTTAGATACACTAATGGCGACTTACACCTGTACTAAACATGTATTTTCACGACATGTCAATGATAGTATGCCAGTCCACCCATCAGGAAACACCTTATACTAATATATTGTACGAAGATAGTCGCCAACATTTACTACAGCGCTGCAATGCGAATCTGTCTTTGTTAGCTCACCTTAGGCAACTGATGCTTCGTGTGGCACCCTACCAGTTATCAACCTCTTTTATTTGATGTGGGAAGATTAATTAAGAAGTTTTATAATGGAAAACTGTCAGGAGACGATTAGTCAAGACAATTATTATCTAAAACTCTGATTGTCACCATTGAGCTACAATAGCCTACCTTCTTTTTTGCTACAGAGTACTTAACCGTTGATCCTCTTCGCTTATAACTGTTAATCAAGTTTTCTGACGCATTATAGAACTTCTTCGTAATAACTTTAAAAGTTTATGAAACTTTAAGAACTTGTTTACATCCCGTTCACGTAGGTTCTTGCATTTCTGCGTTCTTCGTGAAGCCGCCTGTCTCCCCTAACTTACCCCACATGTTAGATGCGGAGAATTTTATACTGGGATACAATATCTCCACTCAATTTATCAACGCAGGTGGTGCGGAGGCTCTCTGAGTGACAACCGACATTTAGTTTATTGCTATGTTTTGCAACACTCATCAATTCTTCATTATAGCTTTCAGTCAACTTATAAATCGTCTGCTTCCAAATAAATTACACTTATTCAATAAAAAATTTGTGAAGGTTTGTCAGTAACATAACAATCATCTTTGTCTAAGACAGCATGCATTCGTTTTATAAAAGAACGTATGAGTGCCCCCAAAAATATGTCTCTAAAGCCGGGCCTCGTCTTGAGTAGAGATTTCAATACAGCTACTCACAAAACGGTCCGGAACACTGAGCTTGCTGGAAAACCAATCGCGTACACAATTTTGCCACTGGAAAGCGAGTTTTGTTGACGCAAATATTAATGTCAATATTTGCGACCGGAAATCAAGACGATTTTTTTGGACTCGAATATTGCCGTCAATATTCCCGACTTAAGAGCGAGCCGTATTTTGGTTTGAACATTTACGTCCATATTCACGATTTGCGATGTCCCTTCAGAGCCACAATAAATACCTCATCGGTCACAATATCACGAGTTACACTTTTGCAACACGTTTGCATTTATTTAATTGTGTCATGGCCTACTTGCTGCCCTTAACACTGATGAGTCTAGCTCTACTACAAAAATACAAGTCACTCTTAATCGACAAACCCAAAACCTCAACCTGCAACATGGAAAGGCTGAAGCCTATCATGTGAATGCCAGACAGCGTCTAGTCATCATGCTTACAATCGTCTTGGGAGCTCTCATGGACCGGGATGAGTACGTTTTCTGCCTTGCTCGCGCACACTGGAAGATGGTCAACTTATTTTCTGTTGTGCTAAGAGGACCAAGTACGTTAGGTCACTTTGTGCGTTTGCCTGCTATGTCAACCCCATCACATACCAGTTAAAATACAAGACATTCAGGCAAGCTCTAAGACAGCTATTCACGGCTGGTTTTCTAGGCACAGAAATAACATAGTTAACCGAGCTTGAAAGTTCGTTTCAGTCCCATTAACAAATCAAGTAAACAAAATATACCTTTTTGGGGATTGGGTTACAGCGCTCATGCCAGGAGCTTGCGACACCATCATGGTGTCCTTCATCAACGGGCGTTCTTGAGGTCCTCACGTGACTCATCACGTGACCATGCTTGGTCACACGACATAGATGACGTTAAGATGGTGCCTTGGTGAGAGTGTGAAGGACTATTGTTTAATTCTAGGAGCTGAAAGATTTTTAAACGGGCTTTTGGCAATTAGATAGCAAAACTAATAATGGATGTCTGATGAATAATCGTACAACTGTAAAAGGATGGATTAAGTCCTGAATTGCAAGTACCAAGACGAGTAGCTAGGGTGTAATGTACAACGCTCTCTGTGCTAAGCCATTGTATGAATTGAGAAACTATTTGTTTGTATCCTCTCAACCAAAAGTGCACTGGAGCCCTCGGCTTCAGTGCCAGTTTGAAATTCGTCAATTAGCTTGTCTTGTTAAGAATAAAATATGTTAAGATTGGATTAGCTATAATGATGAATTAATTGGTGCGGCAAAGATAGTTATTATTGTTATATCTAGCTGTCACTTAGAGAACTACCTGACCGCTTTCTTTGATGAATTGTGTAAATATATATTGGTCACTTTCTACCATTAATCATTTCGGATAATTAAGGGACGACGAGGACGGTTCGAGGGAAAATTGATGCCTTGATTAACTTTTTTTAGTATTGTGGTCGCCTATTACAGGGCTGTCAGCCGCCTGGGTTATAATGCTACAGAGAAGAGCAGGAACATCCCCCTCCAACCCCCCCCCCCGGAAAAAAAACCCATCAATCAAACGATAAACAAAACAAAAAAGAAATAAACAATACAAATATATTTATATATATATATATATATATATATATATATATATATATATATATATATATATATATATATATATATATATATATATAAAATAACGGAAACGTTCCTCCCTCCCCATCAAAATTAAAATATATAAATATTAAAACTATTACAAATACACAAAAATATTTTAAATAAAAAGAAACCAAAATAAAATACAATAAAAACATATTTATATACCGAATAATTTGAAACAAATTTAAAAAAATGGAAAATTACTGTTTCAAGGGAAAGGAATAATATTATATGAAATGTTTAACATTTGGGATGAGGAAGGCCAGGATCGAGAGGTCAATGATCTGGTAATTTCAGGACAATGCAGGCATTGAGCAATTTGGTAATAGATCTATCGGATGTTAGACCTCCGTAACCCTTAAGCTCTAAACGACACCTGTATAGAAGGATTCCTAATTTATTGCTTAATAATAATAACTACGTTGTGGGAAAATGTATCCCATGGAGATTATAGAGCATTGTGTAACGTGCAACACCAAGTAGTTTCTTACCTGCCTGCGTAGCCAGGTCTAGCCTTTCACCAAGGCTATCGTGGCTTAGAGCGGCGGAGCCGTGAAGACCCGAAGCGACTGTAGCAAAGATTAAGTCAGCACGCACGAGTGGCAAAGCCATGAAGCCTTTTCCAACTTTATATTGTTGAATTATTCATAGTTTTTATGCAAATATGAAGAGTGCTGAAGGTTAATCAATTACACCACGGATTTGGCCTATTCGCTTCCATTTTTAAAAGAAGGGTGAGTAAGGAAAACGTAAGAGCAAATAACTGTAAGTTCAGATGAAAAATAAGTTCATACACTCAAATAATTTGTTGAAATACTTGTATAAGTAGAATTAAAATAAGATAATGTAAGAACAATTACGCGGTCACGGTCTCGAGGAAAACTCTACTCGCATTGTTTTTGTTTTTAAATTGTGTGCAAGCACCTGGCGCGTCGACGCGTCCGGGTAGTAGCCACGCACGCACGAAAAGGATGATGATTGGTTGGAATTTCGCTACCCTTTCGGGGTAGCAAAATCGAGATTATGAAGAAAAACATAAGAATTGTTTGACAAGATAGAAAAGGCCCTGTGGCTTCGCAGCTCACTTGTGTGGTCTCACGCTCCAGTCGCTGAGCTTCTTTGCCGCTTTGTCTAATAAGGGCAAGTTAAGCCACGATGGCCTTGGTGAAAGGCTAGGCCAGGTCCCGATGGAGTTTAAACACCTGCGGGTGTGGGCCAGCACTGAGTGACGTCCAGCACTCCAAATTTATGGGCTCTGTGCGCCAACTAAAGAGGGCGCCCTTTTACCTAGCAACGACTCCCCATGGGCGGGACATTTAACTGGTTCACGGGCACCGTTCTTTGTGTGTGACGCACGTACACCAGGGGATTTGTACTATGTAAATGCAGTGGTACGGCCGCGCGTCGCTGCAAATTGCAGTCAGGCAAGATGGCGTCGGTCGGTCACCCCAACTGTACTTTCTTTGCCGGTGAGGGGTACTAGAACGGAACGGATACCACTTGGGAAAAGCACTGGAGCAGCAGACCTTGTAAAAAGTTGATTGAGTGGATTGGAAGGATAGCCCTGTGGATTGACATGTGAAATGGGTGGAGTACCTGTGGATTAGGTGGCTGACAGGTGGCTTTGGGTGGCTCACCGGTGGCTTTGTGGCTTTTGGTGGCTATGGGTGGCTCACCTGTCGCTGATCGGCCTGTCGCTGATCGGTGGAGACTATACCTCTTGTTAGCAACAATTAGACAAAAAGCAGACAGGCGACTTCTTTGACTTGGTCCCACCTAAGCGAAGAAGTGAGGTTTATTTTTCTTATCCTTACAGGCCAATATGATCCCCACACATTTGCTTACAATAAATGCACATCCTGATAAAATACAGAGGACGCATTAACCAATAAAAACACAGTATTGCTCAGTAGATGACCGGGCTAAAGCCACGCCCACTAACAATGCTGACAATTGATTCTGATATTCAAGCATGAGTGACTCTAGCACTAAGAAATGTCAATACATAGTTCACGTTGATGCATATAAACGTGAATAGCTGATAACGCGTCACAAGTGTTTGCTGAACTAATTTGTTCCCATAAGAAACAAAAGAAGACAGCGCCTTTCTATTGACATAGCCAGAAACATATTGCACGCAATAAGTGCCGGCTATGATAATTGTTCATGTTATATTTATGCTAGCTTTTTGTCATTGTTTTTCATCGTGATGCCAAAAATTCTTCATTTCAGTTTTGTGCTATTATAAATGATCAGGTTTTAGGTTCGCAGGTTATTTATTAGCTAGATAAAACCGATTAGTATGTTAAACCCTACAGCAGAATAGTTTTGTGAACTCTTATATTTCAGGAAAACATCTTTCAGTTCTGCTCCCACATTATTTTTTTGGACCAAAAAAGTAGTTGAAAAGAAACTCGTCATCTTGTGAGGTTGTTTACAACTTCTGATATATGTGTCGTTTAGAACTAAAACCCGATTGTTAAAAAGAGCGTGACTTCGTCGAGTAAAGTACATTGTAGGTACAACATCAAGTTACTAAGAGTAAATTCCATTCAATCGATAGTGCTAAAACAAATTTACAAAAATATATTGAAAGCAAGGTTTTGCATAAGACATGTCTTCAGAGATTGTGAATAAGAGCCTAACTTTACCCTATTTCCATAATGTACCGAATTTTTGTCCAATCCATTTGAAATGAATGTGTTCAGAGCTAGCGGGGTAATTTTCTTAATCATTTTTATTTCATTGATTGTCACTTGTTTCGTTTAATGTAATTTGTTTTATACTCCAATAGTGTCATTGCTTGAGGACGTTACCCTGAACTGGCATAAGCAGATTTACAGTATTTGTGTTAGGATCATTGTGTACAAACTGTTTTTGTATAACATCATAAATCTCATTTAAAATAAGTCTCAAGTTGACGTAAAATGTACTTATAGAATCGTGTGAAGGTTTCCTTACTGTATAAAGTTAATCCAAAATATTAATTCTTTCTGCAACTTGAAAATAGGAGAAATCTTCTCTCGTGATTATGTGGAAAAATTCTTCAAATCCGCATGCCTGTCCCTAAAACGGTGACGAATTTGGTGAATGAGTATATGCTTTAAACACGACTTGGCATGGCCGAAAAATGATTCAGTAAAGGTTCATCAATATATCTTCAAATTTGAAATCAAGTTAAGTAACTTCTCTATGCACCTTCAATTATTATCTCCATATCACCTGACCACAGTCGCTTTGTTTTTAATTTTTTTTTGCAGGAGATAAAATTAAATGAGACGCTTCCAATCACGAATATAAGTGATTACATATTCTTAAGTGGTTTCGAGACTAAACAGTGCTCTATCAAGATTTACTAATGTAAAACATATTCCATTGTTTTGTTTTATTTATCTTAACATTTTCATTTAAATATAAATTACCCACTACCATCACAGACGAAGTAATACGAATACATCATACATTGTTAAATTAGCGAGAACACACTATAATCACTCACGTACAAAATTGACAAAATTCGTAATCAATAACCGCTTCCTTTTCGACAAGGAAAGGTCCGTTTTAGCTAAATATAAAGTGACATTAGCCAAGCGTATGTAATTTTTTTCGAACAACGAATACGGTTACTAAGAATCATTTAGTGTTTTTAAGGCTTAAAAGTGATCAATCAAAATGTCATAATGCAAATACCAAACTTAATTGTACTCATCACCACGCAATATGGCTTACATGTACCATACAGCGTTAAACTAGAAGGAGCAAATACAATAATCATCCACATCGAGCATGTACGTGTGTATGTTATTAGAATATATAACTGGTTTAAATGCATTAAGACCACCACTAAACCACTGGTTGGGAGTATGCAGTAACCAGTGGCGAAGCTTCAGAATTTGTAAGTGTGCAGGGGCGCTGGAAGGGGGCTGGAACATTTCATGGGGGCGTCATGAAGGGGCGTCAATTGCTTCTCAAAAGAGGTGGGGGGGGGGAACACATACCTTGATCAGAACTGATGCGAAAGCGCGAAGCGGGAAGCCCTTTTGACGGCGTAGGGCTTGTATTCGCTTAAAGGCCCCGGAAAAAAAATGATTCTAGATGTTCTGTGCTGTGATCTGAAGCAAATTTCTTATAACTTTTCCATGCTTTAACTAATATTTTCTTAGCAAAAGATAATTATTTGAACATCGTTTTTGAGGTTGGAGTCATTGGAATCAGCTATCGGCATTCTGGAGCTATAGGCGTCGGGGTTCGGGACCCGGCTTAAGCGGCCCTGAAAATTGTTTGAAGAATGCTCTGTGGTGCTATCTGAAGCAATTTCTGAACACTTTTATCAATATTTTCTAAGCAAAAGATACATTGTAGTACATAATAAGGCCCTGTAAATGAGACACGAGTTCAAAAAACGGGGGGGGGGGGGGCATTTGAAATTTGGTCCCCCCTAACAAAACGTGGGGGGAACATGTTCCCTGTCCCCCTGGATTGACGCCCATGGCGTCATGTAGATCAATGATAATTTTTTTAGAAACATAAAATCTCAGTGTGGGGGGGGGGGGGCGACTGGGGGGGGGACAAGGTTTCCTTGGAGTCGCCCCCCCTGCTGGTGGCTACGCCACTTGCAGTAACATTAATGGCAGTAGAAGAATCTTTCGAGAAGATGTAAAATTCCTTGAAAAGAACCGGCTGGTTCTGGCGGAAAACAAGTTTTCACATCTAGCCCGTTCTTTCAGACCTCCGCATCTTCTCAAAATAGATTCTCTTTATTGTTACCGCAAACCTCACTCCACTGCCATGCAAAGTTTCAAAAGTTATTTACCACTAAACAAATTCAGAAAGAACCTGAATGTGTTTCGACACAATCAAATACAACACTATCCAGCAAAACAACCACATTACATCATTTTGAAGTTCAGTTTTGAAAGCAGGATCACCAAAGTGGTTTGGTTCAAAAAAGATCAACTCAAACAAAACATCAAAGCCATAGCTATTGTCAACGACAATTTTAAGGTTTCACACCACACTCAATCAAGAAGAGTAATAAATAACAACAATTATTAACAGGCTATATAATGTACCGCTAAAACAAGCTTCACGTAAAGTGTGCAATTTTACTAAATGTATTTCAAAACATGAACAATTACAGCAATATGTCAATCAAAGTTTACGTGTGACGGTACTTAGGCAATAGTGACATCTTACTTAAACTACAAATTCTGCAAGGCGATACAAATTCTGCGTTTTCA